>JAHZTW010000004.1:48130240-48273501 GCA_020283515.1 Alliaria petiolata
ATATATATATATATACTTAAAGTTTGTGTTTCGTTATGTTATGTGAATACCTTTCTTTTAATTATAATGTTAACCTTCTCCTTTTTAAATTTGCAGGGATATTGATCTTAGTTAATATTTTGCTATGATGTTCCTACATAATGGTGTTCATGTTCATCAATCTAATACATTTATCTTTACCATTTCTATGCTTGTTTCTTTGTAGATCGTATCTACTATTTCATAGAGCCTAACAAACCCTTAGAACTCAAATACACATAACAAAACATAGCATCAAAGAAAGTAAAAAACAAATACATGTGACTAAAAAATAGGAATCAATTTGGTTATACCAGTTTTATAGATCAGTGATGCATAGAATGATGATAGGAATCGAAAATTCTACGTAAGACTGTTTTTTTAGATAAAGTGGATGTAATTCTGTTGCTCGATAATTAATGTCTTTCATTCTTTTTACAATAAAATCACATCATTAGAGCATCTCTAACGGGAGAGACACTTCCTATCGTATGATATTATATTAATACAATTTATTTATATAATTAATTTTTAAATTATAAATGAAATGTACTATAGTTATTAATTGACACTTGGACAGAGACATTTTTTATGGTTTTTTAAACTTGAAATGTCTCTACTTCTATCTCTTTCTTTTTTTTCTCAATTTTTTATTTATCAGTTATGTTGATGAGAAATTCCGATGGAGGTGTTCTTTAGACAATCTCTAAAAAACAATTAAAAAATAAAAATAATATAATAATTTGAAAGACTCTAGTCTAGTTTCTCCAGTTTTGAGAAACCCATTTATTTTTAAATTATTAAAAATTACCTCTACTTGATTATTTTATTTTTTCTTTCCATATTTTTATGATGTTTGTATTAGGCGAACATTGGCTCGTCGTGATCCAGTCTCAAATTTTTGTACTTTTTCTTGGATGTGTGAATCATTATTAAAGTAGGTTCATTATTATAATTTTTTTTTCGGAGAAGGCCGGGCCTCTAGGTTCATTATTTTGCAAGACATATCTTTTTTTGTTTTGTCAACATTTTGCACTACATATCTAGATAGAGAATCTACTTTTTTTTTCAAATACTGTGTTTACGGTATAGTATTAGTGGTACCGTACCACGAACCGTATTACAAGATAGCATAATAGAGAACTAAACTATTATAATATTGAAGTTATTCATATATAGTCGGTAGCTAAACCGATTAAACCTGTATGCTATAGTCGGTGGCATGGATTCAAACACTAGCTGCGCAGAAAATATTATTTTAGTAGGTTGGTGAGCCTTGTGATACCAGACAATCTGGCTTGGGTCGTAGAGCATTTGCCCGGTTAAAGATTATTTTGCTGTAGACTATTGTTGATTCTACTCGTTATAGATGGGTGTGTTTCTGTTTGTCTTCATAAGAGCATTTCTATTCATTTTCAACAATTTAATATTAATATTTTATAATTAAATTTAATTTAAAAAAAAAAACCAAACCAAAAAAAAATAGACAAAAATAATAAACTTTTTTCATGATATCTCAAATGAAAATCCGTTCTCATTTCTCTCAACTATTTATTTTCAATCTTTTATTCAACATATACTCTAAGAGAATCTTTTGATGGAGATGTTGCTTTAAGATCATCTTCATAGGTTAAGAACTTCTCAACAATTTAATAGTAATACTTAATATAATTTAGTTATCTAATTAATTTTTAATTAAAATATAACAATTAAACTAATAAAAACATGACAAATGACATTTGAGATTTTCATGAGTATGAGAATTAATTCTCATAAATTTTCATTTCTTCTCCTGTTTTTTCTTTATTTTTAATATTTTATCGTTGAGAATTTGAGATACTCTTTGAAAATTCTTTAATGAAGTTATACTTTTATAAACAAATCAATCACATACAGTCTTTCTATATAATTTGGTAAGTTTGTTTCTGTCGTCAGTTTTGGCTTTATTAAGGCTTTGAATGGTAATCAAAAACTTTACCATAAAACTATGATATAAGTTATACCGTTTTAATAATTACTAATCACAAAAGCATTACATAAAGAGTTAGTAACAGTAATACATTCAGTTTTTTTGTACCGTTTTTGTTTACAGCTCATTTTTTTTTTTACAGTTTTCAACTATTTTATAACCCCTTATCACTATAACTTACTGCTAAAAGATTCAGATTACCGCTAAAATTTTTATACCATTTTAGGTTACCAATCAGCATCCACATAGTCTTTCTTTATCATATGATATTTGGTGTGTTTTCACTTTATTATAACATATTGTTGAAAATGACAAACAAACACATTTTATATTTTATATTTTCTCTATGACTAAAACTAAAATGATATTTAATATTTTTTTAGTGATTAAGTCGATTTCTCTAGTGGCAAATCCACGAAAAGTCACCACCACTAGACTAAGATGACGAATATATATTTATTTATTTTAGTATATTTTATCATAAAGTAAAAAAAAAAGACTATAGATATAAAAATCGGCTGATTTTGATTCTGTCAACTAATTTTAAACGATTTGGCCAAAATCAAAACTTTTGGGGTGCTTCAGAGCGTCTGAGTTTTTAAAACATTGGTATGGTTATACATTTTTATTTTTTGGCAGTTAGTTTATATAAATGTTTTCTTCTATTGCTTTCGTTATACATTTATAGGTTATTCTAAAGAATTTCGCCGATACTTTATTACATGTTGTACAATCCTCTATACGTATTTATAGACGCAAATGGGTTTATAACCTAATCACCTGATTAAGCTAGACGCTCAAAAAAAATAAAATAAAAACCCAAATAATAATAACATATGGATGTGACAATCGAGACGGTGGAGAGAACCGATCTCCGGCAACCGTTGGTGGCTCCGACGGACTCGGAGCGAAAACCTCTGACGAAAGTTCGATCACTCGAGAGCGTTTTAGCGGAGAATAGCCTTCCGTACCGGAGGCGCTTGTACTTAGGCGCGTGTATAGAGATGAAACTACTTTTCCGGTTGGCACTTCCGGCGATACTTCTCTATTTAGTCAACAGCGGAATGAGTATCTCGACTCGTATCTTCGCCGGACATATCGGCGGTCAGGAACTCGCCGCCGCATCCATCGGAAACAGCTGCTTCAATCTCGTCTATGGCCTCATGGTACGTTTTACATTATCGTGCACACCAGCACATATATGTGGAGGGCACGTTTATATTTTTAGTAGCGATAATCAATTAGCGAATTTTAAAAAATATATAAATTATGATAAAATGAGGAGGGAATGTTCAAACCTTTCAACTCCTAGAAGTAGTCTTTAGGGCATGTGAACCAACTAAGCAGTAAAAGTACATATTATCCAAGACCCCAAACATGGATTTGGTCCCGCTTCCATCCTTGGCCGGGTTTGGTCATACACAACTACTTCCAAAAACATACAATTCTCAGAAATCTAACCAATTGTAATTTGTTAACCAATTTTTGTGTTAAACAAAAAAAAATCAAACTTTGGAGCACGGAAGAAAATGATCTTTCATTTTATTTATTTATTATAATGTCTATCCATATCTTATATTTTTTTTTTTGGTCGATCGGTTATAGAACTTGTAACGATTAAATGTTAAACAGTACTAGTAGCGATTTCAAGTGTGCACGATAATTTTTGTTTGTATCATTTTTTTTTTCAAGTTTTTCTTCTGAAAAATTCTGGTATGCTTCAAAATAGAAGTCAAATAGTAAGATGAGGGGAGAGGGTTTATTCTTAAAAGTTTTTTTTTTTTTAAGATTTCATTATTATTAGTTTATAGATTATTATAATCCTTAATAAAATATATCATTAGTATGATGATTTTGAAATTCCATTCAAAATTTCTTGTTATTCAAAACCTTCAATTATTATTGTAAATTTTATTAAAATTTAGTTGAAAGTTTGAAACACCTAAATTTCTTAAAATTTTATATATTAAACACAACTACGACACATATCCTTGGATTCTTAAAGTTTCAACTTTTAAATACACAAAAATTTCTATAAACTTAATAGATCTTTTCACTTGTAACATCAATCAGTTATGCAAATTCAACTCCCACTAAACCAGCAAAAAGAAAACGTGAATGAATTCTCTCTTTAATCGTAGTGTATGTTTATGATTTATGAATGAGCTTTTTTATTTGCTCGTGGGCTCATCTTTTCTTTCTTTAAGGAGGATATTAAATAAAATGATTGGTTGTGTGGCTACATTTCAACGTCTTACCTTCCCACGTCTAGCTCAGGAAAAGATGTCCCAGATGTGGAGCTCCAGAAAAAATAATCAATCACCTTCTTTTTTAATGCTTCCCAGAGCTTTTTTGGATTTTTCGTTCTTGCCAAGTTAGCTTTCCAAGTACATTTCTATACTAATATATTTTCAAGTATATCTCTATATCAATATATAGATTTTTTATTTTGGACGACTAAAAAGAGATCTTTCCGCACCTAAAAAAATATTTTTTCGTGAATTATCTGATTCATACGGAAAGCAAGGAACGACAAAGTTTTTAATGAAAAAATTATCTCACCTTCAGACACTCTTCATCATGCCACTTTAAAAATAGAAAGTTGAAAAATTGCGAACGAAAAGGACAATGAGGAGAGTAAGGATCATCCTACTCCAGGAAGAGGTCTCCCCTTAACCCCCAAATCTTGACATGCCATATTGACACCTCTTGGGTAGATCATGAGTGCACTTAGATGGTGTTTTAAGGATGCTATGAGACAAACCATCTTCGAAAACCAATGATGTCGCAGAAGTCTATCGGCACTTCACACGGAGATGGACTGGTTCATATGGCCAATGACTTGTCTTAGGGAGAGGCAGATGTGGACGGTTTGCTCAAACTTGGTCCAGATGATTGAAAATCCGGTAGATTAGTATAGTTTCAAGATAGAAATATATTATCTTAACTCACTTAAGGCATCCTTGGAGAATTTTTGTATTCGTATTATCCTTTGAAGTCAAAATATATATGGTGATAACCTAGCAAAAAGGTACAATGTTTCAGATTTTTCGGAACTCCGAAACATCGACCAAACTTGATTTAATATATGAAGTTAGTTGATAAAAAATGATTGACTCGCACTTCTAAAAAAATAAAAGTGACTAAACAATACTTCATTTATTTCATAAAAATGTTATTTTACAATTTTTTACACATATTAAGAAAAAATTCATTTTATCACTTACTAATACAATAAATAAAGTTATATATATTTAATAAATACATTAAAATAATATGATTAAAATTGAATTTTTATTCAAAATTATATATTAAAAATCTTAAAATGATATTTTTTTATAAAACGGAGAAAATAAATTATTATTATTATTTATTTTATTTTTATGAACTTTCTAAATAATAGATTATTGATGCCTGAAATCGTGAAATTTACGAACTTTTACGTCGCAAATTTTTTATCTGGCTATAGTCTAATAATTACCCTTAATTTTTAAATACAGATGAAAAATTATTATCTATTTTTTTATGAGAATATATATCCATATAATACGTCACGGCAAACAATTTTTTTTACATATACCATTTTTTGGCTTTTTCCTGTCCTTTGTACAGCTGGGTATGGGAAGTGCAGTCGAAACACTGTGTGGACAAGCGTACGGGGCCCACCGCTACGATATGCTTGGGATCTACCTCCAAAGAGCAACAATCGTCCTCGCTCTGGTTGGCTTGCCAATGACGATACTGTACACCTTCTCGTACCCGATTTTAATCCTACTAGGTGAGCCCAAAACGGTGTCGTACATGGCATCTTTGTACATCGTCGGGCTCATCCCTCAGATATTCGCTTTCGCCGTCAATTTCACGGCCCAAAAATTCCTGCAAGCCCAGAGCGTGGTGGTCCCCAGCGCGTATATCTCAGGCGCCGCCCTCGTTCTCCAGATCTTGCTGACGTGGATCACCGTTAACGTGATGGGCCTGGGCCTAATGGGAATCGCCTATGTTCTTACTATCTCATGGTGGTTCATAGTTGTGGCCCAGACTTTGTATATTGTAACGAGCCCAACGTTTAGACACACGTGGACTGGTCTTAGCTGGAGATCGTTCCAAGGTCTTTGGAGCTTCTTCAAACTCTCTGCTGGCTCTGCTGTTATGATCTGTCTGGAAATGTGGTACTCGCAGATTCTGGTTCTTCTTGCCGGTTTGCTCAAAGATCAAGCTCTCTCTCTAAATTCACTCTCCATCTGGTAAAGAAAAAGATTTCAATGTTTTGAGTTTTGACCCTTTTTATTTAGTAACATTTTATGCTTGTTACAGTATGTCAATTTCAGGATTCTCCTTCATGGTCTCCGTCGGTTTCAATGCGGCTGTAAGGTTAGTATTTATTTCTTAATTAATTTCACATCATTTGCCAACATAATTTTTTTAACAAACATTGCTGAAATTATATCGTAATTAAATAAAAAAAACTTATCACAGTGTAAGGACAAGTAATGAGCTTGGAGCAGAAAATCCAAAATCGGCGATGTTTTCTTCATGGATGGCGACTTTTGTTTCCTTCGTGATCTCCCTCGCGGAGGCATTCGCCCTGATGGCGTCACGTGATTACGTCAGCTACATTTTCACGTCGGATGCTGACGTGGCTAAAGCCGTCTCTGAGCTATGTCCTTTTCTCGCCGTTACCATCATTCTCAACGGAATACAACCCGTCTTGTCCGGTATATGTGCAATTAAATTTTAGTTAAAATCCGGAGAAAACCGGTGTGTATACGTTAACCGAACCGGGCCAAATAAATCTCGATTTTGTTTTTGTTTGTTTGTTTGTAGGAGTGGCAGTGGGATGTGGATGGCAGACATACGTCGCATATGTGAATATTTGCTGTTACTATATTGTTGGTATTCCCGTTGGCTGCATTCTCGGCTTCATTTTCAATTTTCAAGCCAAGGTTCGTTTTTCAGAATACATTTTCTGTTTATTATATGCTTTGTTATCTATATATAGAAATAAAATGTGAATTTGGTTATAGGGAATATGGACGGGGATGATTGGAGGTACCCTCATGCAAACCCTCATCTTACTTTATGTCACGTATCGAACAGATTGGGATAACGAGGTAGATGTTACATGATATTAAGTCGCATCATATTATTGATTTAAAATGATATTTTATAAGTTCTGATTTGGGTGTGTCGAAATTATTAAGATTATTTTAATATAAATGATTCAGGTGAAAAAGGCGAAAAAACGTTTGGAAATCTGGGAGGACAAGAAGGAGCCAGTCCTTAACTGAAATTGGAAAAAATGATATGGGAGCTTATATGAACCATGGTTCGTTGACTACAGAGATTCCTGCTAAAATAATGAATGTTTAACCACATCAAAAACAATTAATGTATGATGACATACACTGACAAGTACTTGTTGTAAACCATATTAATTCGTCACGGTTTCTGTCTAACTGCGACACAGCCCGTTAATAAGGGTTATTTTTTTTTTTTAATAAAGTAAACCAATACGAATCATAATTTGACCCGATCTTGTAGTTTGCAAATATTAATTTTCTTTTTCCCTTTTAAAGTAATTTTATTTTTTTAGATATTTTAACATAAAAAAAAAGTAGAGTGATTGATTTGAAAAATCACATTAAAAATGTTGTATGGAAATTGGCGGGAAAAATATGGTAAAACGGCATTTTTGTTTGAAAAAAAAACTTTAAAATAATACTACATTAGTGAAATGAAGAGAGTACAATTGTTGAAACAGTTTTTAATTACCTATTCTGAAATTTTGATGTAACGTAATAAGTTAGCTAGCATAGCTCTCTTCGAAATTCAATCGCTAGAGACACGTCAACTTTTTTTTTTTTAATTACATTTTATTATTAAAATAACGGTTACAAACTATGATCGAAATCATATAGTTTTAAAAATTGATTACAATTAGTGAAAAAGATAGGAGAACATATAATGAACCACAAATAATCAAATTCTCGGATTTGATTGATTTTAATGATTAGGATAAGACTACTTATAGCCGCGTCCATCTCTCTTTCCATTTCGACCCGTGGACTGCCTAAGCATCTCTTTAACCTTTCTTGAAGATTTAACCGGTCTTTCTCGAAGAAGTCTTAACTTTTGTTTGTTTTGTTTATGAAGAAGCCATCAGGGATATTGATACTGATTTAGAAGAGGATATTATTGATTATACCACCATAATCAAAGTTGGCATTAAGTTGCTTAATATTCTTGGATCCCAAACAGATTTATTAATGTTTTTGGAATCCCTATATATCGTTTGTGCTACGGAGTTCCGAACAAGACTGATCAGATCAATATGACATATTATACAAAATTTAGTTAAGAAAAAAATGAAATATTATACAGTTTATCTTACTTGAAATTCAGGATTAATTTTGAATTGCTTTCAATTCGGATTCGGTTCAATAAATTTAATTGGGTAACGCACAAACGTACATTATATTCCAATTAGGAGACAATTGTGTTGGCAATCGTGGATCGCCTTTTGTGTACTTAGACCTAGACCTAATTAATAGACAAACGCAGTTATTGCATTCATAAGAGGACCTCAAGACAAATTGTGAGTGACGACTATTAATAAACAATGTATAGTAAGGTCAGAAATCTAATTAATGATCGTACTACTATATAGGAGTAGTCAACTTCCTACGCAAACAAAAAGAAAGTTAGTCAACGGGAGGAAATAAAACGCTTCGAAAAGCACTAAAGCATCATCACTAACTTTAATTAATTTAGAGGACATGTTCAATGTATCGGGGCCATGTTCACAATCATACAGCCTATTCCACTATTTCACACAACCATTTTCCCTTTCTCATAACGTAAACTAGTTTTAAATATGTCCCAAACTAAGTTCTAAAATCTGTAACGACCGTAGAAATATACAATGACCAAAAACAAAGAAAACGGCAAATTTACTTCTGTCTTGCCTATATAACAGTGATCACTAGATTGCCATCGCTTGATTTTTACGAACATGTATCAATAAAAACATTCCGAGTGCTGTATTATGGTCTAGTTAATCATAGCTTAATCGATCTATTACTTTGTTGGTAGATACGAAGTTTGAGGTATATACGTTAAGATGTAATTTCTTACAACTGATTTGCCATGCACTGTAGTCTAAATTGTGCAAGAGATTGTATAATAGGTTGGACTCCGACTCTAGAAACATGATTAAAAAATGTGCGAGTAACCAAGAAAATGTCTATGTCAAACAGTTACTTTTTTTTTGTTTTTTGGGTTTAAAAAACAGTTACCTAATTAATCAATCATTTTTAATGAGTTGCATATCACCATAAAACACCAGAAATCGATTTTACTTTGATAGACAATTGGATATACTGGATTCTTTTGGTATAATTTATTTACAGTTGATTGGATCTTTATGGACCATGCATAAACGTTATGTCTCATATATAGGTTAAACTACTAAACCATGTCATACTATGCGAATCGAGATCCTTATATTTGATAATCATCAAGTCGTCGGTTAATTATAAATAATCCACACGATTCACATAGTTCAGACTCCAAAGAAAAACTGAGAATACACCATTGATGAGGTTTTTTTTATTCAATCTATGATATGGTATAATACGAAAAAATAAAATGATTAGTTTTAACAACATTCAAACATGAAGAGCGAAGAGAGGAGGCAGATCAGAGACGTTTCGAGGAGATGAACAGAAGAAATAACGTCTTAGAGATTTAAGAAAACATGGCAGAATATCACCATGTTTGTTCGCCATTGCACAAGTACTCTTCCTCAGCTTCCTCAGCTTCTTCCCGATCTTTATTCTTATTCCCACCACTCTAAACGACGACGTTTTGATCAAAATAGTTTTCTTCTGTTGCTGTTTTAACGTCTCTGTGTCGGCTCGTTGGAGAATCTTGTGGATCAGAAACTGAGCTTTCCTGTGGATCATCTCATTAGGATCTTCTTTCTCTATCTTTGTGTATTGGTTTGGATTCTTCATCATTGCCATTTTTGTTCTGTTTTTGTTTTGCCTTTTGTGTGGACTAAATTAAGGTAATACCATCAGGATTACTGTGCATATATATAGGCATATGTGGGGATTTTATATTGTTTGACTATCTGAGCATCACATGTGGACTATTCATTATTCCAGTTGGTTCATGCACATGTATTATACATAAAAAATACTCAATTTGGAATGATTTGGGTTTTAGTGAGTTTTTATCTGGTTGAATTATGAAAGTTAATATGATTTGTTATTAAAGTTATATCAAATCATCAAATCATCCTAAAATCACTCTAAATCTCTTAAAATCCACTACTTAAAATATTTCCAATAACAGTGGATTTAATTTGATTTTTACAAATTCTTAATTGAATAACATGAGATTAGGTAATACATTTAGAAATCATTAGTTGAATAACAAAAGATTTTTAAAAAATTACAAAATTTTCTAAAATTCATAATCCAATACATCCGTACATGTTTGTATAAATTAGGGGGTGATAAACTCGACGGAAATAAAAATAAAAAATCATATTTTTAATAAAATTAACAATACAAAATTTTAATTTAATACATAATTATTTTTTCTTGACCATATCTTTTCGCATTTATTACAAAGCACCAATTTGTGTATCAAATTCTATAAATGCTAAAATGTTACGAAGTATGATCCAATTGTATATGAGAAATTTCATACAATGTCACATTAGCTTTTTGTTTTCGAAAAATACCATAATTTGTTTTTTAAAACAAAAAATTTAAAAAAAAATAGATTCCTCCGAACCTAATATGTGTATCAAATTCTATTTCACACTAGATTAGGAGAAATCTCTTTTCCTTGGAATTTCAGTATTTTCAAAAGGTTTTAATTTCTTTTTTTAAAAAAATTCTAAAAAATAATTACTGAACATGCAATTAGATTTTTTAAAGAACTAGTTTACATTTTTTGTTTCTTTTGTAGTAAACCAAAGGGACAACAATATGAATATAGCTTAATAATACATTATACGCTATGAAATTAAAAAAACCTTCACTGCTTTCTTCTTCCTTGCTCTGCTGCGCCGTGCCTCGTTCTCTCTCTGAAACTCGCTCACCCTATCGAGTCATTCCTCGCAGGTTAGCTTCTTCGATTTTCCTAATAGACCAAATAATACTTTCACATTCCCTGTGGCTTCGTTTCCAAAAAACCTAAACTTTTCTGATTTTTGTAAGGTTTTGCGTCGATCTGTACAGAGATTGTTAAACCCTAGTTAGTTCCGTTCAACTGTAGAAACTTTTAACCTAGATTAGCCAGGATTCAATCGTTGTTTTGTCGTTCTCGAATCTTTCTGAGAAATCTGGCTTATATATGTGTTCCAATCCAATATTTTTCTTGTATGAAATCTGGAAAAATTGACAGACCACCCTTTAATCCTAGAATGTCTCATAGACCTTGAAAAATTGGATCCTGGATGTACCAAGCAGGTGCAAAACTGATCAACTGCAATCTACATACTTTTTTTCTGTAGGAAGCTTTGATTGTTCTGTTTTTTTACTTGGGTTCTCGTCTCTTTTACAATGCACTGAAATATGATAGTATGAAGAGATGAAGACTAAAAAAGTCACAATTTTTTGGTTTAATCATTGTGCAAATTGGTGAATTTATCTTCTTCGAAGAACTAGCCTAGTTGTGACTTAGGTTTATGGAGGAGAGCTACACAATTATCTCACTTTTTTAATTCTTTTTCAGAGGGTCAATCTCTGTGAGAAAGATTGATTTTGGGAATGTTACTAATTGGTTTGTTTCTGCTCACTTAAATTTTGGGATTTTTGTTTTCATTTTTTTTTTTCTGGTGGTCAGGGTAAGGTTTTCATCCTCCACTTTCGCCAATGAAAAGCTTGTAACTTTGAGACATTACGCAGCTAAGTTGCACATATATTCTTCCATGGCTGCCGCTGGTCAACGCCGTTCTCGCCACCATGACGAAAGCCCTTCAAACCCGAACAAGAAGAAGAAGACAAGCCACAAACCAGAAAAGAATCTCCTTGTCAGTCTCCATTCATGTTCCAAGTCCAACGACCTCTCAGCTGCGTTAGCTCTTTATGACGCAGCCATCACTTCTGGCGACGTCCGCCTCAGCCAGCAACACTTCCAGAGCCTTCTTTACCTCTGCTCCGCGTCCATTGGCGACCCGTCTCTTCAAACCCTTGCCATCGACCGTGGCTTCCAGATTTTTGACCGTATGGTTGGTTCCGGGATAAGTCCTAATGAGTCCTCCGTCACTGCAGTGGCAAGACTAGCTGCTGCCAAGGGTGATGGTGATTATGCTTTCAAGCTTGTCAAAGACATTGTTGCTGGCGGCGTATCAGTCCCCCGTCTGAGAACTTTTGCTCCGGCTTTGCTCTGTTTCTGTGAGAGATTGGAGGCTGAAAAGGGTTACGAAGTGGAAGAGCACATGGATGCTTCAGGTATCGCGTTGGAGGAGGTGGAGATCTCGGCTTTGTTGAAGGTAAGCGTTGCCACAGTACATGAATACAAGGTTTATAGATATTTGCATAAGTTATGGGAATGTGTTGGGTGTGTCAGTGAATAAACTTCAATAATTATCGAGGAATGGTTCCGTAGAGAGAAGGGTAGCGAGGTTAGCGAAAGCGGGATTGGTTCTGATATTGAGTTGCTTAGAGCAGCTGTTTTGAAGAATGGTGGTGGGTGGCACGGTCTTGGTTGGGTTGGGGAAGGCAAATGGACTGTGAAGAAAGGTAATGTTAGCCCAGCCGGTAAATGTTTGAGCTGCGGTGAGCATTTGGCTTGTGTAGATACTAATGAGGTAGAGACTGAGAATTTTGTGAATTCTTTGGTGGCTTTGGCTATGGAGAGGAAGGCAAAGATGAATTCATCTGAGCCAATGCCGGACTTCAGCGAGTTTCAGGTTAGAGAGAAATAAAGGTTTTCTAATCTTTGCGTCTAATATTGTTTGGAATTTATAATTCTAGTAGATAAAATCTTCCTTGTGATATAAATATCGTGGAGTTCTTAGTGCAAAAGAGACTTCAATAGCTGTATTTGTTTCTGCATTGATAACTAATCGCTCTTAACCAAATTATCATCAATCGGGAAACAAACTATGTGTATCTGTTTAGTTCCGAATGTGAGTTTCTTAGCTATATAACAGGCATTATCAAGAAGAAAAGAAAATTCTCTAATGTAGCTTTTGTATTTAAGATCTTCTTGGATGTAATGTAGATATCTCTTATTGTTCATGGTGGGAATTCTATTAAGTTTTGTGCTCTAAACAGAGTGTTCTTATCGAAAAAAGAAGAAGTATTTATCATATATTTTACATTAAGATGTCAATCTTTTCTTTAACTATTTGACAGGAGTGGCTTGAAAAGCATGGTGATTACGAAGCTATACTTGATGGAGCAAATATTGGGCTATACCAACAAAATTTTGCAGATGGTGGTTTCAGTCTACCACAGGTACTACTCATCCAATTTTCTTCCTTTGCATTTTTTCTAATACATTCCTGCGAATACTGACACAATGCACAATGGTGCAAAAGAGCAGCTTGAAGCTGTAGTGAAGGAACTTCACAGTAAAAGTGATAACAAAAAATGGCCGCTAATTCTCTTGCACAAGAAACGGGTCAATGCGCTTTTAGAAAACCCTAATCACCGGGACCTGGTGGAAGAATGGATTAATAACAATGTCCTATACACGACGCCACCAGGTTCCAATGATGATTGGTATGTACTGACTTAAGCTTCTTTTACAAATCCCTGAACTTTTTTTGGCTTGGTTGGTTACTCAAATCTTGTTATTTTTTTGATATATTTCAGGTATTGGCTCTATGCTGCTGCGAAATTCAAGTGTTTGCTTGTGACTAATGATGAGATGAGAGATCACATTTTTGAACTGTTAAGTAGCAGTTTTTTCCAAAAATGGAAAGAAAGGCATCAGGTATAGTTATATAAATTTTCCATTATGGCTGAAGTACATATATATTTTTGATGTTTGCTTGACATTGAACCGATGTTGAAAAGGTAAGTTTTGGTTCAGGTTCGGTATACATTTGTGAAAGGTTGTCTAAAGCTTGAAATGCCACCTCCTTTTTCGGTTGTGATCCAGGTTTGTTACCATCTCATGTCAAAATTTGTTTTTGTTTCTTTGGTATGAAAATGGGTTTATTTTTTGTTGTTGTTGAGATACCTGAAATCTATATGTATGTTGTTTTCAGGAATCGGAGAAAGGGTCATGGCACGTTCCGATCACGTGCCAAAATAATGAGGAGTCTTTAAGAAATTGGATATGCATTACGAGACAGAGTTTATAGATTCACTCGCTGCTGTTGTTGCGTTTTGCTCTATTTGACCAGTCTTTGACGATTTTGTCAAAAGAGCCAATTTTCCACCGTTCGATGTTAAAACTCAAATCAGTTTTTCACCATTGATCAAAGACTTTGTATATCCCCTTTTAGCAAAGCGTGAAGAATCCTCACTTTGTCTTATTCTTAAAAAGTAGTTATTTGTTGTACTTGTTGCGTTGGGTTCGACCGTTACGAACCGAAACGGTGTCACTATGCAAGCAGACTAAGCATAGGCTTTGCAGCCTTTATTTTTATATAAACAGTTTATAAGACAAAACAGCCTATTTTTATGAAAATTTGGTAAAACATCCTTTTTTTTTTGTATACCTTGGGGTCTTCTAAAATTTAGGGCCATTCAAGGCCGGCTTTCTAATTTGGATCAAGAGACAAATCTGACATCACCGTTTTCGATTTTTGTTTTTGTTGTAATATTTTGCTAGGGTTTTTTTTTTGTTTTGGTAAAAAACTGTTGTATATTTTGATAATTAACATTATAGATTATATTATATGACTTTCCAAAATTAAGTATATTCATTAACTGTATTACTACTTTAAATAATGGCTCTGCAGTAATGATATAAGTCTAATTTAAGACATGTCTAGATAATTCTCCAAGTAAATGATAAACTTGTGACATTTCCAAATAACGTAAGATAGTCTTTTTGTTTTGGTAAAATCATGAAACAAAGAAATTACTATATGATGGTAGTAATGGGATAAGCCAAATTTAAGTCCATGTTTAGTCAATTCTCTGACTAAATGATAAATTTGTGATATTTGCAAATAACAAAATATTGTATTTTTGGGTAAAATCATAAAACCAAAAAAAACTACTAAAACTAAATAATGGTGTTTTATTAATGGAATAAGCCATAATTAAATCGATTTATAGTCAATTGTCCAACTAAACGATTAATTTGTGATATTTTAAAAGTAATAAAATAGTGTTTTTTGGTGCTATAGCAATGAGATAACCCGAATTTAAGTAGATGTCTAGTCAATTCTCTGACTAAATAATAAATTTGTGATATTTCCAAATAACAAAATATTGTATTTTTTTGATAAAATCATAAAACAAAGAAACTACTAAAACTAAATAATGGTGTTTTATTAATGGAATAAGCCACAATTATAGTAAATTTTCCAATTAAACGATTAATTTTTGATATTTTCAAAGTAACAAAATAGTGTTTTTGGTAAAATCATGAAACAATGTTGAATTTGTTCCATACTTTTGGCATTATTATCATTTTTTCATTTAGAATTTTGCCAACCTGTTAATAGTTAATATGATTTTGGCATATTATATGAACAAAAATTATGAATATTAGGAACCAAAATAAATAAAATAAAACATAACTAAAAGTGTAGAAAAACATTCAATGCTTAAGAAAAAGCCCATTAAAAGCCCATATTAGGTTGCTTATAAATCGGAAGGAGAAGGTACGAAACAAAGCGTCACATAAACCGCAAGAGAGAAAAAACTTGAAGGAGAAGAAGAAGAAGAAGAAGAAGCAAAAGGAGGAGGTAGCCGAAGAAGAATATCAGATACACTCAAATGCTTACATTGGTGATCGTCTTTTGAGAAAACAGAGATTTCTTCAATTTTTCGAAGCACCATTTCGTTTGGTTCGCGTCGCTTGGTCTAGAGGTAATTAAAAACATTAAATCGTTTTTTTCTATAATGCCAAAACTCGGATTTTTCTATGTGGGAAAATGTTTTATCTTTGAATTTTACGTCTCGATTATCCTGAATCCAAGTTATAGATTATTGCACTCAGATTTATATATTTTGTTTCGGTTAATCAATACTTTTGGAAACAAATTATCAATGGTATTTTATCTTGTTTAATCGTACAATGGTTGATCTGTTTAATTTTTTTTCTCGGTTTAGGGATTCGAATCTTCATTTGATTTTTTTTTTTCACTCTGTTATCCTTAATTGAGAGTCCATGGATCTAATGATTGTTAGGTTTCTACTACGTTCTGATTTGGTCTTAAATCAGTTCCATAACTTCAATTTCCAAATCCGAAGAAAATATATAACAATTAGATCGAACCAGTTTGAATTTTTATAGGAATGTCTGTAGATTTGAAATGTTACTATCCACACTTGTCATTGTTCAATGAACTTTAAATGTGTTCTGTTTATCACTTGGTTTATGGTCTCCATTTCTATTTAATCATCTCTATTAGTATTAAGTCTAATCTCAGCAAACCAATCTGCGTTGTGACCATTTTCACTGTATTTTTTGATCTGTCTAACATACGTTGTATGAAACTAATAAATGATAGTATGAAACTAATCAAAAATCACATTTTCTTGTTTTTGTTGTCTCTGTAGAATGAATCCGTTGACTCTAGCCACCACAAGCTCGCCTCCTCCTGTTGCTAATGATCTCTTGGCGAAGCGGAAAAGAGGTCGTCCGCGCAAAGATGAATCCTTAACTCAACAAGAAAAACCTCAAGTGACTCCAAAACCGGACATTAATCTGGTTGGTCAGATGGTTTCCGGTGTCGTCGAAGGATCTTTCGACGCAGGATACATCCTCAATGTGAAGGTTAAGGACAGTGACACCAAACTGAGAGGTATCGTGTTCATACCGGGGAAAGTCGTTCCGGTAACTCCAGAAAACGACGTGGCTCCTCTTGTTAAAATGTCCGAGAGAGAAGAGACCAAGAACCAGACTGATGATCAGCCTCTCCCTCCTAACGATCAACCGATGAAAGATGCTGTCATCAATGACGTGGAGATTTCTGAATCTGCTCGAGCTTTGTCTCTGATGCCACAAGAGAGCAACGGTCAAGCATTCGCGGTTCAAGCGAAAGAAGCTGTGGTTGAGAAAGGTGGAGTTGTTGAAAAAGAAGAAGCTGCGACTCGTTTGGTTGAGTTTTTCCCAACTCCGGAGACGACGGTTGCGACTGCTCAACCTAATCTTGTCTTGGCACAGAAAGAGACTACGGGGCAACAGAAAGCACCTGGTGAGACTCGTGGATTTGATCTCATGGCGGTGGAACAGGTTTGTCCAGGGGAGAAAGTGCCGCATGAGCTTCAGCTAGAGCTTGGGAGCAAGACAGTATTGAGTGGAGATAACAATGGCGACAAAATGGAGACGGATCCTAAAAGCCCTGTGTCGAAGAGTGGCTTTATAGCGAACTTGTTCGAAGGGGCTAAGAAGAGAGACTGTGACATGGAAGAGGGAGAAGCTACTCCATCGGTGCAGTAGTTAAGAACTCTGTTTTGGTTGTTATGTAATAGACTCTCTCCCAATACAATTCTGTTCTCAGACTTCAGTGTTTGTTTGTTGTAAAACTATTTCTTCTTCTGGTTTTTCAAACAGTTTGTTTCATTTAAGATTTAAAGTTCTAACGCGGGTCCTACCAAGGCTCTAACTAAACCAATTACCCATGCTAGGTAGAAAATGATGAATTTTTGGTCATTTAATTTTTTTTTTTTTTATTGTTTAAGTCTTTGCTAAAGTATTTCCAAGAAATTTTGTTTTTCTATGTGGGGCTAATAGCAAATGTGTGCAGCAGTGCATGAATTTAAAAATGGGTACAAGTGTGTTTTCACTTTGTAGTTTTTTTGGGGTCTAAATTTCACTTTGTAGTTGGACTATGCTTTGTTTGAGTAGATAGATCGATTCTTTGTGAAACAATCCAAGGAGACTGATGGAGTTATTATATAATTTGACACCAATGTTGGTTTTGTTTTTGAGTCACTATTGTCTCTTAACTTCTTTAATTATCAATATATTGACTTAAATACAAAAAAAAATTTTACTTTAAATAAAGTCATAATTTTAATTTTAGTTGAAAGTGTTCTTATGATGAGGAGTAGTAATTTGATGTAAAAAAACGAACTTCAATTTATGTTTTCTTTACTTCTCGTCAGTTTTGGTGTGTAAATATATTTATATAAATCATTATCAACCGAGCCAAATAATTGTTTTTCTTGCCTGCGTAATATCATAAAAGCAGTTGCGCAAATCCTTAACCCGAAAGAACAAACGAAATAATATCGAAGTTATTTACACGTATCTGTGACCGTCCGACTAGCATCAGGCAGACGTCAATAATAGACCATAAAGTATACACTTGGTCGTAGTAAGTAGTAACATTCTATGCTCTAACTTCTCCTATCTTAATACTCTTTTACTTTTGTCGGTCATGACCGTTTAACAGCCAAACCTTTGTCTTCTAGAATTCATATTCATCTGGGTTTTTCTTTTTCACTGCTTGGGTTTTAGAAACTTCACTCAAAGCTTCTTCTTCACTCAGATCTGACTCTTTTGGGGGAAGTTTTTAGAATGGATTTGCATTTGAAGAACTTATTTGGTAGGTTTCAGGATCAATTCGGGTCAGGTCCGGGTCTTGGACCTGGATCCGGGGTTTGCCTGATGAAAGTTGAAGGTATATCTTCCAACATTATCCAATCCATATTTAGAGCTTCAGCTTCTTTATACAGAAGTGAGCCATGGAAGAGGCTCAGACCGGGTCATTTGTTCGGTGTTCGGGTCGGAAAAGACTCAGATTGGTCGGGAAAGAGACAGCCTTTTCAATGTGTTCAGTTCATAGGAGGGGATGGTGGTGATATAGCAGTCTATATGTATAGATCCATGAGCTATGCACTGAAAATGACAGATGATTCATGGGAAATGGCTAGAGTTCCTAATGTTGAGGTTCTTAGGGTTACTTATGAGCTTGAGTCATTGATATTCCCTTGTAACAAGAGAATGGTTAAGTCTTTGTCTTTAGAAGTTTCTGGAACTGATCGGTTTCCGGTCATAGATGTTGCCCGGTGCATGACCTCTGGCGAGCTCCAGTTCAGAAACCCGACACTCGAAGAGCTCAAGCTTGTGTTTGCTGTAATGAAAGCTCTTTCTTTGGTTCATCCTTTGCTGCTTCAAGAGGAGAAGCAAGTCAGGGGATTGCCAAGGATGATGAAGTTTTCGCCTTTTATTGAGACTGTTGATGTTCAGTGGCCACCAGAGATGTTCAAAGGACATGATTTTGTTGCTGTCACGGTTTCGCATCCTCCCGGTCAGTCATATGAACAGAAGTGGAAGAAAGCTGCGGTGGTGGCTCGTGAGGATGATGATGAGTTGGAAGTAGTTTCAGGCATGACCGATCTGCGAGTTGGTTATGGTGCAGAAGCTGGTTTAAGACAGTGCACTTTGTGTGAGAAATCTGTTCATAGAGATGAGTCTGTTTGTTGTAGCCATTGCCGTGCTACCATCTACTGTGGTTCAGACTGTGAGAAACGGCACTGGCGAGAGATGCACCGGAGTGTTTGTAGTCTCTATGAAGCTATGATGAGTAGAGAAGAAGAGCTCAAGATAAAGATCTTCACTTTCTCTTGTTATGCTGAAAACCCATGTGAATGGCTTGGATCTTTAGGCATCCATAAAAAGGGAATGTGGAGAAGACAATGCGGTTGCTACTCTCACCGTCCTTTCGGTCTCTTACATGGCCTTTCCTCAGATGCTGAATCATGGGGAGGGCTTGAGAACGGAGATTATCCGCAGGACTTACCGATTCAGAATCTGAACGGACGTTCAGCTGGTATGATCCTCCTGTCAGATTGGTCAGATTACTATGATCTTCGGTGTTTACCACCATCAAGCCCGGTTTGTGACATTCTCTCCTACCCTTTAACCCTCTACCACATATTAACAACACTAAGCACCCATTCCAAGAATCTGTTGCTCAAAGGGAAAGAAGTGATTGTCCATTACTTAGGTCCAGAACGAGAACTCGACTGGATCAAAGCGTTTGCAGAGATCAGCCACTTACTTAATGGTATAGGAACCGTGCAGATCATAATGGTCGGACCTGAAGTTCCATCTGACTTAGCTGGTACAATAGCAACCTCCTCGGCCACAAACAGCAGCAGAGTCAAAGTGAGCTTTGTGAAAGGTTTGTACCAAGACGAGGTAACATACCTGAGTTCACCGGACATCGTTGTAGCCTTGAACTGTGACCTGGACGGGTACTCAAGCTGGGGAGGAGCGGTCGAGGCGGTGAGCAATATGCGCATCCCGGGTTTCTTCACTGATAAGACAGAAGATGCTTGCGAAAATGCAAAGGCGGCTTTGCGTAACTCAGGGCTGAATATCTCTCATCCGGTTGCTCCTAATCCTTTCCGCTCACCTGTGAGGACTGGTGCCAAGTCCAGCAATCTTCCGTGTTACAGCAACGGCTTCATCCTTGGGGTGAATATATAAAAGACTCTGTCCAAATGTTGCAAAGCGGTAGAGAATAAAAGAAAAACTTAGCCATTCTAGTGGCAATCGTGTTCATTTCTGTACAAAATCTCATACAATGGGGGGTTCTATGTTCTAACCCGATCATCCTACTTTGCTTGGCGAGATAATTGTTTCTTTTTGGACGTTTTCTTTTTTGGTTTTGGAGTAAATACAATACGGCTTTCTTTAATTACACATTTTACATCTTTATCATCATTAGGAATCTTCGATACCATTGCCTTTGCACTTTTCGAATCTCCTGCAGCTACTAGAACCTGATACATCCTGTGAAACCATAAAACCAAGAACCCATTATTACATCACTCTCTTAGCAGAAGACAAATCTCGACTAAGAGAAGAAAATCCATTCTTAGGGCTGTCAAAATGAGAGTTAGCTCAGTTTTAATGGAGTTTTCTCTTGGACTGTTGTAAACATTGCCCATTTCAAAATCACTCTTTTCAAAGTCAGAGGAGATAAAGGAACACTTGCCTTAAATAGTTGAGGACATTGTAAGGAAGTCCGGCAAACTGGTACTCTTTCCATACCATTAGAGCGTTCTTCTTATCCTTGTCATTGACACAAGCTTGTAGAAGAAAATCTAGATATTTTCTTGAAGGACATAACCCAAGCTCTTCCTTCATAAAGCTCACCAAGTCCAGCCCTAGTTTCACATCACTAGGCTCTGTTTCCGCTATCGACTTAAACACCTGATTTCAACAATAAGATGCCAATAGTCAAGAAAATGATACACGCCAGAAAAAATCCAAGATTTCGTCGAATGTATACACATTTGAGACATCTAGAGGTTCTAATATATTAGTTAAACAATTAAAACAAATGAAGAGCTTGCAAAGTATTTGAAAACTTAATAAGAGAAATAGAGTCGGACCTCTTCAAACCAATACTCCACAGCGATGTCATCCCTGGAGAAGTGGTTTTTGGTCTGCTTCAGCAAATCAAGAATACAGCTACACAAAAGGAGTTGAATGAAGCATAAAATGATTAACAATGATGGGGTACATGTGAACTAAACATAGACCACGCATAATGTACTGTACCTTGACTTATTGTTGCGAACAGCAAACACGATAACTTTGAAGAAACTCTCTATCCACCATTTATAATCACGCAGCTCATTAGAGAGTTGAACCAACGTTCTCAACTCTTCGTTTGAATCAGAGTGATCCTACAGAAAAAATTTGAGGTCATTGCAATACTTAATGGTATCTCTAATTCACTAACATATGATTAAAGTACAAACTTACTATAAGAGATATAATAGCTTTTGGGTCTATGAGGCAGCCGTCTTTCTTCATTTCTTCATAAGTTCCTAGAGCATCTGTTATTTTTCCATTTGATGCCAGAGCAGATATAAGCACACTTTTCAGCTCATTGTGATCCTTGGCCGGATATCCCCGGTCCACGAGCACCTAAAGTAAGAACAAAGCTTGAGCTCTTACACTAAGTTTTGAATATAATAATTTGAGAACTTTTAAAGTAACATCTAATACGCACGCTTACCTGTTTTGCCTTCTCAAACTGTCCGCATGATGCATATGCTTTTATAAGGGACATGTAAACGTACTTATTAGCTTGAACTCCTGCTTGCTTCATCTCCTCATAATACTTTGAATAACAAAAAAAAAAACACGTATTAAATTTTTCTCATACTCCAGCATTATTTATTTATGTAACGACTGGTGACAACCGACAACACAACAAGAGAGACTGTTATTAGGTACTCAACCCCAATATTAGAAGAACAAGGAAAGACTCGGACGAGGTGAAATTTCAGTAAAATATAGAAATTTATTACCTCCGCAATAGCCTCCTCCTGGCCGCAAAAGTTTATTAGATAGCTAAAAGTCATGGAATCTGGTTTAACATCAGCTTCTTTCATTTCCTTGAGGACCATTAAGGCTCTGTTCACTTTTTTCTTCAAAACCATACAAAAATTTCAGTCATTAACGACTCATGAGACAATACGGAGCACACAGAAATTAACTAACCATCAGTCTAGAATTTGCAAATAATTTCAGAGATCAACGCCATGGTCTAAAGCTAAATTAATTGTTTTTAAACTGCTAACTGCCTAGCAGAAATACATTTATGCTACAATAGAGATTTTATACGAGATATGCTTCTTTGAGTATTGCAACAATCTTACTTCCATGCATATTTCAACATTGATGATTAACGGAATCATATAAATACCGCTAAGATGATAGCTATCCTATAATAGGTGAGACAACGGGAAGAATTGAAAAGAGAGTTTAAGATATTACCTCCCGGAAATATCCCACCAGTATAGAATTGTACATGCTTGAGTTCGGTGCCAAATTGAAATTCTTCAAACTACCAAGCATATTGTATGCACCTTCAAACTGCACGGAACCGAGAGGTTGAGAGTAAATTTTTTATTGTTGGAAAACAATTGTTTCATCTGTGAGAAAATTACATCTTTGATTCTAATGCACAAATTCATCGATCTCCTGAAAGTCTCACTATCGGGCTTCACATTCTTGTTGCTCATTATTGTATAGATTCTTCGCACCTGAAAGAGGAAACGTGTGACCAAACACAGCTCTGGTTAACATGAGTATGTGAGAGACGGTGTTGGTGATCTCTCAAGAGAATATCAATGACCAGCCTAATTACCAGTTCTTATTGGATGTAGAACGGATAATGAAGGCAGTAAGAAAAAGTTCGAGATGAAATCCAAGGAACATGCTTCAAGCAAAGGGAGGTCATTACCAAATTAAACTCAAGAATCTGCTCAACGGCAGTTAACAATGACTGTAGGATGTTTGCCGATATTACCAGGCCTGCTTCACACATATTTTCAACTATATCAAGAGCAGTGACCACCTACAACACATAGGAATTATCATTAGTTAACTATGGAGAGTACCGGAAGCGAAAGTTAAATTAACAGAAGCGTACAAATACCTCATTCGAGTCACAAAGATAACTAACAAGCTTCTCATTAGATGTAGATGAAGGCACGGTATCTAGTTCTTCATGCAACTTGTTAAACTTCAAAATGGCATCCTCTACCTTTAGTCACCAAAATACGTAAGAACATGGACGGTTAGAAGCCATAGGCTATCTTAAACAGAACCTTAAACAACTTAGTGCTACTTGAGAGATGTGAGCAACTTTAATTTCATTTTCTTTAAATGGAGTATGCTATACCATTTCCAAACAATTGATTATTGGTTATTTAGTTACTCACTTTAATTTGTACCCTGAAAAAATGGCCTAGCATTCAAAACAAATATTGAGTTGTTTTAAAGAGACTGGTCAAGTTTGTGGCATGTCCAACATGAAAATCATGTTGGGACCTAACAATCTCAAGACCTAGATGCTTGCAAATTTCAAATCCAATTAGATGTAAACATCTTGAGAGATACTAATGGATCATTTATCATTCTCGGTGAGAAAAAACAATCACCAATGTATATGTGGTCAGCAGTTAAGAAATCAAATACCAAAAGATCAGAAGAAAGATAGTATATAGCTAGAAGACTTCAATGGATCAAGGATAGATAGAATATTTGGTTAGCAGACTTCACTTTTTCACAGAAAGCTTGGAATCAAATTGATTAACACACCCAAGTGATATCTATTTCAGTACCAAAAAATATCTAGGACGAGACTTGGGTGCAAGAAACATTGTCAATGAATAAAAATCACCATACTAATGTTAAATTCNCTGCTTCACACATATTTTCAACTATATCAAGAGCAGTGACCACCTACAACACATAGGAATTATCATTAGTTAACTATGGAGAGTACCGGAAGCGAAAGTTAAACTAACAGAAGCGTACAAATACCTCATTCGAGTCACAAAGATAACTAACAAGCTTCTCATAAGATGTAGATGAAGGCACGGTATCTAGTTCTTCATGCAACTTGTTAAACTTCAAAATGGCATCCTCTACCTTTAGTCACCAAAATATGTAAGAATGGACGGTTAGGAGCCATAGGCTATCTTAAACAGAACCTTAAACAACTTAGTGCTACTTGAGAGATGTGAGCAACTTTAATTTCATTTTCTGTAAATGGAGTATGCTATACCATTTGCAAACAATTGATCATTGGTTATTTAGTTACTCACTTTAATTTGTACACTGAAAAAATGGCCTAGCTTCAAAACAAATATTGAGTTGTTTTAAAGACACTGGTCAAGTTTGGGGCACATCCAACATGAAAAGCATGTTGGGACCTAACAATCTCAAGACCTAGATGCTTGTAAATTTCAAATCCAAATAGATGTAAACATCTTGAGAGATACTAATGGATGATTTATCATTCTCGGTGAGAAAAAAACAATCACCAATGTATATGTAGTCAGCAGTTAAGAAATCAAATACCAAAAGATCAGAAGAGAGATAGTATATAGCTAGAAGATTTCAATGGATCAAGGATAGATAGAATATTTGGTTAGCAGACTTCACTTTTTCACAGAAAGCTTGGAATCAAATTGATTTAACACACCCAAGTGATATCTATTTCAGTACCAAAAAATATCTAGGACGAGACTTGGGTGCAAGAAACATTGTCAATGAATAAAAATCACCATACGAATGTTAAATTCAGATGCAAATATTCTAGAAACAAAACAAGGAAAAGACCAGAGTTAACAACAGCTTGATAAATTGGCATGCATTATATATAAAAAGTCCTCACCGTTGAATTTGGAATGCAAGTTGCATAGCTAAAGATGAGATCTGAAACTGTCTCCACTCCATCTAGAAACGTTAAAAAAATCATGTTACAATGTAAACTGATCGCATGAGATTTAACTTGTTACTGTATAATGAGTGATCAGCGAGTAAAATTTTTGGTTTGCATCATATGTGGATAGGTCTCAGAGACTATATAATGAGTATATATATCCACCTTCAAAACTCATACTACCAATATGGTAAAACAACACACAGGTTTATTTCAGTTGAGTTATATCCACCTTACCACAGTCTCTTAGTTCCCAAAACAACTTCATTGCAACAGACTCCAATAGCGATTTTCCAAGGTATCCAAATATGCTTTTCAATACGTCTGGTGAAGAAATTTTTGTTATGTCGACAATCTCTAAAAGCTTCTGAAGATTTTCCTTCTTGTCTTTCTCACACAGTGCAACCAAATAATATTCTGTTTGACAACCAACAGTTAGCTTGAGAGTAGAGCAAATGAGATAGATACCAGAGTTCTAAATGAATATAACAATGTGTCCCGTGTATGGCGTACCTTGTAGGATTGATAAACTTATCCCACTATCGTCAATTGTATTGCAGAGTTCATGGATCTTCTCTTCGTCGTTTACTTGAATACACAGAAGCATTTCATAGTAGACAAGTTTCCCAAGAGACTCAGGACATGCCTCCCTAATGAAATCTTTTAAAATATGGAACTCCTCTACCATTTCCATATCAACCAAGAACTTGAAAAACGGCCCATAAGTTCCTTCGTCTATAGAGAACCCAAGCTGTCTCATTTCTTTGAGAAGTTCAAAGGCCTTCCCAACGTGATCAATAACATATTCGGCGTCACTGCTTCTCCTGGCGTGTTCTATGCAAAGTTGGATCCTTGAATTGTAATCTTTCTCACCCGCTTCTTTTCCCATTTTAGCGAGCACGTCAAGCATAGTCTCGGTGCCCAGCTTCCGAGCAAAACCTTTCGAGAGCTTCTTCATAAGCTGTGACTGGTTACTCTTGAAATTCCCTGTTTGCAACCTACCACGTAGCACAATTTTTATCCTTGTAGACGAAGGAAGTTTCCCAGTCCCAGACCGGAGAGCTGATAACTCCGATGCGTTCTTCGGAGAACGTTTATAGCCATTTCTTTCCGGGAGAAGATTACTATCCGTAGGTTTAACTGAAACAATCCATTAACATTTCACAGCGCAAAAAACAAAAAAAAAACAAGTTATCAAATGGACTACACACTATCTATGAAAAAGGATGAATGTGATCGAGGTCATTTTTCATCAAAACCACTTGACTTCAATCACATTACTCAGAAAAAAAAACAAAAGATACGAGGCGAACATACCATGTAACGAAGACGAGACCTGACCCGCGAGTGTCGTTTCCCCAAAACCTACAAAAGGCATTAGAATCACGATGAAACAAATTGGAAATCCATCACTTTAAAACATCATCCAGCAAAAAAAAAGAGAAAAATTCAGTTCCGCAATTCTGAAATGGATTATTCCACTAGCAGAGAGAAAGAGAGAGAAAGAGAAAGAGAGAGTAGAGAGAGAGAGAGAGAGAGAGTAGAGGTACCTTGTCCAGTGTAAGACTTAAGCGGTGAGAGCATCTCCGGCAATGAATTCCATGGTACTGTTCCACAAATTGATTAACGGGAAGATGAAAAAATCGGATTCAACTCTCGTTTTATTTAAAGACATTCCCAATTCTGAAATGGCGCAAATCGGAGAAATCTGTGAAGCAAAGTGAAGTAGAAGGTACCTATTCCAGTAACCTCCATCTCCCCAGAATCTACGGCGTTGACTTCGGCAGTCTTAGCGGCGTCTGAAGATCTTTTTCCGGCGTTTCTCATCGCAACCCGAAATATCGCGCTTAAATTGTTTTTAGCCTTCCTTAAAACCATCTTTCGCATTGACAATGTTAACCAAATCGAACGTGCAACGATCAAAAACCTAGAAACGAGATCCTCGAAAACGAGGGTTTACATGAGAAAGGAGAAGAAGAGGAATCATTCAGAACAGACCAGTCTGATAAAAACCCGCCGATAAACCCCTCCAATATTTCGTGTTTGAGAGTAGTGGCATTAATGTAATTAATCGGTTAAATTAAGGGTAAAGGAGTAAGATATACACTAAAAGGGGTCCTGCAATTTCTCTCTTTTTTTCTTACCGTCCTCAAAATTTTCCTCTTTGAAAAATTAATAAAAAATAAGAATAAAATTTCAAAAAAACTAATATTATTAGACAAGTTGTGTGTGGTATCTGCAACTTGCGAGGTCGAACCAAATGAGTGGCTGGAAATATTTGTATGTCTCAAAATAATTATTAATTATTATTAACAGTAATAACTGACCTACTAAATAATACCTTTATTTGAAGGGAACCATGGTATTATTTAGTGTTCAGTGACAATACTTTTTATATCATCCAATCAAATTCGCCCCATCAAAAACTTAAAAGTACAAACATTTTTTGGCAAATATTTCTTTTTCGAGAATATCAAGAATTGCGACCACTCGTGTGAGTCGACAATATTGCTTTTTTTTTTTTTTTTTTTCTTAACAGTCCCACCAAACTATCGTTTTTTCAAGTGTTTTATACTTATTTTATTTTGTTTCATTCATTAACATTTGAAAAAGTTAAGACAACAACTTGCTCAAATGGTTCAAGTGGGCAACTGTTTACTATAAATACGAACCAAAATCCGAAATCAATCAATCCACAAGAAAAATAAAAAAAAAGCAAATATAAAATGGATTTTCAGACAATTCAACCGACACCATGGGAATATGTTATATCTTCTCAATCTCTTAATAGCTACCAATTACCTCAAGAGAATCATGTTCGTTGGTCTCATTCTCCAGATTCTCACATTTTCTCTGTTGATCTTCCTGGTACTTACTAACTAATCTCTCAGTTGTATATTCATTACCACACGTTGTAAAGATAATGTTGGAGATTTTTTTTTACTTTTGTATCTGTGTTCTGTTTTTTTTTTCCTTTTCTTAATCAGGTTTGAGGAAAGAAGAGATAAAAGTGGAGATCGAAGATTCGATATTCTTAATCATACGAACAGAGGCGACGGAGAGATCGCCGGATCCACCGGTTAGGAGTTTTAAGAGAAAATTCCGGTTGCCGGAATCAATAGATATAACCGGAATATCAGCTGGTTATGAAGACGGGGTGTTGACTGTGATTGTACCAAAGATGGTTTTGAGAAGGAGAAGTTTCTTCATTGATCCTTCTGATGTTCCTGAAAGTCTTCAAATTCTTGCAAGAGCTGCTTAAATGGCGGCGCTTTTGTTCTTCCTTTTGTTCTAATTTTTCTCGGTAGTTAACCGTTATGTGCAGTTTATATATTAACAAATCAAAATCCTAAGTTTATGTCTTAAAAGGAAAAGAAAAATAATGGTTACATGAGAGTGGTTTGATTGATCTCCTCATTATTGGGGTGAACTCTCAAAGAGCATACCAATGGCTAAGCCTTAGAACAGATAATGAAGTCAAACAAGGCCAATTGTGTGATGTTGAGACAAAAGAAAATCGCATTTTAAACCCTTAAACTAAGAGACTCACTAGCACTTTAAATCTTTGTACATTTGCACTCTCACTCTAAAACATGTGCATCTTATATAGCTAATGATTAAAAGATAAATCAAAATGTAAAAACGTGAATAACTGGTATAACATTCATATATATATAGTTTGGTTTCGTGAGGTCCTTATTGATGGAAGCATGGAGGAATCTTTAAAATCATACGACAAAACAAGTTAAAATCATTTCTGATCTCTAGAATTGACTACCGATTGCTTAGGGACTACACGATGTGAAATCTTCACATTGCTATCAATACTCTTACGATGAGAAGCTCTGCTCGAGATATGACCAATATTACTCTTCAAACCCTTCTTAGCTTTCCTTTCTTCGATCTTGTTTATGCTGCCGATTATTTCATCATTATCTAAAGAAGAGAATTCGAAAACAAAGTCATTCTTTTCGGTAATATTGAGTTCAGCATTGTATGTCACTATATAGCTAAAGCTCTATGGAAATAACCATATTGACAGTAAACTATTAAGAACGGAAACTGATAAGCGTCAAAGTGGTGAAAGAGAAGATCATTATGGGCTTGATGATGGGCTTAAGGAAATGGATAATCAAGAAGAGATCAACAAACAAGCCCAGTAAGAGTTCATCGATTAAGTTGAATTAGTCAATTAGTTACTTTGTGTTTATCAGGTTTTCTGCAAATAATGGATGTTGTACTTCCTTGTTTTAAGGAACCAGTATTCCACTTTCCCATTTCCCATGTTTAGGAATCGTGGTGATTCCGATTGTTATTTGCTTCTGTACTTGTTTCTATATAAACTAAAGAAAATCAAAAACAAAGGTAGTCCAAACTACCTATTAAAAAAGATCTTGAGTTCTTGTGTTCTTATATATATAGATCAAGAAGCAGCTCAAAAAAAGCCATACCGGGACTTGATACAACAGCGCGTGGGCGTAGTAGGATCGGACTGGCTTTGGTTTTTTGTTTTACTTCAATGTCACCTCCTCTTATATGCTTTGTCATTTCTGTGGATTCATTTTCAGACAGGAGGACGCTTGGTCTGTAAATCTTTGGAATCTTTGCCACATATATTTTCAACTCTTCTTCTTGATTATACTCTGTCCAAATGAGAAAAGAGAGGGTAATAAAAATAGTTTCTTCTGTAAAATTGCATTTGATTGGATTAGCAATCTCTAATGGTAAAACAATCGAATTTAAGGACAAGCAGTCAAGCACAATTCATCTAGCTCTAAATCTTCCATCAAAAACCAAGTCCATGTTTCTAAACATATAAGTATAACCGAGTCAACCTTAATCATCTAGCTCTAAATCAAACATAGAGAGTCAAACTTAATGGAGAGAAGAAAAAAAAAACAGAGAGAAATTACCAGAGGCATGAGATTGGAGATTGTTCGAGTTCAGACAAGAACCCCTCTGCTTGAAATTACCAACTTCTTCAACAACTTTCACTTTCGGGTACACTACAAAATTCCAAGAAAAAAAAGGAAAATTTCAGGTGAAAAAAGTGTGACCTTTAGTTTGGTTCAGCTGATTTTGATTCATGAGAAACAAACAATTGAATCGAAATCGACGGGCGAACAAAAACGGCGAAACCTAGAAATTTTTTCGAGCAAAACCACTTACTAATTTTGGTACCAACCTCGATCCAATTTTCGTTTGGTAAGGAACCAACCGTCTGATTGATCGTTCTAATGGCGTAAGGTTGGAAAAAAAGGAATATGAATGAAATTTATACTCTTTAAAAAAATCCTTTTTTGGCTATTGAGGTCAAACTCGTCATGCTCCTTTTTTTTTTAATGTCAACGTTTCAAATACGACTCTTCTTCTCTCACCAGCCGCTTCTTCTTTTTCCATGTGATTTTTTTCTTTTGTCAGGTTCCATGTGAATTTTAACTTGGGATCTCACTCTCCTCCTCTTGGCACACGTGAAGCAGAAGAAACACGGCCAAAAGTTAACTGAAGTTTAGATTGGGCTTTAAGGCCTTAAAAATTAGGCCCAAGTTAACTGAAGATTCGAGAGCGAAAACAAAAGATAGAGAAGAATTCATAAAAGGCTCAATCGAAAGAAGGAAGGATAAAAAGGCAACAAAATGGCGTTGAATGTCATCACATCTGGGCGTATATCTTCAGCCACGTCTATTACCTTCGCTTCCGCCATTAGAGCCTTCGTTAGACCTTCCCTCTCCCTCAGAACCACTCGATTTGCTTTCTCTGCGTCGCGTAGCTTCCACGGAGGTCGTATTGTGGCAATGGCTTCTTCTGCCCCTGGATCGGTCAATAAGCCAGAGGAAGAGTGGCGTGCGGTTCTGTCTCCTGAGCAATTTAGGATCCTGAGGCAGAAAGGCACCGAGTAAGGAGTTTTTCTTTAGCGATTTTCGTGGCTCAATTTCTCTCTGGCTTTGGAGATTTTTTAGTGTTTGTGTTATTGAATGCGTTGAATTCCGATTGGATTAAGCATCTGGCTTTGATGATCTAGAGTTAGATTATAAATTGTAGAAAATGCCTTCTGGATTTCAAAGTTTAGTATTACCTTATAGATCATCTTCATTCATTGAATTAAGATTCTTCTCATGATGCAAAAAACATGTTTATGTTGTTGATGGATATGATGCACAGTGTTTTGTTCATATGCATATTTGAAATTACAGTGATTTGAATCACTTGGCATGTAATTGCTTCAATATCTCTCATGAAAATTGATGGCAGATGAGTTTAGTAAGCGTTTGCGGAATAAACTTGTTACTTGATCATTATTAGATCAACAATTAGGAGACACATTTTCCGAAAGATTAGAGGAGCTTCGACATAATTTTCAAAGTTTCCACTTTTTCTTCTGACATTAAAACTCTGTTGCTGTTGTATCTGGTTATGAACCTTACTCTTATAAGGTGAGATTTCTCTGTGTGATAATGAAAATGCTCCTTTGTCTTGTGTCTTAGTTTGGTCTGCGTTAATGGTCTTTCTTGGTTCTCTAATATTAACAGCAACAAGCAAAAGTAGTTTAGGTAGAATTTTCTCTGTGGTTGAAGGATCAATGAATATATCATACAGTGTGAAGTAGAGTTCAGCGAAAGCAAACAGGTACATACAATAACATCATTATTCTAACAATCTTTCACACGTAAATGTAGATATCCAGGAACAGGGGAATATAACAAACTATTCGAGGACGGTATCTACGGTTGTGCAGGATGTGGAACTCCGCTATACAAATCCGCCACCAAATTCGACTCCGGTTGTGGCTGGCCAGCTTTCTTTGACGGGATCCCCGGTGCTATTAACCGAACCGTAAGATTCTCTCAATCAAGAAATCGTTATCCGCATTCATATTTTGAGAAACTGAATCGCTGAAAATATTATATTTTTTTACATGCTCAGTCCGATCCAGATGGGAGGAGAATCGAGATCACATGTGCGGCTTGTGGAGGACATCTGGGTCATGTTTTCAAAGGAGAAGGCTTCCCTACTCCTACCGATGAGCGACACTGTGTGAACAGTGTCTCTCTCAAGTTCACACCTGGGAATCCAACCCTGTAATAATGGCAACTTTGTGTTGTGTGATGTCTCTCTCTCTCTCGTACGGTGTTTTTGTCTTGCTCGGTGAATCTAGTGTTTAATTAGTTTCAACGGCTAGGATTTAAGGTCGTTGAATAAAGTCTCCAGACTCTTTGTATCATACTAAACGGTTTGGTTTTATACTCTATTCTCTGCTATACAAAAGTCGAACTAATTCGTCTAAATCATACTGAAAGTCAAACTTTGTAAAGTTCGTCTAATTCCTCAATTTTTTTTTACTCTTTTAATTTCCAGATTCTACTACTATCTCTCTCAGTGTATCTGGTTTTGTTCTCGTCTCTTAGTACTCTATTTTCACTTCTGAATACATTCTCATCCGCTTTTCAAAGGAGAAGGTTTAATTTCTCTACTCCTACCGGTGAACGTCACTGCGTCAATACTCTGAATTGACTCAAGATCTCAAGATCTAAGCGCTTTCTTCTTATGGAACTGAAGAAGGAAAGCATGAGCTCTCAATATTTGACGACATGACACTTATGAATCCGACTCATGGTTACTTGGTAAGTCACTCATATCTAATGAAGAATCTGTAACAATAGTCATAGACAAAAGAAATGATGCTGATTAAGCCGAGTTAATTACAGGAACCTAAACAGAGTAGAGTTGTGGCAGTGCAGTGATCAATGCACTTCAAACAAAACTAAACACACTGAGTTTTGAAACCAAACCAACAAAAAATCATCTGCTGGTTATAAGCTTTAGAAGCTCAACAGCTTCTTTTAATCTCCTCTCGCTCTTATCTTTTCCACTCTGACCCTTAGCGTTCCTGAAATCACAAACAGCTTCTTGTAAGATTACATCTTTGATTCATACTTTCTTATTTGAATCTAACCTATGTTTCTACACTACATTGTTTTGGTTTGGAGTAATAGAGTAAGCATTCAAATCATTTCAGACAAGAAAACGTGGGGGAAACAAAAAAACTAACCGTTTCTTGATGTTTGCCTTACGAGTTAGCTCATCAACTAAGGCGTGTAACCGTTTTACCAATGCAGGAAGCTTTCGAACTGTTTCGACGCCTTTATGGCTGTTGCATATCTTCTTCAGAACATCTGATGCAATGAAATATGCATCTTCTTTGTTCCTGCAAAAGAGAAAAGCAACGCAAGAGTGAGAAAGGATGAAACTTCAATCTTTTTTTTATTTGAAACTTCAATCTTAAAGAGTGAATTCTAGAAGTAAATGAAGACCTGAGTAGTTCCCAGAAGATTGTCTGGATGGATCCTTTCGTGTCGATTAGCTCATCTGCCATTTGTGGATAATGAGCAAGGTGTCTCAAAGTTGAAAGTGCAAGTTTTGAAACTTCTTGATCAGGGATGCTTCTGCTTGCAGACCGGATCAGTGTTAGCAACTTGTCTATAGCTCCAGCTGCCACAAGCTCTTCACAGCATTTGTCAGAGTATTTTGTTGCCGAATCTGCAGAGGAAACATATGTACAATTCCTGGTAGTGAGTCCCCATTCAGGCATTCACATGATTTTGTAAATAAAAAGGAAGCTGATAAAACTCACCCAAAATCTCACAAATGTGAAGAATGTTGTGGACCTTTTTAATGCTCAGTAGTTCCGAAAGCGCAGAAAGAAGCTTGTTTATAAGCCGTTTCTTGTCATCTATGTTAGCTGCAGAAGTCTGCATTCTTACTCTCAGATCTAGAACTTGAGCTTTTGAGGCTTTGCGTGTGAGATAACCTCTCCAGTGTGCCTTGATAGATTCAAGGGTGGAAAAAGAGAACTCTTAGTCAATAATGACACGAAGAAACTTCAAAATTTTAGATTCAAAGAAAAATATTAGTGAAAGTGAAGAAGGACAAAAGATGAAAAGTAGCTTTGGTCATTTCTTACTTGAATCATGACAATGCAGCGTCTCTCCATAGAAGTTCTTCGCCTGGCAAACAAACCTCGAACATGCCTCTGTATTAAGACTGCTGATTTTCTTCTCTTTTTCTGTGAATGGAGAAATCTCCACCAACGCTGCAGTTTAATGACGGAATGTAGCAGTTTTGTCATCCCAGAGCTGTGTTGTGAAAGTCTTGAAACGCCATTGTCGAGTTGTGAATAGCGATAAGAAGCTCCTGGGATAAATCAGTTTGAAATACCACATGTATGTTAAGCAACCAATAGTCCATCCAGAAAAAAGGTATATGTAATCAGCTAAAAGTAAGGTCCTGAAAGAAATGTAATCAGCTAAAAGTAAGGTCCTGAAAGAAATGGCTTAAGCACCTTGAAGCCTGCTTCGAACAAGTTGTCCCCTAACGAACCGTTGAACCTCCATGGCTGCATGTTTATAGCGATTAAATGATATCATGCAGTTAAATTTTCGGATAGCACTCTGAATGCATATCGTTGCTTCTCTCTGAAGATAAAACTTCCTTCTCGCCAACCAACCACGGCAGTATCTCTGCAGTTAGTTGCAGGAAGTTAATAAAGCATGGGTAGAGAGCACACATTGAAGGAGCAATCAGAGATACAGATTCTCGCTATGGATTTATGTAAGAATAGATTAAAATCAAGGGACACCTCCATCGAAAAGAAAGGCTTATGAGCAGGAACAAGAAATATCAAAGGCAGACAAAAAGAGGAAGAGAAAGCTGGACGATGAAACAAACTGGGACAAGCAGAGGGTAACAGAAGAGCTACAATATGGATTTAATGATCAACTGAGAACTGAATATTGGCCAGGACATGAGCAAAACATCGGATGACCTGAATGAACTTACTTGAATAAGTATGGAAGAAAACTTGTATGTCCAAATCATTCTGCGTGTGATCCACCTACGAACATAAGATTGGATGATGATAGAAGAGCTAACTTTTTCTTTGTAACTCCTCCAAGCTAGCTGAATTGTGAATGCTGCTTTCAGCTCATGATGAAGGTTGCTCTGATGTGGAGTGCACATATCATATGCAGTTAAAAGCGCTTGATTATGCCTCCTTACAGCTTTCTGAATGACCAAAACCGATTTCCTCAACTTGATGAAGCGACTTCGGTCAACAATAAACTTGACATATCTCGCTACAGGATTTAAGTTGGCCGATCGTTCTGCAGGAATAACAAAAAACTTACCAGAGAGTAACTTGTTGATCTTTCAATGAAAATTATTACTCAGAATCTGATAATTACCTGATAAATGCAAAGTAACTTCCTCAACAGTTAACTTTTCAAGAACTTCTACATGTTTCACTGACAACCATGCGCGGAGAGCAGCTTGTAAGTATATGATTGCACTCATCTTCTTTCTAAACTTGCGGCGTTCATGAAATGCCCTAAGATTCGCTTTTATGACCACTGCTGCAATTTCTGTAATCAAGAGGCAATAAATATGCTGAAATCAAATTGTGGAAGATTCCAATATTCACTCTATCTACTAATAAACAGAAAGTAGATGAATGATTACTAAATCAAATACAATTATACAATCAAGTACCATCTATAATAGTTAGATCATAACAAGGTGATATTTATCGAAAGCAAGCTTATGATGTAAAGTTGAGAAGAGTAGATATAGAACTTTAATCACCTCTTTGGACATCTGTAGTGCATTTGCTAGACAAGGTGCCTTGCAGAGTATGGCTACTAACTTTTCCAACAGAACTCTGGTTTTGGTTGGCCATGTCCTGCCACCAGGCTTTGATTGCCTGGAACCTTTTAGAAGTATCTACAAGTAGCATCACACTTTTGAAAATCAAGACCAGCGATACGCGTATATTATCACCAAGCATGCTTGCTTCACTCAACCAATTGTAAGAAGCTGAAAACTCTATAAGAAACTAGGGTGGCAACTATGAGAAACAACAGAATAATAAAAGGAAAGAAAAAGACATCTACATGTACTTTATGGCAAGTTAGATATAGATGAATGGGAACCTTCTCCGTTTTCTCTGTCCGGTTCCTCATCTCTAACTGCTTTGGAGCTGCTGCAACTGATGCGCGAATGTCTCTTCTCCTGAGCTTGACATCTAGAGCACAGCAACTTATGAAAATTCAGTTTCTCCTGAGAAAAGAAGGAATTTTTAAGATAACATGTCAATGTTAAAGCTAACTTCCATCCAGAAATTTAATCAAGTAAGGCCATATTTTGTTGGTAATAGAGCAGTACCATATTCTCCTTGACGATCAGCTTTGATGATAGGAAAGCCAGCAGTATAATCACACTTTGGTTGCTAACTACTGCATTATGTTCCAGTAGGTCACCAATCTGTAGAACCTACAGAGATCAACATTATTGTCAAGAAATTGATAGCACTAACGTGACGCCATACATACAGAATATGTTAGCCTAATTGAAGCAAATCATCTATTGCAAAAAAAACAAAGGGCACCTTACTGTAATTCAGTTTTCATATCTCTAGTGATATTTTTTTCTTCAGGATAAGTTAAGAAGAACTTAGACATTCACAGGCTGAATATTATTACCTCAGGAAAACTTCCCAAAAGTGCTGTCAACTTTTGCGACAGAATGAAATTTTGAACTGCATCATGGTAATCGGTATTGGACATTACTGATCGAGGCCCTTGTTGACCACCAGGATCCTGTATAAAAATATTTATTCAGAAAATATAGCACGGCCTGTATTATAAGATACATGAAGAGAAATGGCCGATGTAAACTTCAACGCAATGAAACTGATTTTGAGTTAAGAACATTTCATACCTCTTTGTGAAGACAGGGACAGCAAACTTCTCGACGAAAATAGTAGTCAAGCAAGAACCATATCCCCTTTCCATCAACCAATGATGCAAAGCTTTCTAAATTGAAGTCATTCTTCCTGGTAATTGACTGAGTGAACAATGCAAGACATGCAAGTATTGTACATAGTTAGACATATAGAATAAAGGCAAAGAAAACCCACAACTTGGACGAAAAAATATCAAAAGATGACCATAGTAAAGGTACCTGGATCCAGTTCAAGAGCATTTCCAGAGGAGTAGACATGGTAATTTGATTATTCTGCAAAGAAACTCAAAAAATAAATAATTGAACGAGAGAAAAAACAGTGTAACTAGAGAAGTGTCACCATTAAAGATATGATTAAGAGTCTTCTAGTTGAAACTACATAGATTCACCAAATAACTAACAATTGCTTGAAATTGGAAAGAATTATAGGAACCGAGGAAATCAAGTGAGCCTTAGCCTTACCTGTTCCATCCCTTGGACTTTGTTGATTTCCTCAGTCAAGAGTCTCCCATTGATCAGAAGAGGCAGCTGCCCAGTTCAAAAACCATACGGAGCCAATGAAATTCAGAAGACACATGCAACAATCCACCAAAAATTGAACAAAGAAAAACAAGAGACACTCACCTGCAAATGTACAAAAATGTTCCATAGCAGTGAAATAGTGAGCTCTCTGTCACCATCTGCAACATCTTCTCCAGTTATCATCATTCCTTCGTCATCTTTCAACGAAACACCAGCATCCTTCAGATACTGAAGTGCAATTCTACAATTGGCCAAGTTCTTCTTTCGATTGTCGGATGGAACTACCATTTTCTGTTTGATCAAAAGCCTCATTCGATAAAACTCACTCCCTAAATAAGACATAACTGGAGGTTCTTGATTAAAAATCAATTTAAAGACAAACCGTGAGAATTGACGGATCATGAAGAAGTAGTTGAATGGCTCTGCAGAGCAGCACGCCATCTTGGAGGTCACCAAACAAGTCTCTCACTCTGAAGTCATATTCAATTAGAGAAGACTGCAAAAGCCAATCCAATTATCGAAGTGAGTGATATACTTGGCAATCTTATATAAGACACTGCATTGACTCTTAACTAAAAGCTACCTGCTGATAAGGTATTTTGTACCCTATAATCACTAGATGCGCTAGGAGATTCCCTTCTCCATGCATTACATCAGAGGGCAAGAATTCTATATTCAAAGCAGAAGATGAAAAGTTAGCCACTATAAACATGACAGAGGCAAGAAAACTGACAAACGAAAGAGCAAAATCTAAGAAAGTACCACATATAAGCTGATGGCTAGACTTTATGCTAGATTTCACAGAAAACAAGAGGGGTGAGCCACCATCTATCCCATCAATCCCATATTTGAGTGAAAGGCAGCTTTGAGATTTAGCTCTATCGATTATAAGGACTAGCAACAGAATCCTCTTTAAAATCACGGTTCCAAGGGCTTCATAGTACCCTGGTCTGTATAAACCCTCGACCATCTTGTTATAGGCATAGGCTCTAGCAAGGCCATCATGGGAGAAAAACTGCTTATTAATTACCATCTTCAAGAATGCCATTTCTTGATCTGAGTTAACTTCACTGTCAGACAAAAAGGAATCGCCGCCAAAGATGACATATAACCCTAAACGAAGCCAAGCTTGGTTATAACACATGAGTGCCTTGATGGCCTTCTCCTTCAGTCCAAAATCAGTTACAAGAGGGCATTGTGGTTTCATTTTAATCCTCCCTTCATCGATATTCTGAAAACAAAAAAAAATAAGATTGAACCCGCTTAACTCTCCTAAATGAAAAACACCAACAAATCCATGTCCAACACAACCCAAAGTGATATGCATCAACAACAAAAATTCAGATATGCTTTACCTTTGTAACTCGGGTCATCACATCAAAAATCTCCTTGCAACTTGCCAAACTCAAGTGAAATTGCATTCTTTGCTTCAAATCATCTAAGCTACACACATCTCTTAAAGATTCCCTCAGCGTAGAATACTTGGAACCAGTCAAGCACGAGCCAATCTCTGATCTTTTCTCACCAGACCAACCTAATTTCCTCGACCTTTTGGGGCTTCGCCACATTGTATCCACTCCCACAGATTTACTGTTTCGTAACGCCTCGCAACTATCTCTCTTCCCCTGACCTAATTTTCCTACGCTACCAACTCCAGAGTCATTCTCAAATTGATCGCAACCGCAACTTTCAGGGTTTTCAAACAGGAAATTGAGCCACACGGTAAGTGATTTAGCAAGAGATCTAAGACTCTTCTCTTTCCTCAACTCAGCCTTGCGAGAAGATTGCGATTGCTGAAGTTCAAATGCCCTAAGCCGCCTAGACGAGGGTGCGACCTTAGACCAAGACGTATAAGAGGGAACGATGGAAGGACGACGGAAGTTAGAAGACGAAGATTTTGGGGTTTGCTTGGACGCAGTGAAGAACTGAGGATACGGAGAGTTACTGAAATTCGGATTTACAACGGAAGAACGCCGCGGCGTTTTGAAATTGGATATGTCAATGAGTAGCGATGACGGCGGATTACGGGGCGGCGCCGGTGAAGCACACGGTGGTTCGTTTTCATTCATCGGTGAAGAATCGGAGATTCGTTAGAGAGAGAGAGACAGGGAGCAAGAGACGTTCAAAATCTCTCCACGGAGTGTTTGAATTTTGAAAATTCGAAAGTTAGGGAATAAATTGTAAACGGTAAAGACACTAGGTATTGCAACTGTTCGAAAAAGTTGGCAATCGCGCCGCTTTACTCTATTCCGTATTAAACGTCTTGCCGTTTTTAAAAAGATAAAAACGCTGAGACGTTTTACGATTATTATTTACTTCGTAGAAACGCTGGCGTCAGGGACCTTTCGTGATTGATCCGTGTAAACCACGCGCTTTGTTATTCGTTGAACTACTGTCACACGGATAAATACGAATTTTATACGAAAAATAAAAAAAACTTATCTCCAAGGAACACAAAAAAACGAGGCAAATTAAATCTTTATAAGTCGCTTTCGTTAAATCAAATTAAAGCTTTTGTAAAGCTAATTCAACACATCTCAAAAATATTGCAACATAGAAGAAGCTTCGATTTGGTTTGGTTAAGATTGTTTGTTCAATTGCTCTTGTTGATCGAATTGAATCGATTGTGATTGCGAGGCAGGAGGAGAATCTATGGCTCAAGCCGTAGAAGAATGGTACAAACAGATGCCGATTATAACCCGGTCGTATCTCACGGCGGCTGTAGTCACCACCGTCGGATGCTCGCTCGATGTATGTATGCTTCCTCTTTCTCCGTTTTCGAATCCTCGTGTGGTTTTGCCCGAAAACGTTTTAAGCCCTTTTACTTTGCTCGAATTGATCTGATTGGTTTTGTTCTCTGGGAATCGATTTGATCTCTTTCTTAGGGAATCTTCATTGACCTCGATGTGCTTAAAATTATGTTATGAAAATCCAGTTTTTGTTGAAAAAATCGAATCTTGGTTTCTACTTTCTGTACGCATTTGTGTGGATGGTTTTGTTTCGATGGAAAAGGTCACTCTTTATTACATTTAGAGCTGGAGTGTTGTGGTGTTTATGGCTTATGTTCTTCTTTTTCTGTAACATTTTGCAGATTATATCTCCTTATAACCTCTATCTAAATCCTACTCTCGTGGTGAAGCAATACCAATTCTGGCGCCTCGTTACAAATTTCCTTTACTTCCGAAAGATGGGTAATTTTATCTTCAACTCTTGAGTTGGATTCATTATTAGTATTCTAGAGAAATGTAATTGTCGAATAACGAATTAACAATTTATCAACTTTTTTTGCAGATTTGGACTTCTTGTTCCATATGTTTTTTCTAGCTCGATACTGCAAACTCCTCGAGGAAAACTCCTTCAGGGGAAAGACTGCTGATTTCCTCTACATGCTCTTATTTGGCGCAACTGTTCTAACCGGTATTGTTCTCATCGGCGGAATGATACCTTACTTGTCCGTCTCATTCTCCAAAATCATCTTCCTCAGCAATTCGTTGACTTTCATGATGGTACGTTACCTTCTACCTCTTGATACTGCAATTCCAAACCAATTCTTTCTAATGGTTCAAAAAGCGTCTTAACATCTTTTCCTCTGATCTTCAGGTCTATGTATGGAGCAAACAAAATCCTTACATCCACATGAGTTTCCTTGGCCTTTTCACTTTTACAGCAGCATACTTACCATGGGTGAGTTGGACTTTCTTGTGTCTTATCTGTGTTCCCTAACTAGAAGCGATTGTTTAATTCGCCTCTGAAATTTTTGCAGGTGCTTCTTGGGTTCTCTGTCCTTGTTGGTGCAAGTGCCTGGGGGGATTTTCTGGTACACGCTTCTCTTAATTCCGATTTCATCTGTTTCTTCTTCCCTCTTTTTACTATCATCCTCATCCTTATCCTTCTGAGCTTTATCCAATGTGCAGGGAATGATAGCAGGTCACGCGTACTACTTCTTGGCATTTGTGTATCCACGAATGACGGATCGACGTCCCTTGAAAACTCCATCTTTCCTCAAAGCCCTATTCGCTGATGAGCCTGTCGTGATTGCACGGCCAGAAGATGTGAGGTTTGCTCATGCGCCTTTTGATGAAATCCACCAAGACTGAATCTTTTTTATCTTCCACAAAAACCACAGTTCAGGTGTGTTCAGACAATGTTAAAAGGGCAGATGATGACTCATTCATTGACTCTTGATTTTTGATAGTTGTGGTCCTTGTGGATAATGTGGAAGTTTTTGTTAGTTTTCTCTGTACGACTTTCTTGTCGACGACACATATGTGTTTCCCTTTGTGCATATATGAACGCAGATTGTGTACAAAATATCCGAAAATTCTAGTTTATAATATAGTCATTAGATCATTAGACAATGTCTCACAAAGAGATCAAGTTTCCATGGTTTTACTACACAACGGGGAAAACAAGGCAAGGAAGCAAACAAAACCAATTAAAGCAACATGATAGTCTGAAAGGTTTGGTTTTTGAATTTAGTTTATAGGTAGAAACGATTCATCTCTTCATCTTCATCATCCTCATCTATGGCATCATCCCTTTCATCGTCTTCAATCTGAAAATCCTCATCATCCTCCTCCTCTAGCATCATCTTCTCTGCTGCATCTCTGTCTTTCAATCCAGTGTTTAACACTACAGTCCCTCCCTGAGAACTCTCCATGTCCTTTCTTAGTTTCTCCATTTCCTTCTCTCTTCGCTCTTCTTCCAGCTGCTCCTTCTCTGCCTTTCTCATGTCAAGATCAGCCCTGAAGAAAAAAATACAAAACATAAGCATGGAACTTGCATACAGAATTACCGATCCTGCAAAAAAGGCAAATATAGAAGAGAAAGTGCATCATTACTTGTAAGTTTCCATGTATTCCTCAGCACTTGCTTCAACGGCTTTAAAGTAGTCATCCATTCCTGCACCAGTGATTGCAGAAACACCAACGGATCTTATATTCCGGTAGAACTCGAAGAGTGCAAGTGAGAGGCTGTTAGCTAAGGTCGACGAGTACGAGTTATCAGACTGTAACGCTGCTTGAAAAACCTCGAAATCTTCCATCCACTGCTCAAACCCAAATCAATACCAAAGGATTAAAGAGAATATAATAAACAACAAGAAAGGAATTCTGCTCGATGATCATCAGTTAAAGAAAGATAACCTCTAAAGCAAACTTGTGATCTGCCACATCGGTTTTGTTGAAAGCCAAGACGACAGGCAACCGGGTCTTGTAGAGAATACTACATGCGTAGAGCATGTTGCTCATGAAAGTGATTGGGCTTGTGGAACGTGGGGTATCAACCACATAGGTTACAACAGTGGGGAAGGTTGAAGCGAAAGCTTCAGTGATTATAGCCCCAGAAGCAGACCACGTAAAGATTTCAATCTGACCAGGAGTATCCACAAGGACATAATCAAGCTGCTCTGCACGTTTCTCAATCACAGAGATAACCTAAAACAAAGTGGCAAACAAAAGACAGAACAATCAAGAAAAGACAAACCGAGAGAACCACCATCATGTGTGATAAAGTCATCGTTTCAGGGCATCTTTACCTCGTCGAATTTTGTAGCAAACAAGTTGAGTGATGTGAGAATTCCACCGTTAGGCCCCAAATTATACTGCTTCATAACTTCCTTGTACTTGACTGTGTCCCTTATATCGATGTTGGCACCAAACGGTAGAGACATAACAGCAGGGTCAAGGTTCAAGACATACCCACGGCTCTTCGAATCAAAAGTATGGCAGACCAAACGATGAAGGAAACTGGTTTTTCCGCTGCCTACGCATAACAAAAATAGCTAACATCAGAATATTTTAATCCTACAACATAGTTAATATCAAGAACATTCTTAGTCAAATAACTCACCTGCCATTCCAACAACAATAATAATGATAGGCTTCTTCTTGAAATTCGAGGATGAGCTCCCAGCAGTAACACGAAGGTTGTCCAACGAGTCAACCAGCTTTTGACTCTCTTCCACAATGTTCTTTGGAAGACAATAACAACAGTAACTTCATTTCAATGTTATTTTGCAGTAACTTAGGCTGATAACACAATGTGACCTCTAAAGCAAAATCTCCTCCAAACCAGCAAACATGTTTTTCCATTGATTGTATAAGCAGATAAACTGAGAATAACCCGCCATTAGAGTGACAGAGATAAACCCAATTACCTCTTCGCCAGACGATTCCATGGGATCCATCAGTGACAAATTGTTTTTTTCTTGTATGATTTTAACTGGCAATAATCCCAAAAACAGCATATTCAGTTTCCTCATCTCAAAATTGTTCTATTCAAAAGCTTATTAACACAGCTAACTCTGAACTAAAGAAGCAAAACGAAGAAGACGAAGCAAGAGGTGAGTCACGGACGCAGCAAACTTTCACAAACCTAGTACCTCGAAAACACTACAACTTTCAAGTTTAAAGTTTCAAATTTCGTCTATGTCAAATAGTTCAGGCTCAACATATTCAAGAAAACGAAAACAGAAACATAAACTTGAAAGGGTTTTTTTTTTGATGAATTGGAACTGCAGTTGATTCGATAACCAAAGGGATTCAACACAAGTATGACATGTGGATTTAACATCTTAGCGAGCGAATTTATACGAAAATTCCGATCTCTTTACAGGTTTAACATCAACTAAACTCCAGAAAAGAGAAAAGAAGACGACGACGAAGACGAGAGAGAAAAGACCTCGTCGCGGAGGAACACAGTTTTAGGGCAATGATTTGTGAGTTTCACTTGTAAATCACATATAAATATGAAACGGGGATTTTCTTCATTTTTTTAGGGAAAATAAGAGCATATTTGGTTTCTCTTTTCTAATTTCGACGTCGGTTTGGAAAATCAGGCCTCAGGCCTCAGGCCCAATACCCGTTAAGCTATGTATATCAGGCCCGTTTAAGTTCCAATGCTAATTTATTAAACACATCGGAAAAAATATCGGGCAATCCATTTACGGCTCGATTTTGTGGTTACAGTTGTAGTTTAATTTTAATTCAATTTTAGCTTGATTTGGTTGAAAATTCAGTTTGGCTTTGTTAATATTATGGTGAAACCAATAACGAGTGAATAATCAAGCGAAGAAGATGAGAGAAAAATACACAAAAGTAAACAATTTATTATTTTCAATTCAACATAACATAACATAACATAACAATCAAACAACAAATGTTAAGACCTCTTCTTGTCCTGACCAGATTTTTTAAGTAGCAGCAGAACAACTTGTACTTTAAAACGACATACTAATAATAACTACCAAACCAAAAGTCAAGGCGGGCTTATGATCGTGCATTCCAAAAAAAACTCACGCAGATTCCACACCGATTTTCTTCTTCTTCGCCTTAGAATTCTTTTTACCCCAACTTTCTTAACTGAATCTTTTACTCTCTTAAAAACATCATCAGACTCAGCGTGTGATGGTTCAGAGACGAAAGTCTACTGGATCGGATGGTATTGAGCTGATACTCTCTTTGGAGGTAGCTTACGAAGAATGAAGAGGACTAGTGCCGATGGAAGTACTTCAACCACCTGTAATTAGTGTTTTTGTTTTTTCTTCCAGTTAGTGAAAAAAACAGAAAACAGAGATTAGGAGATAGATAGTTAGTGAAGGTTTTGGTTACTTACCATATAGTAGATTAAGTTCAGAACTGGATGATCAAGAACATCGAGTGTTAAATCCCTGTCAAAAGCTGATACAGCCACCTGAGGTTTTGCAAGAAAGAAACATAAAAAAAAACTCATCAGCATAACTGAAATAATAATTGATGATAAAGATTTAATTTTTTTAGGTTTTATATCAGAGCTTACCACAATACATCTAATGAGGAAGCAGGTGAAGCATATGGCTGTCACAGATCCAACCTGCATTGAAAACCATTTCAATTACAAAGGCTAATCCGTGAAAAAGCAATGAATCTGGAGGCGAAAATGTCCGTGTTCAAAGTTCTATGGAACTAAGACAAGGATGCGCAAGCACAATGAATAATACCTCATGGAGTTTCTTCCTTCTTCCTTTCGACTCGATAGGGAACCTTCTTAGCATAAAGAACAATCTATAGCATCCAATGAAACACATGAGAAAAGACGGGTCAGAAAAATTATTGAAGAACTTCTTGATGACAACAAAAACACATACCTTCCTCCATACAGCAAGAAGCCTAATGCGGCAATGAAAGACACAACTAGATGAAGAAGTAGGGTTTAGGTTAGAGAGAGTATTGAAGATTGATCAGCAACGGGTTTAGCAAACTTGCTTGACCACACAAAGAACCTACCTGCCATAAATATCTTTGCAGCTAACTCCACAGTGCTGTTATCGTTTACCCAGATGACTACCCAGATAGCAACCTGATAGAGACATCAATTACATGTCAACTTAAGTCTTTTGATTCACTGAAGATCTCTACAGAGGTGACTAAGCTAGTAAGCTTCACACAGATTCTTTTAAAGAATGGCTACAAAGTTAGATAGACAGCGATAAGGTAGAAAACATGCACAATCTATAGTTTCGATCATTGTAAAAGATGTATCATGCATATAGATGGGTCTCAGGAATCTCGGAATTAAAACGAGGAACAAAAAAAGAATCAGATATGAACCTGAGCCAAATATACGGCCACATTGACTGAAATGTAGGTTATCCGCAGCTTATCCGTTGGTAAGCTTCTTGCCTGCTCATTAGTGGCAACAACATCTATATTCAGACTGAGCTTGTCTGGCGCAGGTTTAAAAGAGTGTCTAAGCATATCAAAAATTTACTTTTAGGTGTTTTTACTTGCCTGGTGATATATCTCTGCCCAGAACAGCACGAGCAGTGTGTATGCTGAGAAAAAGAGGAGGCCCGGAAGATCCAATAATATCCAGCAAAGAGCCTGCATTACCTCAAAAGCAACATTAGTTAAGTAAAGATGCAGCCTTCAAGATCCATCGTTTCCAAATCAAGCATACAAAAAACCAGACTTAGGTTGAGAACACATAAGCTGAGCGGAGATACAAAAGAGACAGAAAAATCTTATCATTTCTGTTCTTTCAAATATAAACCAACAACCCTGGTTAATGTCTGTTGAACCTCACTCAAATCTTATGCAGGCTCTCTCACCTTGGGATGCACGAGAAACACTTGTTTGTGAAATCCAAATAGAACAGCACGAACTGCACACACGTAGAAAGTCAAAAACATAAGTCGAAGGTGCTGAAACAAAACACAAAATCCAATCATTTGTCAACGGGAAACATGGATTATCACCTCCATTGACGACAAAGTTCATAAGATGAAACACCTTCTGAGTGGTCCAGCCGTATTCAGGCACTCTCATTTGGATCCTTACCAATTGGACCTGCCAATGACAATCCAATACAGAAAAGGTCAACAGTTGCAACACAGAAAAAAAAACAGTAACTAAATCCAGAAATAAAGTATAGAACAATCAATCGACTATAAAGTATATAACTTCCCCAATCAATCGAAAAGAAAACGATGTTTCATCAACGAACACGATAACAAAGAACTGCCACCGAATGTTATGCCCAGAAATGTTCATTTATCCGAACAGAAGAAGAAAGACAGGTCAAGCACGCAATAATTTGACCTAGCACCCACTCAAATCAAGCGTATTTGAAAACTGATTCGCATAACCCCAAAAAAAAAAAATCGAAGAAGATAAAAAAAAAAATATATCTGATTTCGTTTGTATCAGGAAGATATAGAAATAGAGATAAATCGTACAAGAGCGATGGCGGAAACTAGAGCATAAGCTCCACAGAGAGCGAAGAAGATCCCATCCTGCCACTGAGTTGACTCGTTAACATCGTCCCACCAATTCGTCATCGCCGTCGCGAAGATTTCAGCCATCTCCACCGGCATCATCAGGCTCGAATCGGTCATCCTCCTCGTTATCTGCTATCTCCCTCTCTTTCCCGGAGGGATTACAAACTTCCCCCAAGAGGAAGATTCCAAAATCCGCCGAACCGACCAGGTACGAATCACAAATCCAGAAACCCCTAATCAGCTCTTCAGAATCCGAGAGGGGAACAAAGGAGGTGAGTTGTTTGAATATCTGCAACTCACAGGTCAGATGGCAGAGAGAGAGAGAGAGGAGGGGAGAGAGATGAAGATCGACGGTTGTGGGACGTTGCGATCTTTTCGACACTGTAGGCTGCCTGTAGCTTCTGGCTTGTTCTCTCACACGTCCTCTGAATATTTTATGATTTCGTGACCCAAAAATAAAAATAAAAATTCATTTTCTTACCCCAGAAATGGCATTTTTTTTTTTCTTACAAAGTAAAAAGGGGTAATAAAAGCATTAAACATTGGGAAATTTGGTTCAATAACCAAAAAAAAAAAGTATAATTTAAAAACTAACCAATTTTCTTCTTTTTCTCTCTCTATCTATTTCTATCTTTCTCCGGTATTTTGGTTAGTTTATAAATTTTAGTTTTTTTATAGTTATACAACAAATTCACCCTTAAACATTTAAACATAAGTAAAATGATTCCTTGGTTAATGTTTCATTTTTTCTGTCTTTTGCTTTTTTAATTTTCTATTTAATTTTGTTTTTTTTAATATAAAAGGACCATTTTTAGTCTTTGGTTTTATGTATGTTGATGAAACTTTGAATGGTAAGATGAAATTATAAAAAAAAAAAAACTCTATTTTGCATTCAGATTTATTGAATTTCATATCCAGGACTTGTTACTCTAAAACAAGGGGTTTTCCTCTAATAAAAACATAAGATATTATGATTAATATGAATGTTAACTATCTTGAGTAAAATCCAAAGTTTTATTGAAAAATGGGATTCTATGTTAACTATTTTGAGTAAAATCCAAATTTAAACCTTTTCTACTACTTTTTTTTTTTTTTCAAACTTTTCTACTACTTTAAAGCATATTTTCTGATAAAAGAGATGTAATGAGAAGAGTATATGTTTCTGACAAGAGAGATGTAATGAGAAGAGTTCATTTAGTCAACTCTTTTCAAAAATTCTTTAATTTATAGTCATAGAATACTTATGGGTAATTTATTTCCATAAAAATCATATTATTGACATATTTTAGATTTACCTTAATAAACTAATAACACATATAACTGAAATGTATTTAATATTTTGTTATTTATGGTATTAATCCATAGAAAGTATTCAGCTGATTTTAACCAGACTCGGTTTAGAGCATGTGCTCAGAGTGCATTTGCACAGGATCCATTAATATTTTCTTTAATTTTTTTTAGTTTTTAGGGTCCAATTACTTTTAAAAAATTATAAAATAGGGTCCAAAATTACTAAAATATCAAAATTAAAATTAAATTTTTTGAATGCTTTTCTTATGTTTAAATTACATATTTGGCACCCCCAAAATTAAAGACTCAAAACTAAAGACCCAAAATTAAAGACTCAAAACTAAAGACTCAAAACAAAGAGACAAAGCAAAATTTGTTCCAAAAAAAAAAAAAAAAGAGACAAAGCAATAACATATTTGGCACCCCCCAAAATTACTAACAAAATTAAACAGAAAAATATGAGTCTTTAGTTTTTTTCTGAGTCTTTTGGGGGGTGCCAAATATGTTATTGCTTTGTCTTTTTTTTTTTTTTTGGAACAAATTTTGCTTTGTCTCTTTTGCATAACACTTGCCACATAAGATAAGGTGATATTAGGTAGGCGGGTTGACTCGTTTGAATGTTTAAAGACGTGTTTGCAGTTTGAATGTGTATCAAGAATTATGTACACATCAAAAACACGTGTGGATGTTTCGGACACTTTTAATTGCTCTAGCTTCATAAAATCATAGTAATATTCGATAATAGTTACGACAAAGGAAAAATGGGTAAACAAACAAACATGAAAAAAAAAAAAAACATGAAACTGGGGGAATTAGTTAATCAAAGAGGCTAATGAAAGAAACGTGGAACCGTGTATATATAAATAAACAAAAACAAATCCAATGATTTCAATTTCGACTGTCCATGTGGCTGCGTTATTTCCACCTCAAATATCGTCAGAACCAGACAAATCTTTAGCTTCCCGAACTTCCAAAGACAGCGAATAGATCGTTTTATTAGCATCTCGCTGTAGTTGGAAACTCAGAGCCATTAAAAAAGACTTTTTTTGTTTTCATTCTCTTCTTGACCTCTGGGTTCTCTGTGTTGCAACGTGAATGTGTGAAGTCTCTTATCAAGAATCCAACACTATATATGATCTCTGAAATCGTAGCAGTGGTTCTGAAAACCACAGAATATCAAGAAGATCACTAATCAGAATTCAAGAACACTTCCACAAATGTGGTTGCTGGAGAAACCTTACATTAGTGAAGTGATCCATATTTGGAGTTCTGTCTTCCTCAAACTCGGATTGAAGGAGTACGGCCGATACTAGAGCCAGCTTCAAAACCGTATTCACTTGTCCCGGAGATGGTATTATCATCTGTTCTCTTCTCTGAATACAAGGCAGCTAGGTAGTTATGTCCTTTTGATATAGTTGACATGAAAATGAAGTTATAATCTTTCAAGGTGTTTCATAATTGAAGCTGTAATAAGGTCAAAAGAATCCTCTGAACTAAACTAGAAAGTTAATCTACAATAGCCCAAGCATTTCATCAGGAACAATGGGTTTAATAGTAACGACATTTGCAAATGTTAGACAAGGAGAAACATTTGAAGCAAGGTAAAAATCTAAGTATGTCGCAGTAGAAACAAAACAACAGAATAATCAAATGGGGCTGAAAATGATTTACTAACCGAGCGGAATTACATATAAACCGGGATATAACCGAATCCGAATTTGAATATAGACCGGGCCGGATCAAATTTAAGTCACGGCCAAACCAAAACAAGGAAATCCTTGAAGCTCTTTTTTATTTTCATTTACTGGTGAAAGAAGTTCGAATATGCTCATTGACATTATGAAATGTAACAAATTCACACACATAATTTAAAATTTCAAGAAGAAAAAGTTTATGCAGATGAACATTGTCTTTACCGTAATCCACATTATATAATTAATCTTCTACGCACGCAAGCCCTCCTCATCACTCTTCAAGATCCTATAGTTGAAACCCGGAACTCGATTCTCGCCGGAAACCTCCACCGCCGAGCACATACTAGCCAAAAACCTGCCACCGCCACCGCGGCTCTGCCGCTTCTTCTTTCTCCAATTTGTTCTAGAGAACCAAGAACTCAGCCGTGACGAGCGATCTCTTTGTTGGAAACTGTTGGTATTTTCTTCAGAATTGCCTCTCCGCGGATCGAACTGGGGACATGTATTGAACTTTTTGAAGTAGTCGATTTCTTTACGTACAAGCGATCCGATAGTTCCTCGTGTCCCTATGGGGATTTGAGCTGCCATTGATAAAGAGCTTTGTGTGTAGTAGCTTCTGCGTTTTTATGCTTTTGTTCTATTGATCAAGTAGTGGTAATGAACTGATGTGAAAATGCTTTAAGCTTAAGTAATATTAAAATCTTTAAAATGTATCTTCTTTTTAATATGATTGATTTGGTTGGTCATTCATTTCCTTATTTGTTTTCTTCCCATTTCTGTATTTTCAGAATCCACCTAATTTTAGGGTTAATCTTTTTTACCGATCCTATCAACATTTTAGAAGAATTATTTCAATGTATATAATGTACTTATTAATTAAAATATGAATTATTAATTTAGAAATTCTAATAGAGACACATTAATGATAACACACAAAAAAAAACTGAAGATTTGAGGGTTTTAAGTGAATAGAGAGGTCGATGGCTTGAACCAAAAAAAAAAGAAAAAAAGAATAGAGAAGTTGATTGTTGCAAAATGAACAATGCATACACTTTTTAAAATTATTATAGATATTCGAACAAGCCAACCATTTTTTGGCTACACCCAATTTTTTTCTTAAAAGCCTATATTGCATAAATATGACCACCACCTTTCTTCAAATTTAAATGATGATGGTTAATTAATTCAATCACTTTTCCTTCTATCATGCCGTGGATTAATAATTTTCAAGTAAGAATAATATGTTTCTCTTTTTAACCCTAAAGTCAGGGAACATAATAATTTCAAATTTTCAATCAATCCCACTAAATCTAAAAGACTGCGTGGTTTTTATTAGTAGTCATAATTTAAGGAAAAAGTAATTTATTCGGTCTATCAACCAAAATAACACGGGCAACAAACCGAAATTAACCACCAAACCAACCAAATTAATTACTGAACTAAGTTTCTATCTCGGCCCAAAATTAGGTTCGTCTCGGCCCATATTTCAGATTGGCGCGATAACGATAACGATTCTTAGGGCATTTACCAAAGCATCAACGAATCAACCATGGCTTCGCCGGCGTTAACAGGCGGTTACCGGAACCTTGCTGCGCCGGTTTCTCTTCTGCGCACTTTAGCCTCCTCCCGTATCACTACTCCGTCGTTTCGTTACAAACGCTCTCCGCGTTTCATTTCTTCCTTAAGGAGATTCACTTGCTTGTCCTTACTTCAAACCGATTCTCCGAATCAAACCGCACTCTCGTCTTCTTCTTCCAATAATGGGTATGCTCATAAGTTTCAATCTTTCAATTTAATTCGTTCAAATTTCGCTAATTTACTGTGAAATTCAGCTGCTTTATGTGTTCATTTCGTTTTTTTTTTTTTTTTTCAGATACCCTGAATACAATCGAGTGATGCCATGTCCTGCGCATAACTTTCCTCCTAGAATTGAGCATATGGTTGTTTTAGAAGACGTTCTTGTGGCTGATTATATCTGCAAACAATTGGATCTTCCTCCTTTGTAAGTACTCGTTGTTCTAAGATATCATATGTTTTAGAAAGAACAAAAGCTGGGATGGAGTGATATAGTATATAAAATTTTCATTCTATGAAGATATGTTGCAGATCTTATCCGATTTGGAGCTGTACATTACGCTCTTGTATGCCCTAAACCTCCACCAACTGCGACTCCTGAGCAAATTAAACTGTTTAAAGAAGTAACCTCTCCTTCAGTACTAAGCAAGAGATCGTCTATCAAAGGAAAAACCGTCAGAGAAGCTCAGAAAACGTTTCGTGTGACTCATACCGATCAATATGTCGAAGCTGGAACTTACTTGCGCGTGCACGTCCACCCAAAACGTTCCCCAAGGTAGAACACATTTTGAAGAAATTTGTTTAGAAATTGAAAGTTTTGGAGATAACCAATTGACATGAGGATTTTGCTTTTTTTTTTAATCAGGTGTTATGAAATTGATTGGAAGTCGCGGATTATTGCTGTGACCGACTCTTATGTTGTTCTGGATAAACCTGCTGGCACTACGGTATGTAAAATTCATTCACTAGACTTTCTTCTCAGTATTCTTGACCACTGTAGTTGCATTAGAAACCTTGCATAAAGGTACTCATCTTGTGTGTGTAGTTGGACTACTTTTATACATTCTCGGATTGTAATTATCGATCAAAATGTTTTTTATTGTGTTCCATCTCTTGGTAATTTGAAGTTTTTTCTTTCTTCAACTCCTATAAAACGCTTGATTTGTGTTCTATGCCGGAATCATGGTGCTCAGCAATTCAATGCGTTGACACACATTAACTATTTTTATCAGGTTGGGGGAACCATGGATAACATCGAAGAGACTTGTGCCACATTTGCCTCACGTGCATTGGATTTGCCAGAACCATTGAAAACAACACATCAGATTGATAATTGCACAGAAGGCTGGTACTGTCCCGTTAATAACTTTTTTTTCATGCTTTGAACTTTGTTAATTTAACATCTTTAAGTGACCAGGTCACATTGCGTTTCTTCTTTCTCCACAGTGTTGTCTTTGCTAGAACAAAAGAGTACTGCTCGGTCTTCCACACGAAAATAAGAGTGAGTTTGCTTGCCTCTATTTCGTTTGACTGGAAAACCAAGAAGACTTGGTGAAATATTTAATTGTTTTTCTATATGGTTTTTCCTTCTCTTCAAGTATAAAGAAGTGAAGAAACTTTATCGAGCTCTTGCTGCGGCACCTCTTCCCTGTGGAATTATCTCACATTATATGCGCCCAATCAATATGGCTCCAAGACTCGTATCCGAAGGTAACTTTGATTTGAAATTGTCAAGAATCTGAAATGAATATATGATTCTGTGTATTTTCCTAACAATGTGAATATTCTTTGAGTTGCAGATCTGATTAAAGGCTGGCACTTGTGTCAACTTGAGATTTTAGAGTGTAAGAAGATACCTTGGCCCGACGCAGCTACTGAGAAGAAACATGATATCGAAGACTGTGGATGGCCTTCAAAAGAATTTGCTTACGAGTGTACAATAAACCTTTTGACAGGAAAGACTCACCAGGTCGGTTCGTCGCACTTTTCTCCTTGATAAAACATGAATCTCATCTGAACATGGTAGGATAATCTAATACCTGCGTTGAATTGGAATGTGTTTTCAGATCCGGGCTCAGCTTGCAGCTTGCGGGGCACCGTTGGTTGGTGACTCTATGTACATGCCAGCTGCAATAGCAGAGACGGTGGATCCTGGGATCAACCCTTATGGGAAAGAAAAGAAACATTCCACAATGGAGGAGGACGATAAGGAAACCGCAGTTGCTGAATGGATTGATAGGCATGGGAAGGAACCGAAGGTAGGAATCGGTCTTCAGGCTTTTCAAATCTCGTGGGACGATAATGATGGAGAGCATTTCTATGAAGCTGGGACTCCGTGGTGGAGATGAAAAACACTAGTTCCTGATGTTGATGATCTTATCTAAACTTGCTTCAGTAAATGAGAGAGGTGAAGAATTTTTCTTGTTATAAGGAATGAAAATGTCTTGTTTATTGGAACTTATTTTCATGAAACACCGTTCTGTTACATTATTACTTTCCTGCTTTGTTGAAGGATCAAACAAGAAAGACAACAAACATGGGTCTTCCTTTTGTTTCAGGCATCATCATCTTTGGATTGAGCTCTGTGCTGGAAAATGAAGTTCTTGTACCAAGAAGCCGAGAGTCTTGGGGTTCTCTCTAGAGTATTGAAGTCGACGTGGTACATACCGAACCTTATGGTATAACCGTATACCCACTCGAAGTTGTCGAGTAAAGACCAGGTGAAGTATCCTCTTACATCTGCTCCTTTCCTGTTTTCAACCATTAACTTTCAGGTTTTATAGTATCAAGACAGATTTTTGAGCTTTGTCTAAAATTTAAGCATTATTATCATCACCTCATTGCTCTTTTTAGTGCATCTAAATAGCTACTCATGAACTTCACTCTCGGGTAATCGTTTAACAAAACTCCAGTATTGTTCTCACCAAAACCTGCAAAAACAAACTCTCTATAAAACCTGGAAACATAAACTTTCTCTAAAACCGCACAGAGTAGAGAAGTCTGCGCCACATGCTTACCGTTTTCTGTTACATACAACGGAATGTTTTTGTATCGCTTTGTTGCATACATCAACATCTCTTCCATCCCTTGAGGATAAACCATAAGCCAATTTACTCCAGTCTGCAACATTACCAAAACTAAAACAACTCAAAACAAAAAAAACAAAAAAATCTGGAAAGAGGGTTTTACTTTTGATTGGTCGGTCTTCATACCGGTTCTCCTAAAGCTAAACCGTCTTTAAGAGCGTTTGAATACACGAAACCTTCAGCTCTCGAACCTCCTTGGCCCGGTTCACATGCGGAATGTAGACAGTCTTTCGCGTATCTGCTAGTGTACTGGTTAATCCCGATGAAGTCTAATCCATTCTTGGAGATTTTAAGATCATCCTTTGGGAATTCAGGAAGATCTTCTCCAAGAATTTCCTGCATTTCTCTTGGATATCTTCCAAACACAACCGGGTCCAAGAACCTGCATTTCTCACTCTTTCGATTATAAAATCCGGTATATGGTTTAATGTGGGAAAATTAGAATCTTTAAACCGACCAGGCTTACCAAGTCAAGTAGAAAGCTTGAGCTCTCTCAGCAGCTAACCTATCTGCTAAAGAATCACTAACCGGCTCAAACCAGATCGCGTTCATAACAATACCGATCTTTCCTCTTTGTTGTTCCTATATAAACGAAACCAAAATTCGAGTTAAAACCCGTTCTGAAATTTCCGGTAGAGTTACAATTTTAGTTACCTGATATTTCTTCCGGTATAAATTGACGGCGGCTAGATGTGAACGGATAATGTTGTGAGCAGCGACAAGTGGCTCTATGTCGGAACCGCCACGTGTGCAGTTTCCGAAAGTCTTGGAACAACGTGATGGAGGATAAGTCCCTTTCCGGTAACCCAAAATCACTTGAACGTTTGGTTCGTTGATAGTAGCCCAATACTTAACTCTGTTCCCGAAGTATCGGAAGCAAATCTCCGCATAATGTTCGAAATCTTCCCTGAAAAAACAACAATTATTTTGTTTGATTTTTCAGTGTATCAGTGTACGTATCTACGTACGCGTAACATGTGTGTGGATACTTACCGGATTTGGGGATTTAGCCAGCTTCCGTATCTAAATTCCAGTTCTTGAGGAATGTCGTAATGTGTCAACGTGACAAATGGCTCGATCCCTGAGGATGAGAAATATTGTTTGTGTTTTCTTGGTCTTGAGAAAATTTTCTCAACAAATTCTATCAACTATTACCTTTTTTGAGCATAGCATTGATCATTCTGTTGTAATGATCAATACCTTCCATGTTCACATCTCCAAATCTTCCCTCTGCAAACGCAAATATTGTACGGGGTTTTGAAAAAGACGGATTAAGAATTTGATCAAGAGGGATTGGAAAAAAAAAAAAAAAAAAAACAAGAATCTCACTTGGAAGAATCCGAGCCCATGATAAAGAAAATCGATAGCTGTTAACTCCAAGATCTTCCATCAGATCTATATCTCCCTATTAAAGTAAAAATAAGACACTTATTTAGAGATTTGTATCGAAATAGATCAATATTCGATGTATAGATTTACAGTTAAAATACCGGATATCGATGGTAATGATCAACAGCAACTTTCCCATGGCTTCCATCTGCGATTTTTCCTATACAATGACATATATCGGTATATAGACAAAAGTTTCATTTGGTGACTTGAGCAACAAGAATGGAAACAACCGTAAGACCATCACCATCCGTGAGTCTCTAAAAATAGAGTTCTTATCATTAATTTAATAATATTATCTAATTAAATTTTATTTTATTTTTAAAAGATAAACTAATCAGATGATGTCAAGTGGTTAGAGACAGTTTCTAAAAACTCTTAAATAAAAAACCGGCTCTTCTCCATCTTTCCTCCTTTTTGATTTTTTTTTGATTTTTTTATTCTTTAAAACCTGGGTTTAAAACCTCCATTAGAGGTGCTCTAAGAGTTCGAAACTTTGAAAAAAAAAGAAGCTTAGATCACAAAGATCTAACCAGTGATGTTTGTGAAAACGTCCCAATTGCTTAGGGTTTTGCCGTCGGTTAAGTAAGCTCCTTCATACTGAATATACCGTAAGGGCAAACAAAACTAACGTTAAGAAAAATGAAGATTTTTAACTGAGCATTGAAGTAAAAGAAAGAAGATTAAAGAACCTGGTAAGCAGAAGAAGCAGTGCCAAAGAAGAAGTTTTTTGGGAAATGGAAGATTTCTTCTTCGTTAATCTCTCTCAATGAAAAATGATCATCATACCAAGTTGATGATGATGATGATGAGACGAAGGTTATGATGATGAAGCAGAGGAACCAAAACGGGAACAGAGAATTAAGGTACATTGATGATTTCGTCTCCATTGATTCAGTTTTGGTTCAAGAGTAGAGGGCATATATTTAAAAACAGAAAATGAGTGGCTTTGTTCACTTTTGCGTTGATAATGATATTTCAACAAAGCAGCTACTTTTGACTGGATAAATATAAAAATTCTGACGAATGAGAAAACTGGCAATATATAGTGTGTAAGATTTGACGGACCGACAAAATATTTTTTGTTTCTCTTGTGAATGATTAATTGGGAATGATTAATCTAATAAATCTACACCATGGATCACTTTTAAAGAAAATGACTTGAGAAATATCCAGAACCCACAAGGATATTTTTTAATTATTATTGGTAACAAAGCACGCATATCACAAGTGATTGGTGGTACACCAGTGTAGCTATTGTTGCCTTCAATAAAAGGACAAACCAAATTGTTTTTTTTTTCTATAAAATTTGAATCGTTTTTTTTTTATTATATTGAAAGAGATGTGAAAAGTAGAAGACAATCTCAAGTTGTTTCATCGACCATAGTACCACACAAGAGTGGCTAGTGAATTGTAACAGGAGTAGCCAGCGTACACTTTGCAAGTAGACACGAAACGCAAAACGCTAAGATGTTCGCTAGTGAATGATAATAATTGATAACAGACAAAACGCATACATGCAAACCGCTAAACCGCCAGATGCACAACAAGACCGACTTTTTTTTTTTTGGGGATAAAAATTGGCAATAGTATGTAAGATTTGATTGACCAACAAAATATTTTTTGGTTCTTGGCAATGATTAATTTGTTAAATTTATTACACTTCTATAGAAAATGACTTCAGATTGCCAGAACCGAAACAACGATATTTTTAAATTATTAAAGTGTGACAAAGTTGATTGGGTACTTCATTGTAGCCATTGTTGTCTTCAATAAAAAAACAAACCACATTGTACTTCATTGTAGCCATTGTTGTCTTCAATAAATGAACAAACCACATTGGCTTGGTTAAAAGAGCGTTTCAAAAGCCGATTGGGTACTTCATTATAGCCATTGTTGTCTTCAATAAAAGAATAAACCACATTGGTATGCAAAATGGCGGAAAAAACTGCAGAATGATTTAACGAAAAATTGCGAAATACATTTTTTTGTGGGATTGGATATATTTTGCATAATGGCCAAATATAAGTATTTAAAATAAATTTTTACTATAATATATATATAGATATTATTTGATATTATAGAAATTTAAATTATTAATAGTTAAACTAATTATTATAAAAAATGACATAAATTAAATATAATTAGAAAAAGAATTAATTTCTTATTGTAATTATTTTTAATTTATTTTTCAATACAAAATACATAAAAATTTAATAATGTTGCAAAACTCAAATCATATATGTAATATTATTCATTATATAAATATTTGTAGTACAAAAGTATTTATTTGTATTTATTTAAAGAGTAAAATATGATTAGTTTTATAATTAAATAATATAAAAAATTGATTCCACAAATAATTTACTTGAAACACACTTTTCTACTTAATGAAGTTTTTTTTTGTATTTTTTGTAAGTAAAAACGCAAGTTTGCATTTTTGCATTGTTTATTTTTTTTTTGTAAAATTGGGATATTCTTTTGATTGTATTGAAAAAGTTGTAAAATGTAGAAGACAATCTCAAGTTTTGATAAAGCAAAGATAAAAAAAACTAATAAACACAGTTTCATCGACAATATTATAATATCAGTACCACAAGAGTGTGGCTTAATAAACAACATGGAGTAGCAGCATACACTTTGACAGTAGACGCAAAACTCAAAACGCTAAGATGTTCGCTAGGGAGAGATAAAATAATAACAGATAAAACTCAAAACGCTAAACCGCTTGAACCACAACGAACCGATTCCTTTTTTTTTTTTTGGTTTCCAGCAGAAGTCAATACCCGAACCTCTTTACCCTTTCTTTCCCAAGCCTTCTTTTGGCCAGCCCGCAAACAAACGCGGAATGAGATTAAACGCAAAAAGGTGCGTTCTTGACTTCCTTTGGAGAATCTCAGACGACTATAAAACCCAAGAAACAAATATTACCATGAAAAAAACTCCTAAAACCTCCCTCCCTTTAACTTCTGCAAAAACACAAACCAAAAACAAATCAAGAAGATGTGATTATTCGAATAAAAACAAGGTTAATATAGAGAAAACTTGCTCACCTGAAAAAACATTTGATCAGGCTCCGTCGCAGATCACGGAAGTTTTTATCCTCTCTACGGTGCATTTGATCAGACTGTTGACAGTGGCCACCGATCCGAGAGAGAGTTTAGCGGTTGGAACAGAGTCAACAAGTATCTGAAACGCAACCGTGAGCAGCGAACCGCAGTTACTTCCATTAGAAGTAACCACTTCGAGATTGTTATTTCCTTCTCCGGCTCCGGCTCCTGCTCCGGCTCCGGCATTTCCTCCTTCTCCGGCAGAGCCATCAGGCAATATAGCGAAACCGGATGGTAACAAAGCGACGTAATCTGGATCCCCGCCGCTCAGGACGACATTCATCGCCATTATGTCGACTGGTGCGTATATCACGTACGATCCTGATGCGTCCGTACAGCTTTCTTGTAGGATCAACATGTTGCTCTGTCCAGAGTTCGCGCTCTGTTTTTTTTTTTTTTTTTTTACAAAACGAAATCAAGAAAGATCATTAAAAATTTGAAACAAAGCAAAAACCTCAAATTAGTTGAAGAAAATGTCTTACATTGACACGGAGCAAGGAGACGCTGTTTCCAGGATCACGACCATTTGCGATATGAGCCATTTCTTGAACCAAGCCTCCGTTCGAAAGTATATCCCACTGCCAAAATCAAACCAAAATCCTTAAATTAAAAAACTTTCGATCAAGAAAAGAAATGGTTTTTTTTTGTTGTTGTTTCCTTTTGATTTGATTACCTCGCTTCTGGAGTTTTCGTTTCGGAGGAAATCGAACACTCGTTTAGGTGCCACAGGGATCCAGAAAGAAGTAGCGGCGCTCAAGACGATTCCCGGAGGTCTTCCCGGATCATCCATGCTCTTCCGGGTCATGACCCGAACGTCGTCGGATCCTGTGGTGGTCAATGTCGTCCAGGCGTGTGCAGTCGAAGCGCCGACTCCGGTACAGAAGCTCAACACCATCCTCTCCGCCAGTTTCAGCATGCTCTTTCTCCCCTCAGGGCTTGTTATCACTATTCATAATTACCACAAAGTAAAAGGACCCAATAAGTAAATACTTTATCTTCAATTTATCCTAGAATGTTACAAACTTGCAAAAATGACCCTCAAAATAATCCAATTTGAGGGGGTGTACTTACCTGAAAGATCACCGGCCGGAATGTTGCTGGCCATCGAGCTGGCTAGCCGCTCGCACTGGCGATCAAGTGTAGCCACCCAACGTTTCGCACCGAAAGCTAAACCGGTATTAACCAACGGTTTATACATGGTGTGAACCGATCTGTCATCCACCTCCGTATGCTCTACCCATGTCACCTTTAACAAAATGCCAATAAAAAAACTTAACCCCCAAATTATTCACTTACTGCTTTTATAACTATCAATTTAGACCTTTTAATGTTACCTTGGAATAACCATTCTGCAATTCTTGAATCAGACAACCAGACGGTCTTCTTCTGCTTCTAGTGATCGGACTTGGTCGTAGGCTGTCCAAAGAGACATCAACAACCGCCCAAATGTTGTCGCTATGCTGCTTACAGTACCTTACAAAGTAGTTCTCACGCGTCGGAACAAGCGGTGATGGGACTTGGAACTCTGCTGTCATCTTCGTATACCGGAAAACAAATATCAAACGCACAAGAAAAAAAATCGATTCATACATGATTTAGAATAATAGCTTGTAAAGCAAGTAATCGAATCGATAGTTTTTTTTTTTTTGTTGTAAGTCTCATACCACTTGTAATGCCCCATTATAGTTCCCTGCAACGCCGGTTGAGAGAACTTCTAGCGTCAATGCTCTCGATACAATCCCACAGAACACAGAAGACCATTGATTCTATACAGAGAAAGAAGATCATAAGTGTCAACTAATTAATTAAATGTTAGAATCTTTGTTAAATTTGAGCAGATAAAGAAACAGATAGATACCACATCCATTAGAATCTCAACGAGATTGATATGATTCATGATGACGACCGTGGACTCTCTCGAAGCTTCTGATCTCAAACCGATAGGTTTAGGTCCGATTCCTCTAGGGAACGTTCTGAAATACTCTTCTTCTTTGAGTATTTCAACCGAGTTATCGCTTGAAACCCACAAGGGATCACCAGTTTGAGCCATTCTCACAAGCTCCTCCATGGCTGCAACCGCTAACTCGACAATCATTGGCTTATCAGCCTCAGAAGGGATCGAAACAGACCTCATAATGTCGCTTGTCCCATACATTTCCCCTACGAAGCCCGTTTGGCTATTGTTATTGTTCCCAAAGTTCCCAACTTCAAGATCAAGCGACCGCGAGGGGATGTGTTGTGAAGAAGTGAGCTGAGAGAAAGGCGAGGAATTAGGCAGCAATGGCTTCCCTACGTATTTAGCAGCTATCGCAGAGATTCTGTCGATTTCTTCGCGTAGACGCGCGTTTTCAATCCTCAAATGCTGTTCGTCGAATGACATTTCTCCTATAGCCGCAGGACCGCCACAGTTTGGGCATGTTGCGTTGCTTAGAGCATCCTTGTACCTATTGTTCTCTGCTCTGAGCTTGTCGTTGTCTGACTTCAGAATCGCGTTCTCGTGCCTCTCGTGTTGTGCCTATAAAGATGACAACTTTCTCTTCTTTATGTTTGATCTTAAGAGTATAAAGCAAATTAAACGGATAGTTAATTATACTATATGACCAAAAACTTCTATAATCTTGGAGCGATATTCTAACAACCAAAAATGAAAAAACCATATATAAGGTTTGTCTTTTATGTAAGCTAATAGAAAATCTAGGCTTATAGGGATCAATCAATGTAATTACACCAAATTTTCATTTGATTTTAATGGGAAAAAAAAACAGCAACATTGAAGATCCGGGGCTATTGCATATAGATATTAATTGAACATAAATGAGTCAATAATCAAAATTAGCCTTAGTACATACCTTCATTTGAGTGCGTTTGTTTTGGAACCAAAACTTGACTTGAAGAGGTTCTAAACTTAGCTCGCGACTAAGCTCTTTTCTTTGCTTATCGTCTGGATGAGGACATTCCTTAAAGAACCTATAAAATCAAAACCAAACAAACAAACATAAACCCTACATCCCAAAAAACATTAAATATCGTTTTCAAGTGGAAAATTTTCTTACGACTCGAGCTCTTGAATTTGGCGTTGCGTGTGACGGTGGTAACGCTTCTTTTTGTTAGGACGCTGATTAGGATCTTGGAGTTCTTCTTCTAAAGGATTTTCCATGGTGACTTCTGCGCCAGACTTAGTCTCGAAATCGTCTTCTCGGCTCCCGGTAAGACCCAAATCGTTATCGGAGTTTTTCGGGGTCATATCGAACATATGATGCTGAGACTCAAACATGTTTGGATGATACATGATGATGATGATTGTTGGTCGATTTTGGAGTTTTTTGGAGTTTTTGAGCTTTTGGGTTTCCTTCAAATCTTCAAGATGATTATCCAAATCATTTCCGTTGATTTACCTTTTATTTTCGACTCCTAAGTATCTCCCACTGTCCAAAATCAAAGATCAAATGGTCATGTTTATATATACGAGGATCAAAGTAGAAACGGAAGATGGATCTTGGTACTATGGAAAGTAATCCTTTAGATATTATGAAACTATACTTACCTTTAATGTAGATAATTATATGGTATTTTTCACATTTCACAAGTAACCGAAAAGCAAAATATTGGTCTTTTTCTCTATTTTTGATAGTTTTTTTTATTTCTATACGCTTACATAAGCATATGTATTCATCTTATCAAAAAGGGTATGGATATAAATGCAACCACTACGTGACATAACCTCGGGAAATCAAGTTAAAAAATGAGACACGAATATTCGGATGAATATTTAAGTAAAATGTTCAATAATATAAGAAAAATAGTGAAAAATTGAAGTAAAACACTAAAAGAACATAATGTTTTTAGAAAATTCAAGCGCATATCTATCCATTAGAATATACATCTACACCTACACAACGCAGACAATCAATAAACAAGCAGAAACGCGTGATAGAATTAATCTTGAAAGTCACAAACATCATCGATTCTACAAGAAAACGCAGAGGTAAAGAAAGAAAAAACGGATGAAGAGATTGTCGATCTCCATGAAACCCTAATTTTCGATTAGCTATCATAAAAGACAAAACTTATATGGTTTTACTTACTTCTTAAAGTGAATCATAAATCGATATTATTTGGTTGAGCCAAACTCGAATTGTAAGGAAAAAAAATCGAAACCCTACTACACACAGATCTCTCTTTTTTGTTTAAAGTGTTGGTTTAGCTAGTTTCTTGAAGTTTTGGATCGAAATTAATGATCTTTTGCTCTCTCTTTCCTTTTCTCTGTCTACATAATAGCTGGCGAGATAGATAAATTCATAGGCTACCGAAGCCAAGAAAAAACGTTTTTTTTTTTTTTTTTGTATTTCTCTCGGTGGAATATTTATTTAATTGACCTTGGTCTTAGTGTAACAAAAATAAAAAATAACCGTTTTCAGTAAAAACTGATTCAAAAAAGGTAAATCAATTGAGAAAAACAAAAAAACTAATTAATATAAACAGTGTGTACATATATGAGTTGACATTAAGTCAATGGCCTTTTACTACACAATTCGTCAAACTCAAACCCCTTTTACACTTCTATAACTCCAAAAAGATTTATTATTTTGTAACGCTTGTTTTTAGATCGTCACAAGAAACAGTCATGAGGTAATTTAAAAAAAACAAAAGAAAAGGCAGATCTTAAAAATATTTAAAAATAGCGGATATTAGTATGAACAAACATGCAATATAGATCCCATTTCTCAAAGAAACAAATTTTTTACATATATAAAGTATTGGTTATATATATATGGAGAGAGAGAGAGAGAGAGAGAGATCTTACCTTTGGACACACATGAAACCCTAGCTCGGAGTCTTCTCTAAATTGTTGGTTATCTTCTTTTGGAGAAAAAAGAGATGGATGAGGAGATATGAGCAAATCAAAAGGGTTTCTTAGGGCACCGGTTTATATCCCAGTCAAGACATAACCGGTGGTTTTCATTCTCTTAAAACCGGCAACACGTAGTATCACTATTCAGAACAAAAAATGGAGAATTTTTGTTGTTAAAGAAAAAATGGAGAATTTGCTGAAGGAGGAAGCAAGGAGAGGAGGAAGAAGCGAAAGAGGTGAGGAGGGGATGTGTGGCAGAAGGAAAAGGAGTTATTGCGAAATGCATAGACAGGGTGCATTGCATTTATGATTATCGAAAGGTCAATTAATGCGTTTAGTGAGAGAAAATTCATACCACTACTTATATATTTTCTAGAGAGAGAGAGTTTCAGTTCATCAGTTTTCAAATTTTTTTTTAAAAAATCACTGTTTATCTTGACCTCGCGAATTTTCGTAGGGTACAAACAATAGAGGAATGACGAAAACTGTAAAATGATCGCCATTTCATGGTTATTATATATGTTCATGTTATAGTTTATCAGTTTAATATTTATATATGTATTGTGCCTATGCATATTGCACATTAATTACATATGTGTCCAAGAAAAATATGGACATATATATGCTTTGTATTGTTTACACACTCACTTAGTACTATAATTTATGTCAGTCAATAATGCCATCATGAGATTCTGATTCCTTAATTATACTTTTAAATACAACTCTATACTATAAATGAGCATAATGTTTGAGCTTAGTTAATTAAATTTATACGAAAAATTGCAGGTATTTATTACATTCTCTATCTCGTTAAACTTTAGGATTTTTTTTTCCGACAGTATAAACACCTAAAACTAAAAGATGTTGGAGTAAATTTTTATTTGTTTTATTTTATTTGACTTTTTAAGTTTCTATGTAAAATTTAGCTTAAGTTGATGTTTAGTAATTATTTATATTCTGTAATATTCTTTTATATATATTAAAGGCCCTATATTAAATTATATTTATAATGTAAAAAAAAACCAACAAACTACTTTCTCTGTTTTTAATTAAGTTTCATTTAGAAAAAATGTATTTTGATGTATTAAATTCAAAACATATCCAGATACATCCAATTACATTGCAGATACATTTCTCCAAACGACATTTAAATCAAAACGAAGGGAGTATAATTTATGTATTTTAACAACTTCATGCTTTTAATTATAACTCCTTATATAATGGAACATAGGAAATAATATTAGCGTCTTTCATGGTTGATTAGTGACGAGATTAAATATTTGATCTTAATCCTACTGTCAGTCTGTCACTATAAAGGGAATTAAATATTTTATCTCAAAGTAAGATTCTATAGTATAAACACTTCAACTGGTTGGTGCAAGTTTAAGAGAGTAATTTTAAGTTTCAAAATCCATGACATTAACATCTATATTATAAAAACAACTAATCAATCAATAAATTTGCTGGATTAGGGCTTTGTTCGTTTAGATAACGCTGCGATAAAAATTCATAACTTAAAATTTAAACAGAAAAAAAAAAGAAGAAAGGAAAATTCTCGTTGCTTTTGTGTCGTTGTCACTGGAGAAAGAGAATAGAGAGGAAGAGTAGAGTTTAAAATCAAATTTTTAATTGCACGACGGTACATATTGTCCATATCTCTCTAATTTTACACTCTTATATTATCCCAAATTGATCAATCTAAAATTATGTTCAATCAGTATATAAAGTACTTCCTCTATATGAAAATAAAAGATGCTTAGGTTGAATGAAGGCCAATTATTTTAATTTGTTTTCATAAAATTATTTTAATATCTATAAATTATAATTAATCGTCTAAATAGTATTAGTGAATTGTATGAATAAATAAAATAAAATAAACAAGGAAAATAAATTAAGTTATTTCATTAAAATACAAAATTAATATTAAAACATCACTTATTATGGTATAGAGTAATTAATATTAAAATCCAAAAGACTAGACCAAATAGTTTTTATCCTAAGTTTTACAACAATTCCAGCCTTTGGCTGATGTCAAATTGAATGTCTCAGGTTGGCTGATAAATTACTGTAACGAAAAAAAATACCAGTATGCATAATTGTATACTATATATAATGGTGTTTTTTTGGTCAACCTATATAATTATGCGTGTTTTGTACCAAAATACAAGAGATATGAGATAACTTTTGTGATTGGACCCACTTTCAAAGAACATGAGAAAGGGATGAGATGGAAACTACGTAAGTTCCAAGAATATCTAAAAATGAATTAAAAAAGGTCAAACTTATATTTAATGGCAGTTTGGATTAGTTGTTTTAATTAAAATTGGCCAGTCGATTGACTCATGTAGTTGGGGAGCAATATCTTTGTGGACCATTGTCCAAGAAACAGCTCATACATTACGATTTACATCATATTCATCAATACATACACTGAACTGATTCAAACATTCACGTACACATACACATACACATACACATACAATTTCATGCATTTGTGTGTGATATGTGTAAAATTAAGTACATGTACGCATATACAAACTACATATAGATTGCCAACGTCGTCTATATTTGCATGACGTTTTAAGTGTGTGTGTGGTATTGGATTAAGCTATGCTTTGTTTGCACATACTATATATGTTTTCAACTAGAAGCTAGATGAGTATTTTCACTTTTACGAATGCTCATATTCATATATACTCCGTGTCCAAAATATTTGGGAGCTGTCGTGGATTTTGAAAACAGAACTCTTCTAAATTGTAAACAAACCTAGAGTTTAAAAAACTCGTAGTGCAAAAACATAAAAGTTTCTCATAAAACACAATTTTTTTAAAAAACACATTATAAAATTAATTTTTTCTATACTAAATATAGAGCTCCCAAAAATATTTAATAATTTGGGGGGTCCTATGTTCTTTCTCACGCACGAGCCTGCATATACATATATAAATTTTTATATCTGTACATAATGTATTAAATATTTGTGTAGCAACCCAAGATATCTTGGTTGGAAAAAGTTGGTTGGCACTCGTCTTATATAGAAAAGGTTGAATTTTTGTTCACAAGCTCGAGATTTGACAGTACTCTATTTGGTTGACAATCATTTTTGGAAAGTGGTGAATTTTTGTTCTCAAATGTATATGATTTTTATGTTTGATGACACTATTAGGTCTGAGCGCGGACCAGTTATCCGGAATTTTTTAAGTATTTGTGGTTTGTTCCGTTTTTACCGGATATCTAATTTTATGATTTGATTTGCTCCGGAAATATACGGATATCCGAAAATCCAGATATCCGGAAAATTTACGGCTATTTGCGGATATTTGCGGATATTTACGGATATTTGCGTATGTTTAATTTGATCTTTTTAATACAAACAAAAAACTAAAAAATACATACTTTTTATGAAAAAATATATTTTTTTATCTAAACTATCAAGTAAAATATTTTTAAAATAAGAAAAAATTAAAAATTTAACTTATAACTGAAAGAATTTTCTATAAAAAAAATTTCTTTTAATTTGTTAAATTTTAGTATAAAAATATCTAATATATAAATAAAAATTCACAAAACTTATATATACATATAAGAATTATATAATATATACATAATTATTTATATACATATACATATATATATATATAACGGAGCGGATCGGATATCCGTCTATTAAAATTTTAGTATTTGTGATTTGCTCCGTTTTCAACGGATATTGATTTCTAATATTTGCTTTGCTCCATATAATTACGGATATCCGGATTTTTCGAATCGAATCGAAGCAAATAACAAATCGAATCAAATATAACGGATATTTTGCCCAGCCCTAGACACTATCGATCAAAATTCTAAAACTATTTGACTAATAATTAAAAAAAAAAAAAAAAGTTGTGTGTGCCATTATTTGTATTTTAGCTGTTGACCTCTTCATGAAGGTTTAATATTGCACCAACTTTTGCAATAGTTGATTAGATTGGCTATAAACCCATCTGAAAATGGATATTTTCATCTTAAAATAAATGGATGATGTGTGAGATATATGAACATAAACATACATACTAATTTATACCCACTTTTAATGTGATATAAATTATGCACTCATTCATCCAATCATGATTATTTCAATATCTATTGAGATTATTCGTAGCTGTGTTTTTTTCTTTGTCGTCTACCTCGTGAATTTCAGATATAATTGGCCTTTTCGTTCTATTTCGATTTTATATATGACTTACAATCTGGATGAGCAAGTACTTAACTTATTCCGTTAATTATGCTGATCATTTGATATTAAACTATTAATTGAGTTTATTATGCTCCACGACTGTATGATTCACCCCGCTTGCGTAATTTTTTTTTATACACTCCTCGTAGGGGGGAAAACAATAGCTAATTGACTTATTATATTGAGTATATATGATGTATCGAAATATTTATATTCTACATGTTTCTCGATGCTTAGTTGTTACATGAGGTTCCTATCTACATATACATAGATAATTTCATCACAGACTACGAATTTGTAATAACAAACCTAAGTGACGCCGTATTGTTTGAAAGGCTTCCTGATACGCAGAGCATCCAAATGACACGCATCGCGTGGATGGGGCAACCGAGAACCCGACAGGTAGTTCAGTTCATTTAGAGAGAAACAACATGATGTGTAAAAGGTGCATTGAATTAGCGAGGTAATTTTTATAAGATATCACGAGGGTAATAATAACTGAGTAAAATGAAAGGAGCTGAAACGCCTTGGAGTTGTGGGGACGTCATCTTCTAATAATAGCTAGTGGGAAAGAGTGACTTCTGCCTACCAACTAACTCATTTATTGCCTTCAAACTATTTTTATTGGTGTCATTTTAAACACCAAAATCCAAATTCCAAATTCAAAAATCCTATTATATTTTTTTGTTTTTATGTAAGTTTTTAGGTCCAGTGAATGATTATTTTCAGTAATTTGGAAACAAAGTTTCAGACAGTGAATCATGTCTCAAATTTTGAATCTTAGCACATTTTTGAAAGTATGCATCGTTTTGTTCTTGTTTTTTTCTTAGAAAATTGGTTACACTTCATAATCAATATAAAAAGGATTAATACATATCAAAGAAGAAACTAAACTTTACATTCTTAATTACTACTTTATTTTAAAAGTTATGAAAGCTATTTACGTTTGGTTACTTTTGAAGAAGATACTGGTAATTAAATCTTGGAGATAAATGCTATATATAAGATTACTTGCAAGAGAATATTGAGTGTATGTAACCTGAATAAGAAATGTTTACTTACTTTACAATTGGTTCAACATAGTCAACATGTGCCTCTAGTTTGATAAATACCATTTGATCAAGTGCAAAGACAAATTTACTCTTTGAAAAAAGGGAAACGTTTACTATTCACTCTGTAGAATGTTTCACTTTCGTGTTACGGTGTTAGCTATCTTTAAAGAAATCTAGTAAGTCATTTGGAATTACTTTTGGTCTAGTGGTATATAAAAAATTTGAAGTTCTTATAACAAATCTAGGTAAACCTCTTGGAAATCGATTTTAGATTCAATATGTTCTTACTTCTAGTCTCAAGGTTGAATCATTTATTGTGATCTCATCATGTTTTATACATCAAATCATCCATATTGGGATTGTTAAGTTCAGAATTGTATATGTGATTAAAATGATCCTGTTTAACTAATAGATGAAAAAACTAATTATATACAATTTTTATTCCAATCATTTTCTTCACTTCTAAAAAAATAAAGTATCGGGCCGTCAATGCTCTAAGCCTCGGCCTCATGTTATTGATGACGTCTCGGGCCACTACATATTTGTAGTACGTTTCTTTGTCAGAATATGTACTTCTAAATTTTTACATGTCTACAGTTTATCTATCTTCTTTTTACATGTCTACACAGTATAACAATATGTATAATGTATGTGTTGGGTTATCTAAGATACATTACACACGAATTGGCAACATGGGCCTTTAGGCAACCCAAAGCATCACGTTCGTTGCTTGGCTTTTATCAAAGAGTATCATTGTTCTCTCTTTTTTCCTCTCCTTTTAGGAGTATATAAAAAGTTAATATCATTTAGTGTCATCAGAGCATATATACACCCTCTCTGTTGAACCAAATTAAACTTGAACAGTCTACTCTATAATTCGTCAAAAGAGAGAGAGATATTTAAATTTTGCTTCTTGTGCTATTAAATTTACACTAATAGTATTTGATTCTCCCTAATAAAAAAAACTATTTCTCCAAAGTCTAAATCCAGATTACATTAGAAAAACTAGTTAAACTAAAGACCCTTTTTTCTATCACACAAATTAATATTCTTTCCATTTCTGTCTACTTCTTTCTACAATGTACATAGAAGTTGTTCAAATCCGAGAAAACTACCAAAAAAAAAAACTTTGAACAACAGGAAAATCACCAAAAAAGTCCCTTATCATGCATACATAATATGTGACACAAGCTTTGATTTTTGTGTGTTTCATTGCACTTTTGAATTCACCTTTACGCATTAGAGTTTAACCGAGATGTATTTGATTTAAACGAAGGTTTAGATAAACCCGTGGATCTCGAAGATTTTGGAGATGGTTTGGATCTTGGTGATGATGTCGAAGATGGTTTCTTTCTCCTGTTCTTGCTCTTAGTATGAATCTTGGATAGACCCACTGGAATTGGAGGCACATCTCTTAGCCTATCCGATATAGTTAGTTGGCTTGAGCTTTGATCAAAATCTGTATTTCAACAAAAGTAGACAGCTCCATTAATTATATAGCTCCAATTAAAATTATTTACACACTCAACTAATTTAAATGCAAAAACAAAAAAAGTACCACTGGAAGAAGAAGTGGTGAAGAAAGAATTTGAATGTCTTGTATGACTAAAGGATGATGCTCTTGGAGATAAAAGCTCTGCTCCTGCCTGAAATTCACTCATCTGCTCTCCCCGGAAATAAACATCATCATACCACTAAAATATCACTATGTGTATACATAATTTCATATCAAAGTTTAGTTTTAGCATGTACTCCTAAATTTTAGTTAGTGCTTGATAAGTAGGAGTTAAATAAATATAATTACATAATTTTTTGTGACATATATAAATAAAAAATAACAAAAAAAAAGGAGAGAGAGAGAGCTTACCCAACCAGGAGCACTGCCAGAGGAGCCCTCCCAGCCAACATGAGCCACATGTTTTACTTCTGTCGGGTGCCCAATTTCCATATCTCTTTCTCTCACAACTGTTGACCAAATTAAATGGATTTTTAATAAATAAAATTTCATCATTCAATATATAGCTGTTTTCTTGTAACATACTGTATTAATCACATAAAACATCTCTAATTCTAAGATAATTGAATTCTCCCATATAGATGAAAACATGAACCACAGTGGCTAAAAAAAGGAGCCGGAAATTATATATATATATATATATTGGAGTTTAATAAGATTATATGCAAGTAAAAATATATGGAAATTAAGAATTATACCAAATATTTGAGAGATCGATTTGAAGCTTTTGTAGATGCCCTTCATCTTCATTGCCATTGTTGAATGTTGATGGAGAAGATCACAAGCCAACTCCAAAATGTTTATGAAAGTTTTTATATTGTAAGAAGCTCAACACAAGCACTATTCCTTATCTATTATTACAAAAGTAAGAAGAAGAAAAAGAATATAATAAAAAAGTGGGAAACATATATAGAAGGAAAAAGGCAAGTATAAATATGCATGTGATGGTATCCCATGGAGTACATATTAATTTATGAACACTCAAAATTCAACAACTGATGACCCATTTCATTAACATATGAACATTAGTAACCTAGGAATACTTAACTTTTACCTCTGAGACAAATTATAACTCTCAGACATAATCCCATAATATCATTATATAATTGATGGTTTATTTATTGTGAATAGAGTTTGCATTGAGATCAAAAAGTACCTGAAGATTACAGAGGTCGACTCTCGCTTTTTGGTTTTAATGTGACGGAATCTCCTGGAAACAAATATATATGAGAGAAGCTCTTCTTTCATTTGATGGAGAAGCCTCTGGATGAATATTCACAAAACATATGCGTTTAAAGTTCTCACGAAGCAAACATATAATTTTCCATACAAATTACACCAGAAAATATCAAGATATAGCCAAATTTAGAGAATTATTATTATGGTGAAGATGAATGAAGGTGAAGGAAGAAGAAGTATGGCTTGGTGGGGAAAGAGAGAAGAGAGTGGAGAACCATCACACTACTTGTAGTATACAAATCATATATGTTAGTAGTTTATCCAACAAAAAAACTGATTTCTTAGTTTATTTAAAGAATGTTTCAGAGAATAGATAAAACATTGCCTAGTTGTACGATATATAGAACATTGTTGTAATATGTGGAATGACTTAGTGATTTTTTATTGTCTCGTATAATGTTACAGAATCAACATTTTTGTTCAATGATTCCGTCATCCCCCACTCGTTTTTAATTACCTTCGCTCGGTTAATCGGTTTTTATTAATTGCTTCTGCAGTTTTTGTTTCTTTTTATTTTAGTGTGTTATATATCAACTAGAATCATGATTAATATAGTTTGTATAGACAATACATCATCATTTTTTTTTCATCCTACAAAGCGAGATTTTTAATAGTGAAAATGAGTTGTTTAATAATTAAGTTTTTTTCTTCCCCTAACCAATAGTGTATTATATCAATCTACTAGCAGCTAATTTCCTAAGAATAACCTTAAGTTTTATTTATAAGGAAAGTCTAGGATTTGAAGCACTATGATAGTCAACTGTAGACAACTGTCTAATGCATGCATGTTGGGTTAAAGAATGCAACTTTCACATATACATTTGTTCAACCCACGTTCGGTGTTTTACCGTTCTTCGATTCCTCGACAATTCTAATTTTTTTAGCTGTGTATATATACCCATACTATGAGTGTAATTCACATGAGCTCACAAAATCATATAATTAGTATTATGACGTCACAGACTAATATGACGTGGGGAGAGACTAAATTCCTGGTTTTACTCTGTGTTATTTCAATAAATTTAAAAATTATTCACTGACACGTTCACAAACACATCTAGCTTTCACCAACTTCGCTTACTGCTCCCCCTTTGATCTCCGTCACTTCGCTGTTCCCGGCTCCGCCGATCTCTCTTCCTGGCCAACGTCGCCGATGTCTTCATTCTATCGCTCTCATATCCTTTTTTTTTTTTAGTTTATCTTATTACTTTAATTAGGAGATGTTACACTTGCTCCTCGGGTGTTTAATTGTTAAGTTACGACTCAATTTGTTTGTTTGTTGACTTAACACTACAAGAAAACAGCTAATTACAGATAGAAGAATCCGTCGGAAATAGCCGTTTCTGACGGATTTCCGACGGATTTCGTCCGTCAGATTTAGGTCGTCGGAAAATGAAAATCCGTCGGAAATCAGTCAGAAATTTCTGACGGACCAAAATCCGTCAGAAATTTCTGACGGATTTCTGACGAACATTTTTCAGACAGCTTTCCGACAGACATTTTCTGACGGATTTCCGACGGAAATTATAATTTATATAAAAAAAAATAATTATTTTTTTTTAAATTATAATTAGAAAAAAAAATTTATAAAATTAATTGTAGTTATTTTTAAATACGATTACACAAAAATTATATTTATAAATATTAAAATGTAATTGTTTTAAAATGATATAAAAGAAAAACGTTTTTATAAAAATTATTATGTAAATGTTTTAAAATAATATATAAGAAAGAAGTTTTAATATATATGATTATGTAATTTTTTAAAATACTATATAAGAAAAACGTTTTTATATATATTGTTATGTAATGTTTTTAAAATTAATGTATAAGGAAAACGTTTTTATATAATTTTTTTATAAATAATATTATATATGTAAATATTGTAATTTACTAAGAAAAAGAGTTATAATTATTACAAAAATTAAAAAAAAATTAAATTAACAATTGTAAAAAATTTGACAATAATAAATTTATTGAGAAAATAAAATCCAAACTCCCTAAATCTAACAATTTTAACACAATCCTAAATATAACAATCAAAAACCAAACAATCTTAATTATAACAATCCTAAATCAAACAACCTAACAATCCACAATCTAACAATCCTCAAACTAACAATTTTTAACACAACTTTAACATTAAAAAAACACAAACAATTTAAACAAGCTAACAATTTAAACAAATAACTAACAAGATGAAAGACTTACATATTTTCGGATTTGGCAAAGGGTGGTTTTGTGAGAGAAGAAGAGATGAGATTTGAAGAAATTTTTTAGGGTTTGAGAATGAAAAGAAGAAAATCTGGTGTGGGCTTTTTAAAGGAAAAGTTATGTCGGGTATACCCGTCAGAATTCCGTCACAATTTGATTTTTGATTTTCCCAAATTTTTCGAAACCCTTTATTTTTGCGCCTTTTCGAAAATTCTCGCGGGCAAAATATTTAGACCCGTCGGAAATCCGTCAGAAATTTCCGACGGATCTGAATATTTTGCAAGCGTTTTAATTGGCCAGTAAATCAATGATTTATCCACTGTTCGTCAGAATTCTGTCAGAAATTTCTGACGGATTTCTGACTGAATTGGGGTTTAGGGTGTAAAAACCAATTTTAATTAGTGTTATTATCTTCCTTTTAATATTTCAATCATGAGTGTATAGTTATCTTAGTAATTCTTATAATCTACATCAATATATATGAAAATTTTCAAAATCTCAAACTATCTACAACACTTATACATAAACAAACTATAACTTATACTATAATTTAAACTAAAAAAAATATCAAATCATAAAAACTTAATTAAAATCAGAAAAATAAGTTTAATACGTAAGAGTACTTCGAAATTGTTTATGATATCACATAAAGATTAGTAGGAACCAATTATTTTGTTATTTTAAACCCTAAACTCCAATTCCGTCGAAAATCCGACGGAATTCTGACGGGTTTAAGAAAAATATGTTACATGGTTGAAACGTCTTTCCTTTAAACAATTAAATATATTTTTTCTGACGGAATTATGACAGGTGTTGTATTCCGTCGAAAATCCGTCAGAAATTTCCGACAGATATTTTTCCGTCGGAAATTTCTGACAGAATTCTGACGGGATTACGTCTTCCGTCACAAATCCGTCAGAAATTTCCGACGGAAACTTTTAAGTCGGAAATTTTTGACGGATTTGTGACGGAACTAAAATCCGTCATAATCCCGTCAGAATTCCGTCAGAAATTTCCGACGCAAGAACATCCGTCAAAATATTCAATGTTTTCTTGTAACTGTTACGTACTGGACACGAGAGGATCAACGATGGAACAATCGCTCTGAACGCTGTTCAACGAAGACATGCTAGGGTTTCTATTGATTGCATTGTAACCATCAGCAGGTAATTCTCATACCAAGACATGCTAGCCTAGGGCTTAGTTAAGGTGGTTGTGTTGTTGTCTTAAACACTCGCCTTGTTCTTGCAGATTCGTTCCTCCATAAAATTTTGACCTGGCTTTGCTGGTGCTTGAGTTGGAATTTGTAAAGAAGGGTACTAAAAACGAAGAGGTGATATGCGTTTTGGTCGTCTTAAATGCGTCTACATATACTACATTCTCTCTGGATTTTGATCTGCTTATAATCCTGACTGTGTCCTATATTTACAACGTTTTTATAGACCTAGGGGATTTGTGGACTGTGGTGATCAGCAAAAGCTCATCTACGAAAGAGTCATGTTTCTTGTTGAGCAAGTTAAAGTCAACGAAAGAGGTCCTCCAGTCACTTGCCTTCGTCAGGGACCTAATGGATGGTATCTTTCAAACTTTTATGATTATTTCGAATTTAAATGTGTAAACTAAAAATCGAGATCCTAAACCAATATCAACGCTTTAGCGTTTTGTTTCTAGTGTTTGCTGATTTTTTAAGCTTCTTGGGCAGTGGGAAAACTGCATTAGCTGCGACTATTGGTATTGGTTTAGGATCTCGATTTTTGTTCAGATTCCAATTAAGCAGTTATACTATATCATCGAGATGGCAGCATCAAGAGATGGCATGTCTAAAGAGCCGATCAACACCAGGAACGAGAAACTCGACATTACTCATTTCTTAGATTGTCTTCAGGAAGATAAAAAAAGACATCTCGAGGGTGCTTGGTGTTAGCACTTTTAGGGCCCTTTTCACAGTCCTAAAAACATGTGCATTGGAGACTTTAGGAGATCTAATAACATTATTAAAATAATAAATCTTAAGACTAAAGATCCAAAACTGATAAAAAACGTCTAATATAGGATTTATTTTTGGGTTTTAAACATGTCTGCATAACTAAAATGTCTTAAAACATTAAACTTATTTAAATTTAATCAAAAAAATAATTTTTAGACACCCACTTTTAAAGTCTCTAATGCACATGCCCTAATAGTTTGTTTTTTTTATAAACATAATATTTTTCGTGTTATTTTGAGATCCATTTTTCTCATAATCTGTGGTGAGACTGATCGACCATCGGAGCCATTGAAACTTCTCAAAAAAGGGTTTGATAAGAGACATGAGATAAAAGTAAATCAAACTACAATTGAAAACACACACAAGATACACCTAAAACAACTTATATCCCGCAAGGACTGAGAATACTGGAATTTCAGGCATAGACAGAAGCAGAATATAAGACCTTAACGATATAAGAGTGTTGGAGGAGGGGATCAAGTTTGAAGACCGCACCATACCACTCAATCTTCCCCTAAATCTCTGGTCCCTCGCGTCTCTCCACTGGAATCTCGGCAGACCAAAGCTCCAAACTCTCAGGACCATCTTCAACCTGCTTGTTCCAGAAGATGACAATGTTACCAGCAGCGTTGCCGCTGAGTTTGCTGATACCATTTTTGATCTTGGTCGTACCCCACCGATGTCTCAAACCAGAGAGGTGCTCTCGCAGCTTTTCCAAACCCTTGACTTCCTTCCAATCCAAATACCGTGGATCACACCACAATATCCTCCCGCGAGTACCACGACAGTATAATTCTTGCCCAATGACGCACCAATCGTTTCTGCTTCCTGGCTTAAAATCTATTTTGCAAGACGCCATACCATTACTTGGCAAGATGCGGAAGCTCTGACCCACCTCATCCAATGCATAAATCATCTTCTTCCCATCTATCACCAACACCACACTTTGTTGGATATCCGCCGCGTAAAGATTCTTCCCGACATCATTAACTTGGCGCGTAAACCAGGTCTCCCAAGTTTGGGTCTTTGTATCGAATACCTCGAATTCCTTTGACCAGTCTGAGCAATCAGCGAGCCCTCCAAACACGTGTATCTTCCCGTCTACGAGGCTTGCCGATGCGGAAGCGCGAGCCATCTTCATGGACGGGACGCGGCGCCACGTGTGAGTGAAACAGTCGAGGAACCATACATCCGAAGGGCGTTTGCCGTTTCTGAGCCCGCCGATCACGTAGATCCCCCAACCCACCACCACGAAAGCGGATGAATCCGGAGCCTGCTGGGGATTCGACGGGATCGGGCTCAGCCGACGAAGCTTAGGGGTGAGGATGAACCAGCGTGGGGTTCGTTCAGGAACGATGCGTAAGCAGACGTAGAAAGATGCCTCGGTGGTGCAACCCATCCGCCGTCTCAAGTCGCGGAGCTCAGGTGAAGCTACGAGATTGCGATAGCTCGTGGAGGCAATAGCTAGGGACGCGAGGTCCGATCTCGAAACCTGAGCCATGCAGCTCAAAGCCACCGCATCTGGTAACGACAGTAACCCAGACGACGACGGAGACGCCTCCTCCACAGTCTTCTTCTTCCTCCTTTTATTGGGCGGTAGCAATTCGGACGCAGTAAATCCCAATTCACGACAACGCGAAAGCGCAAATCTTCCTTTCATTGAGTGATTAACGGATTCATCCATATTCTTCTTCTCGCTCGATTTCAAATTCGGGTTTAGATAGGGGATCTCTATTTTATAGTTTTTTGTTTCTTTTGTCCAAAAACTAATAGGATTAGTAAAACAGTAATTGCCTAGGTAATTTCCTCTTTTCTTTTGGTTGGAAATCTTTAGATGTTTTGGATCAGATCAAGTTAAGTTATTGGAGTTTTGGACTAAGCGTTCCGATGAATAATCTGGAATCTAAATCGATCGGGATTTTTGATGCGTCAAGGTTTGAAGATTATGAGGAATTTCTGGGTTCCAAGTTTTGCAGTGGCGTCAAAAGTCTGATTCCGATGAATAAGAAACAAATGAGAATAAAGAGGGTTTTCTATGTAGTAAATAAACATAATTCACATAAAAATATAAAAACTCTAAATAAGAAACAAATGAGAATAAAAATAAATAAATATATATTAAAAAAATCTATGATTTCGTTTTAATGTTTTTAATTTTATTTTATTTTCTTACAATTCAATTTTATTTTTCTAACATAACATTTTAATAGAAATCTGGTTATACACGATTCGTAGTATATTACCCTTGTTAATTTTACTCTATGTTATATTGGCTCGTGCTTTTGTTTGATTTTAATTACATTTTTTAAAAATTGAAAATTTTAAAAAGTATTCACCAACATGTGTCACCTTTTAATTGGAAAGTCGCTTTGTGCAAGGACAAAAGATTCTAAGACGTGTCACTTTTTAATTGGAAAAGTGATTTGTGAGGGGCTCAAAGATTCTTTGGGGCACACTATAAATATAAAAATATGGATCTTCCATCTCGCCGTTTAGATTTCTTGTCAAGGAAGTAAAAGACAAGAAAAGGCAATTTTACATCTTCTGGCTCTGAGATCGAAACAGAGTCATGGCGGATCAATCTCCAACACAGTCCTCCGACGTCAGAACCATGACGGTGACTTCCACGCCGGAAACACATATAGCTTTCACCAACTTCGCTTACTGCTCCCCATCTGATCTCCCTCACTTCGCTGTTCCTGGCTCCGACGACCTCTTCCTCGCCAACGTCGCCGACGTCTTCATTCTATCGCTCTCATATCCTTTCTTTTTTTTATATATATCTTACTACTTTAGGAGATTTTACACTTGTTCCTCCGGTGTTTAATTGTTAAGTTACCACTCAATTTGTTTGTTTGTTAGACTTAACTGTTACGTACTGGACACAAGAGGATCAATGATGGAACTATTGCTCTGAATGATGTCCAACGGAAGCGTGCTAGGGTTTCTCATGATGACATTGTAACCATCAGCAGGCAATTCTCATACGAAGACATGCTAGGGTTTAATTAAGGTTGTTGTCTCTAAAGACTTGCCTTGTTCTTGCAGATTCGTTCCTCCGGAAAATTTTGACTTGACTTTGGTGGAACTTGAGTTGGAATTTGCAAACAAGGGTACTAAAAACGAAGAGGTATGCGTTTTTGGTGCGATTCTACTTTCTTGTGATCCGTGAACATCTTATGTATGAAAACGTATTGATTTTCAGGTTGATGCTGCGCTTCTTTCAACCCATCTCAAGAGGAAATTTATTGATCAGGTAAAGGTTTTGAGGATTCGTGGTGTGTATGCTGTGCTCGCTTTATGTATGTATTATGGCTCCTACATTATTCGAGGTCAGGTCATGGATCGATGTCATTAATGCATGTAGCATTATTAGACGGTGTCTTGTGCTTATGGCTATGCGCTATCATTTACTCTGTTTGTTTGACCTTTTCCTTGTCTCGCCAGTTAAAACATTAATTAGCACTGATTTATTGAAACTATGCATGCTTATATGCAGGTCTTGACAGTAGACCAGAGAGCTATATTTGAGTATCTTGGAACTAATTACATTTTTACGGTTATAGACGCTGAGAGCCAATCTAATGATATCAAAAGAGGGATTATTTCTAAAGATACACATTTTGTGTTTGAAGCATCAAATGCAACTGGCATAAAGGTCTGTTTTTTTTTTTTTTATCAATTCTCTTGGTACTCATGACAATACCATCCAAACAACATTTCTTTGAAAATGATCTCACTTCACAAGTTTATATTATGTTTGAATTTTTCAAGGGAACTCATGTGACTTGCTTATTATCCTATATCATCTTTTTTTTCAACCTGATTTGGTGCATGTAACTATACGTATACAGATTATCAACCAACGAGAGGCTACTAGCAGAATATTTAAAGAAAAGGAGTTTAACCTTCAGTCCCTTGGTATTGGTGGCTTAAAAGCAGAGATTGTTGATATATTCCGAAGAGCTTTTGCTTCTCGTATACTTCCTCTACATGTCATCAACAGGTTCTGTGATTCATTCTTCAAGCAGAATGTTGACAATCATTAATTAATGCCGACTATAATCCTTAAAGTTTGTTACTTTGATCTTGCAGACTTGGATGTAAGCATGCTAAAGGGATGATTCTTTTTGGACCTCCTGGTACTGGCAAGACCTTGATTGCACGCCAAATTGGAAAAATGCTCAATGGAAAGGAGCCAAAGGTATAATTTCTCATCTTCTTTAACTTATAAGAGCCGTATATATATAGTCCCCCAAAATGTGTTAAATCCTCATATTTCTTCTCTTGACATAATAGATCGTGAATGGTCCTGAGTTGCTAAGCAAGTATGTCGGTGACTCAGAAGAGAAAGCAAGAGACCTGTTTGCTGATGCTGAGGATGACCAGAGAACACTTGGTGCGGAAGAATTGTTTATACCCTTGACTCTTGTGCTAGTTTTACGTTTTTCATTTTCTTGCGAGTACTATGCTAATTCGTCATTCTTATTACTAAACTTGCCAGGTGATGCCAGTGAGCTGCATGTCATTATTTTCGATGAGATCGATGCTATTTGCAAGAGAAGAGGATCAAGCACGAGCGGTACAGGTCATGTCCATGACAGTATTGTAAACCAGCTCCTGACAAAGGTTATCAAGCTGTTGTCCAAAATGTTTTTTTACTCCTTTTTTAAGATATGGGTGCTAACACCTTTTTATAGATAGATGGCATGGAGGCCTTGAACAATGTTTTGCTTATTGGAATGACAAATCGCAAGGATGTGCTTGATAAAGCTCTTCTAAGGTCTCCTATTTTTCTTTATATGCCTTGCGTGTTTACTTATATGAAATTTGGCTTTGAGTTTAGTAGACATATGGATAATAATGTTTTTGAGTACTTCTGCCTACAGGCCTGGAAGGTTTGAGGTTCAAATTGAGATTGGTCTTCCCGATGAAGCCGGACGTTTAGAGATACTTGAGATTCATACAAAAACGATGAAGGAAAACTCTTTCCTTGCTCCTGACGTCAATCTCCAAGAGCTTGGTATAAAGTTCATAGATTCAAATCACTGATGATGATTCATAAAATCTGACTCATCTTGACATCATTTGTCCAACATTTTTTAATTGAAAAAAGCTGCTCAGACGAAGAACTACACTGGCGCTGAGCTTGAAGGTATTGTGAGAAGTGCAATATCATATGCTTTGAACAGACAAATAAGCTTGGAAAATCTTACAAAGTCAGTGAATGAAGAGAATATTCAAGTTACAATGGAGGATTTTCTCCAAGGATTACGTGAAGTTAAGCCTCAATTTGGAGCCTCTTCAAAGGACCTTCAACTCTCCAGGTAAATATTGTTTGAAATTATTTGAACTAAGTGTTGTGCTGTTCAAATAATTTGAGTGATTAATTATCTTACTTGAAGGAAAAGTTATTTTGCACACTTTTAATTGATAACTAGTTCAAAGCCAAGCTTGATTCTCTTGTTACTTATGATGCGTATCTTTTAACTTTATTGCTCTATAGGTTTAGGTTTTTTTTGTTTCCGTCTAGTCAAACTTAAATCTTATATGCGTATATATATATTGCATTATCTCTGGATTTTGATCCACATTTACAACATTTTTGTATAGACCTAAGGGATTCGTGGACTGTGGTGATCGGCAAAAGCTCATCTACGAAAGAGTCATGTTTCTTGTTGAGCAAGTTAAAGCCAACGAAAGAAGTTCTCCAGTCACTTGCCTTCTTGAGGGGCCCACTCGGAGGTATATATTAGTAAGATAATCTTTTAATTAACAAAAAAAAACTTTTGTTTAAAATGTCCAAAGCTATTAGCGTTTTGTTTCTAGCGTTTGCTGATGTTGAGCTTCTTGGGCAGTGGGAAAACTGCATTAGCTGCTACTATTGGTATTAACAGTGACTTCCCATATGTCAAAATAGTAAGTGTCAAAGTTTGTTGTAATTTTGAACCTTGTTAAATTCTCTCCTCTTTATTAATCTGTGTTGATATTTTGTTTCACTACTTTGGCAAGATATCTGCAGAGAATATGATTGGTCAGAGCCATAAATGCGCACACATTATCGAGGTCCGTAGCTTTCAAAAGCTTTATATTAACTTCATTAATTTTTGTGCTCTTTTAATTAATTTATCTACTAATTAACACTCTTTTTGTTGTGTGTGTGAAATGAGAATATAGGTCTTTGAGGATGCATACAAATCACAACTGAGCATAGTTATCCTTGACAATATTGAAAGGTTCAAGAATACTATTTGCTTCCAACTTGATTGGTTTTAAAGTTTTTTATTTATTTTTGCATGCTCTTCTTTTTTGTGGGGCTCAATTGAATATATCTATAACATTGTAGCTTGTTGGAGTACACGGAACTTGGACAACGGTATTCAAATGACATTTTACATACATTGTCGCCTTTTCTCACAAATCGTCCTCCGGAGGTGTGTAGTTTTTAAAAAAAAAATGTTTTATTACGCATTTTAGTAAACTGTTCATTACGGTAGAAATTAGCATCTCACTACTAACTTTGGAAATGTATTTTCAGGGAAGCAAACTTCTTGTACTTGGTACAACAAGTAATGTAATGTTCTTAAAAGCTGTTGGTTTGCGCGATACTTTCTTTTCTGAATTCTCTGTTCCATTACTGATGCGAGAGGATGCGAAGAAGGTAATATTCTGTTTTCTTTGCAACTGATTTTTTTTTAAAATGTTATTCATGTTCCAGCCCTTGACAACTCTTATAACATGTTCCATGATTCAGGTGTTGGAGCAACTAAACGTGTTTTCAGAAGATGATATCGAAAAAGCTTCCAAAGCCCTTAATGATGTATGTGCTCGATGTCATTGTGTCTTTGATTATTACCCTTAATTAGTAGAATTTGGAACTGGAAAGCAAAAAATCTCTTAATTATATACTAAAAAAAACACTTTCTCACAGTGACATATTTTTTTCTTTTTCAGATTCCAATTAAGCAGCTATATTATATCATCGAGATGGCAGCCGCAAGAGATGGCAGGTCTAAAGAGCCGATCTACACCAGGAAGGAGAAACTCGATATCACTCATTTCTTAGATTGTCTTCATGAAGTTAAAAAGACATATGGGGGTGCTTAATGTCAGTACTTTTACGGCCCTTTTGACAGTCCTAACAGTTATATTTTTGCTAAACATGTTTTTTTGATTAATCAAACATAATCCTTTTTTTGTTGTTTTTTGAGATCCATTTTTTCTCATAATCTCTGGCGAGACTGATCGACCACCGGAAGCCATTAATTGACAACGATGCGGTAGCCATGCAATCTTCCATCTCGTCTCTACAAAATAATATTCTTCTCTCATGGTTGTGAGATCATCTGATCAATAACATAATCTTCATCATTGTTCTTTTAGGCATAAATACTAATTTAACCATAACATATCATAATAGTTTGTGTGATTTATATTGTTATGTTACCACATCCACCCATTTAACATAACACATCATTAAAATATTTAACAATTAACATATAACTCAATTATTTTTTGGTTATGAATAACATTTTAAAAAAAAAATACTCGCCGAATAACTTTTAACACTCGCCGTCTTAGCTCCTTCAGTTCATGAGTTGGTTTGCCACTGGCCTTATAGACTCGGGCCTACTTCTCATTTAGAAGTTTACAGCCCTTCAACAAGAATAAAAATTCTTCTGCCAATCATTAGTTCATCGGGGAGAGGCAAAAAACCACTATATCGATTATGACCTCGATACAAACATCTACAAAATTTTGTTGGTCATCAAGAGAAATCACTCAGCTAAAGAAGTTTGAAGTTTTGAGAAAGTGCATTTTTTTGTTCAATATCATATATGTGATTTAAATTCAATAGCTCTCTATTCGTAGATTAATTAATAGGTTTTTGTGAAATTTATCGAATGCGGTAAAAAAGTTATAATTACGAATCTCATTTTCAATTCTTCCGTTGAGTCTAAGATTTATTGGGGGAGGGGGGTTGTTCTTTTGTAGGAAACTAATGAATCTGATCAGGAACATATTATGATCACGATACACTGTCCACCGTTCTACAAAATTATGTTGGTCATGAAGAGAAATCACTCAGCTAAGAAGGCTTGGATTTTTACAGTGGGAAGAGATATTGGATGGAAGTTGATTGATCGATGCTACTCTTGATCACTGTCCTCGAGCTGAGGAACTGTGCCTCAATCATGACTTGTTTTACCTAGCAGGTACAAATGTACAAATTAATGTGGAATGGTTTATATTGTTGGCTAGGTTTGGTATTGTGAAAGAACTTAAAATCATCGAGGGGCCAACTCTTAGATAGAACATTGTGAAGCTGATTTTTAGATTTTTAGGTTCAGCTTTGATTTTTCATGTCTACGGCTGATAAAAAAAAAGCCAAAAAATGTTTAGACGGTATAAAATGATGTTCGTTTTTTTTTAACATTGCAATTCCCAAAATGTTCTTGTTTGGAACTTTTTGAATCTCTTCTTGTTTGACTATTTTTTAGTCACTAAAACAAAAATAATGATTATTGATTATCAATTACATTCAATATACACATTACAAAAAATTCTGAAAAATCTAATTTATAATGATTGCATTAGTAGTATAGCTTAACTTTCTTGTACCACATATCAAGCTTCAATCTAGTTGTTAGAGGCACATACCTATCACCCCAAAGAGCTTGCGAGAAGTATGTTTTCTTCTTTTATATACGTTTCTTTAACTTTTGTTTCATCTCCTAACTTGTCTCCAACTTGTCTTCGATCAACTTGCTTATCAATTGCTTTCTTTCATCGAATCTCGGATTTGGGCGAAATAATCTCAGATCTTTGGAAGTGAGAAGAGAGAAAATGAGGGAGAAACCATAATCTCGAATCAATTTTTATCCTTAATCTCAAGAGCAAACGAATCATAATCTCGAATTGATTATTACCCTAAATCACTTATCTCGAGTGCTAAACTAAGAACTGGAATTAGTAAAAGGCAGTGTGCCTGGAATTAGTAAAAGGCAGTGTGCCACAAAACGGTTCTTTGGATTATAATTTCCTTTTTACCAATTCGTCTTTTGAATTATAATTTATTTACAAATCAATTCAATTGTTTATTTCCCCCAATAAATGTCTTCATAGTGACTAATTTGGCTGAACATGTCCCCAATAAATCATCATATTTTTTATGAATTAAGTCATCATCATCAGTTCTTATCATCCTACAAAATGAGATATGTACTAGTGAAAAAGATGTTTAATAATTTCTTCTTTTTTTCCGATAATATTATTCTCTCTCTGTTTCATAATCTAAGTTGTTTTACAAAAAAAAAAAAAAAAAATTGTTTCAAAATATAAGTTGTTTTCACATTTTTGTGCAATTTTTACATTTATTAGATATTGTGTGACCAATTATAATTTGTAGTTTTTTTCATGATTAGTTGAATTGTATTTAATTTATATTTTAAATGATACTTTTTGAACATAAGTAATTGTTTTGATCTTTGAAATTTATGTAAAACAAGTTATATTAATTATGAAACACAGTTAATATTTTTCTATTAGTAACTAATTTGACTGAGTCCTAATTTGGTCTTGATTTTTAATCTTAAGTTCGGCTTTAATTTCTCATGTTTACGGCTATATCCAAAACAACAACTTATATGGCATAGCCAGAACGATGCTAATCTTGGTTTTTTATTTTATTTTTATTTTATGCTAATGATAGAGTTATTTAGATACAACGAATGAAAAACACTTTAACAAAACCATGCATATGATAAATTGAAGATTTTTTTTTTATCATGTAACAATTTATACATGATAAAAAAAAAGGCAATGGCCTAAAACCACATTTATAGTTTTAATTTTTAGGCCACATTTTTGGTAACGATATTAATTAATTTGACTAATTAAGACTTATGGGTGTTGTTAGTATGTTCTCTATAAGACTTTGTGTTTATGAGCTTCAAGTCTTCAAATGATAGTTTAAATTTTGAAATCAAAATTTTAATTTTACAAAATTATACATTTATAAATTAATAAAGGCACAATTTTTAAAATTGTCTTAGACCACTAAATATGTTGGCACGGCACTGACTATTGGATCCGTGTTATATCGTAATTAAGATAGTAGTTACAATACAAATCAAGGGGGATACCACATGCTATTATAACAACAAACAATTGCCAGACAACACGATATCACTAGGAAAAGAAAAAAAAATACAACATCTGATCAGATATTTGGGTCCCGTTGGTAGGAGAATTATGAAAACTGGCGCATCTGCCAACTTAAAGAATACTATTTGATCTTCTATCATAAATAGAAGACACTTATTACACATGCACGTAAATAAAATGTATCAAATTTATCATACTCCTTTCAACATTTACGTACATATAACACAACATTATATCAAGTCCTTATGGCTTATGGTACATATCCCATGACCCATGTTGTCTTCCATATCGGTATACACCGGTTAAATTGGGATTTAAGGGGTTTCATCAATTATATATGTTATTTTTTGGGCAAGAACCTTCCATTTGTATAAGTTTATTTATAAATGAACCGACAAAAATAGTCCTTTTTCTTCTCTTTTAATCATTTTATATTGGACATCAGCTAAAGTTCGAAGCCTCACAGATCCTCATGGCTTAGCTAGTAACCACATAATATTATAATTCTTTTTATAATTAGAGAATATGTGGGTGAAAACAAAACATAAAAGTCTTCGAAATAAAGCAAAGGGCTCTATATATTTTAAAAATAGTAATATAAAAACAATTTAATGTATACACAGAAAATAAAAAAATAAAATCAAAATCGAATTTCTATTTTGAATCGTTACAGGAGGACAAGTTCGATCGATTTGGCTTCCGGTACCTAAAGAAGTAAATCAAAGTGAAAACCACCAGAAGCGCAACGCCGGAGACGCCGCAGATTATGCTCGCCGCCAGAAACACGTGCCTCATCACGTGGTCGCGTCTGTTCCCAGCTCCGTCTCGCCACCACGAATCGTCTTCGCCGCCGTCCGCCGCCGTAGCTTTGGGGAGGAGCTGAGAGTGAGAAGGAGGTGGAGAATGAGAATCTCCGAAAAATGACATCATTTTCCCCGGCGGTGAGTGAGATTCAGTCGGTGGTGAGCTGAATTGATACTGTAAGCCATGATCGGACGGTCGTAAGCCTTGAGCGAGTGATTTCCCGGCGAAAATGAAGAGGAATGTTACAGTGAAGGGAAAGATCGACGCCGATCTAACGCGGTTTAAGGGGAGAGCCATGTGAGAGAGAGAATTTTATTTTTCTTTATTTTACTCGTTAAAACTAGTTAAGTAGCTTTATATGATTGTGATGAGCCCAATGCGACACCGTTTTTCTCTTGTGGGGTTCTTAAATAATTGGAGTATTTTACAAATTTTCATCACGGAGTCTCTCACCGATATTTTTTTTTTTGCTAAAAGTCTCTCACCGATATTTGACAGGATATAAATTTACAACAGAAAAGAGAACAACTTTTTAATGGGAGAAAGAATTGACAAAGAAGATACCAACGTCAACAACTCTTAATCGAGAAGAAATGAATTCACACTCTTAAAAATGATATACTTAAGATTTTAATTAACATACCAAAATTGGTGTGAAAAAGAATATTAATAGACCAAATTAGTTCACAACCTGATGTTTTTTTTTTTGGGGACCAATGTTTAACACAACCTGATGTTGATACCCCGTTCATCATCTAATCTGGTTTGGAACAAAGGAGTTTCATTGTTTTCAGTTTCTTTAGACAGACAGATTAACATATTGAGTACCCCAAAAACTGAAGCCAAAACGAAATCATTTTTATTGAAACCGAAACAAAATGAAATCTATTAAAATTTAATTTTATTTACTTTACATATTCAGCCCTCAGGAATAGGACATGGTACTTATTGTTACGTAACAGATAAACCTTTACGTAAACCAACAAATTTCAAGAAGGTTACTTCACTTATTGTACCAAGAACCATTAGGTGGTTATAGTTTTATTTCATTATACTATATGATTTTTTTAGTGGCTAATTAAATTACTAGAGAAAATGTTTTCACCTTTTGTCTAGATAAAGTGTGTTTAAAGGTTTAGTTTGAATGCTCAAGTGGTAATGTTGGAGTTACGGTTAGCATTTAAGAACATGAACTTGAGCTTGTTGTGAAGTTCTAGTTCATATATATGCTCATGGACTAAAAAGGTTGCAAGGTCCATCCATGGGACGAGTCCCTCCGATACAGAAACTCTCAGAAAAAATGGAACAATTGCTTTGAAGTTGGCTACTAAGAACATTAATACTCCCTCAGATGTTAGATTACCACAAAATTGAGAAGTTTCAAGAAGTTAGTTCGCAAAGGGTTTGATGTCAAGCAGAAGTTGTAGGAACGTCCTCAGTAGGAGACTGCATTGGTCTTTTAGCTCGTGGTGGTGGTTTTGGCTTTGGTGGTGGTGGTGGTGGTCTCTTTGGTTTCACCTTATTGACTTCCTCAGATTCAACTTCAAACTGCATTTGATGATGATGACACAAACAGCCACACACGTTAACAAAGAAGAAGCATATTTGCAAAGGCATCAAACTGAAGGTCAAAACAAGGATAACCAAACCTTGTAACCACAGCCTGCAACACACGCGTGAAAGCATTCCTGGATTTTTTAAACAGAGGAACATGTAAAACAAGTTAAGATATGGTTCGGTCTATTTCTCTGTTTAAAGAAAAGGGTTTTCTCCTAGAAGACTGTGGACAGTTACCTCAGAGTAGCTGGCAGCTCCAGGAGACCGATCTATGTATGCACTCCATTGTCGGTCTTTTAGCACAGGATCTTTATAGCATATCTCACTGCAGTCTGATACACCTATAAAGAGTACAACGAATTCATTAACTTGGAACTAAAACCCGAAAAGAGGAGATATCTTCATGAACATAAATAATGTAGGAGACAAGTTTAGTTATATGATGTTGCATAGTGAGGACACAAGTATTTGCTCCTCAATTCATTAACAGTTTCATTATGGATTTAGAAAGAAATGCTTACAATCTTCCCATGAGTCACTATCGGCATCACATCCCTTTTTGCAGAACACTCTCCCTACACGGATTCAGGGGTATCATCAGTGCCTAAACTGATGGTAAATCGTAGAATAAAAACCGGATTACTATCAATCTCCTAAAAGAGTTTTACACAACAACATGGAGGATAGATATAAATTCAGCTAGATTTTGTGACCATGAGTGGAATTGAGAGAGATCAAGAAACGAAAAGCCTTCGACAGAAACAGCCAAACCAAAGCCCTTTTACTAGCTAAAGCATACATATGTGTCGATAGTTCACAGAAGCAAACATTGATGCGGAAGCATCTTTAATACCGTTACTCTGCATAATCCCCATATTCTTCGATCTACATTATTCAACCAAGAAGAAAGAAGATGTTCTTAAACACTTGCAACTACGACTATGAGTCGTCTCGTCTCTGGACCAATCTCTAACCAAAGAAGCGATCATTCTCTATGTTCAGTATGAAAGCAAAATTCGCCAACAGTTGATTAGGGTTTATAGCCAAAAGAATCTGACGAAAAAGAAACCAAAACTATCAAGTAACAGTTCCCAATTCAACTCCAATCAAAGATAGAGGAAACACTCGGAAGATTCATTGACTTCTGAATCATCTCCATTATCAAGAAATGAGAAATCAATCAACAATCGAAACCGATATCAACGAAAAACCCAATTCACCAGCTTCAACACACATTCCTAACAAGAATTCTCGAAAGAGCGATCGTAATCATCGAGAACTAAAACATCAAAACAAACGAGCCTAGAACATAAAACTGAGTGAGCCATTACGGATCGAATCAGAATCAAATTGAGAGAGATGCATACATGGAATCTGCATAAGAGCTGCATACTTATGCGTGCATTGACTCCCACACGGCGGCGTCCATTTCTGTGGTATCATCTCTCGCTTCCTCCGCCTTCACTCTCCGTCGTTTTCTCTCTTCAGCCGAAAATATCGCGGAAGCCATAAAATGTAGCTGAGACCTCCTTTATATAGTAAGGGCACTTCCGTCATTTTACAGTCCAAGCGCTTTAACAATTCGAACCGATCGTACTAAACCGGTTAACGAATCAAACCGGTTACTTCCATAAATAAGCCGACTCTTCCTCTATGCCTTTTTCTTTCTTTTTCATATAAAACTCTCAAACTCACAAGGCCGTCTCATTCTGTGCGTCTCCCTTTGTTCGTCGCCTTGAGTAGTGTTTTGCTCCGCTCTGTTCTTCAGTGAGGGGATAATAAAAATGGAGTACAACGAATACGAACAGGATCCTCCTACGTATATTGAAGACGATGACGATGAGGAAATTACCCAGGAGGACGCATGGGCCGTTATATCTGCTTATTTCGAAGAGAAAGGTCTCGTTCGTCAGCAGCTCGATTCGTTCGATGAGTTTATTCAGAATACTATGCAAGAAATCGTCGATGAGTCTGCTGATATCGAGATCCGACCTGAATCCCAGCATAATCCTGGCCACCAGTCAGATTTTGCCGAGGTTTTTTTAGCTGGTTCCTTCCTCGGTTTTTTCTTTTCTAGGGTTTCTACGAGGAATTGAAATCCTGTGTTGGTTTTATCGTGGTTTTGGATACTGTAAGTGTTTCGGATTTAGCTTGTACAGTTTTGTTGCAATTAGGGTTTGCCCTTCTTGAGTAGTTAATCTCTTTGATATCCTCACATTATCTTTGTAGACAATACTTGAGCTAATCGCTTTTAAAGGTGTACTTTTAGTGGTTCTGGATATTTGTTGAAGCTCAAATCAGTGTTGACAATCATGTATAGTTTTGTTGCAAATAGGGTTTTCCCTTCTTGTGATGTCCCCATTTCAATTTTTATTCCCTGCTTGAGCTCTTCGTTTTCTTGAGGTGTATTTTCAGTGGTTTTATTGGTTGAAGCTCAGATCAGTTTTGGCATAGGAAAATGTGTGTGGTTTTTTTTTTAGCTGCACCTCTGATAAAACTAATTTTCCTGCAGACAATCTACAAGATCAGTTTTGGACAGATCTATCTGAGTAAACCCATGATGACGGAATCTGATGGAGAGACTGCCACCTTGTTCCCTAAGGCTGCAAGGTTGAGAAACCTCACGTACTCGGCTCCTTTGTATGTCGATGTTACTAAGAGAGTTATTAAGAAAGGTCATGATGGTGAGGAAGTTACGGAGACACAGGATTTTACCAAAGTTTTCATTGGAAAGGTTCGTGAACTTAGTTTTTGTGCAAGATTTAATAAGCTGCATCTATTATAAGGTTCTGACAGTCGAAATGTTTTCTTCTTCTTTGGTTCTTCTAGGTTCCCATCATGCTCCGGTCTAGTTACTGTACCTTGTTTCAGAACTCGGAGAAAGATTTGACAGAGCTTGGAGAATGTCCTTATGATCAGGGCGGATACTTCATTATTAATGGCAGTGAAAAGGTCCTGATTGCTCAGGAGAAGATGAGTACGAACCATGTTTATGTTTTCAAGAAGAGACAGCCAAATAAGTATGCATATGTTGGTGAAGTCCGTTCCATGGCTGAGAACCAAAATAGGCCTCCAAGCACAATGTTTGTGCGCATGCTTGCTCGTGCTAGTGCGAAAGGGGTAAGATAAAGCTAATTGTCTTAATTTTACCATAACTTTCCTCAATATTTTATCTGTAAATTCTTGAATATGGTATATAAGTTACATTCTATCTCTATGTGGCAAATGGATGCAGGGTTCATCTGGACAGTATATCCGGTGTACTCTACCATACATCAGAACAGAAATTCCTATTATCATAGTGTTTCGTGCGTTAGGATTTGTTGCCGATAAGGACATATTGGAACATATTTGCTATGATTTTGCCGATACTCAGATGATGGAGTTGCTCAGGCCTTCCTTGGAAGAAGCTTTCGTTATTCAAAATCAGCAGGTACCCACTCATCCTTCACTTGGTTAATGAAATTTTTCATTCTGACTCTTCTCTTGTTAGGTGCTTGAATGATAAATCCTGCAATCAGTTGATAACTTTAATATTGCTTCAGGTTGCGCTTGACTATATTGGGAAACGTGGTGCAACTGTTGGTGTAACCAAGGAAAAGAGGATAAAGTATGTAATAATCTACACCAATTAAGTTAGGCATTATGATCTATGATGTCAACTACTGAGATATTGACACTGGAGTTTTGCAATTGCAGGTATGCGAAAGATATCCTTCAGAAAGAAATGCTTCCTCATGTAGGAGTTGGGGAGTTTTGTGAGACGAAGAAAGCTTACTATTTCGGGTACGTATTCAGCTCAATCGTATTCTTTAGATTTCATATGGTTCTGTGTTGCTCATATTATGCTATAACCCTTAGGTATATCATACATCGGCTGCTGCTTTGTGCACTTGGCCGAAGGCCAGAAGATGACAGGGATCATTATGGTAACAAAAGGCTGGACCTTGCTGGTCCTTTACTTGGAGGGCTGTTTAGAATGGTTTGTTACCGTTCCACAATCATGCATTACTGGGAAAAATTTAAAGAATTTTAAGTCTCATTTAAAGTTATCTCTTACTGACCTAACATCTTCTTTAATGCAGCTTTTCAGAAAGCTAACGAGGGATGTGAGATCTTACGTTCAGAAGGTCTCTTTCCTAGTTTCTCTTTCTCGTGCTGAAGAGTTTAAGTTTAGCTTGTTATCCTGTTTGGAAGTCTGATTCATGTCGTTTTGACAGTGCGTTGACAATGGCAAAGAAGTGAATCTTCAATTTGCCATTAAGGCTAAAACAATTACTTCTGGCCTGAAATATTCTCTTGCTACTGGTAACTGGGGGCAGGCAAACGCAGCTGGCACAAGAGCTGGAGTTTCTCAGGTTAGGATATTTCATTGTGTCTTTTGTTTTTCAGCTCAAATAGTTTTTTGATATATGTTATTAGGTTTACAGTTTTGGTTTATACATGGTTCTAAAGTCTTAACTAACAACAGGTTCTAAATCGGTTAACATATGCTTCCACTTTGTCGCATCTGAGGCGTCTCAATTCTCCTATAGGGCGTGAAGGTAATGCCGCCTCGTTCTTTTCCTGCATCTCTATTTTGTCTGAGTGTATCTGTTAGTGCAAATGTGCAGTTGGCCTATTTTAGTCATGGTTCTCTTTATTATCCACATCCTTGCCAGTTTAGATTGGCTTGTAGTTCTGTTTTTCCCACTTGAATCTTAATCGAGTCTTATATGCCAGGAAAATTGGCAAAACCAAGACAACTGCACAACTCACAGTGGGGAATGATGTGCCCTGCTGAAACTCCTGAAGGACAGGTAAAATTGTTGCATTTATAGAAATTTTGTTGTTTTTGTTTTCATTTAGTTCCATTACTTATTGTGGCTTTGCTGTGCCAGGCTTGTGGTCTAGTGAAAAACTTGGCGCTCATGGTCTATATAACAGTTGGGTCAGCTGCTTATCCCATATTGGAATTTTTGGAAGAATGGGGTACTGAGAATTTTGAGGTATGTGGCACTTCACAATCAGTTTCTTACTCAATCACTGCCACTTCATTTCCTGTGATTTACTCAAGGTGTTAACTTGAATGTAGGAAATCTCTCCATCTGTTATACCCCAAGCCACAAAAATCTTTGTTAATGGAATGTGGGTTGGTGTTCATCGAGATCCTGACATGTTAGTGAAAACGTTGAGACGTCTAAGAAGAAGGGTAAGCATGCAATCTCTTTCACGTTACAAAATATTTTAGTAAATAAATTGCAACTTTTAATTTACGTTATTTACTATAATACTTTTTCTCTTGCAGGTTGATGTTAACACTGAAGTTGGCGTTGTTAGAGATATCCGTCTAAAAGAGCTCCGGATATATACTGATTATGGTCGTTGTAGCCGTCCGTTGTTTATTGTGGATAATCAGAGGCTCTTAATAAAGAAGAGAGATATCTATGCTCTGCAACAAAGGGTAAAACTCTAGTCATCTGTTCTCAGAGTACCGTTTGTTGATAGCTTCATTGTACCAATAATTGTTTTCATATCCCAGGAAAGTGCAGAAGAAGATGGTTGGCATCATCTAGTTGCCAAAGGCTTTATAGAATACATAGACACAGAGGAAGAGGAGACGACTATGATTTCCATGACTATCAATGTGAGTAATAGAATGTCTAGAGATTGAATTGATGATGTGAATAAATGCACTTGTAACCCTTATTTGCAGAGTAAACTCAACTACTAATTTCTTTTTTAGGATCTGGTTCAAGCTAGACTCCGTCCCGACGAGGCATATTCTGAAACTTACACACATTGTGAAATTCACCCGTCTTTGATATTGGGTGTTTGTGCTTCAATCATACCATTTCCCGACCACAATCAGGTTTCTCTCTCTTTAATTGACTTGTCTATGAGAAGTAATTTAGTTATGTTAATTTAAAATTCGAAATTTATGCTAAACTAACTCGTGTACACTTTTCTGCCACCTCTGTGTTTTGATGAATTAGTCACCCCGTAATACATATCAATCTGCTATGGGGAAGCAAGCAATGGGTATTTATGTCACCAACTACCAATTTCGCATGGTATGTTCTATGATCTTAATTTTTGGTCTTTTCCTGCTCGCTCTTGTTATACATGCTCTTATTATATTATTATTATTGTTCTGTCAACCAGGATACCTTAGCCTATGTTCTCTATTACCCTCAAAAGCCTCTGGTCACCACTAGAGCTATGGAGCATCTTCACTTTAGGCAACTTCCAGCAGGAATTGTGAGTTATTTTGCTAAAAGTCTGCAGAAATCAGCTTTTACTTTTCCTATCAAATCTCTCAATTGTTGTTTATCTTCTTCTTGTTTAGAATGCTATTGTTGCCATTTCTTGCTACTCTGGATATAATCAAGAAGATTCTGTCATCATGAACCAGTCTTCAATAGATCGTGGTTTCTTTCGGTCCTTGTTCTTTCGGTCTTACAGGTGGGTATGCCATACTTGTGGACATTTGCTTTGGGTCTTTCCATTTATTTATACTGCAATCTGTCTGCTGGCAGAGATGAAGAGAAAAAGATGGGGACGCTTGTCAAAGAAGACTTTGGGCGCCCAGACAGAGCAAGTACAATGGTAAGACATAATCTGACACTTATGGTTGATATTTTCTGTGGTGCTTTTTTTAGTGAAGTTTAACACTTAAGGGTTCCTGTTGCAGGGTATGCGCCATGGTTCTTATGAAAAACTGGACGATGATGGTCTTGCACCTCCTGTAAGTATATAAATTTTTGATCCTTATGGTTCTATCAGATATTATTAGGCGAATAATGTTAGAAAGCATTTCATACAATTTTTTTTTCTTTTCTGGTATAGGGTACTAGAGTTTCAGGTGAAGATGTAATCATTGGGAAAACCACTCCAATATCTCAAGATGAGGCTCAAGGACAATCATCACGATACACTAGACGTGATCATAGCATAAGCTTGCGACATAGTGAAACTGGAATGGTAGATCAGGTAACGTTGGTATTTTCCTTGCAGTTGGAGTTTAGAAAGTTTAATGACTGAACTATGAAACTGATTCATAAAGCTGGGTGGTCTGAAAGTTCTCTAATCTTATAACTTCTGAACTTCTTGTAGGTGTTACTTACCACAAATGCAGATGGTTTGAGGTTTGTGAAAGTGAGGGTTAGATCCGTTCGTATTCCTCAAATTGGAGACAAATTCAGTAGTAGACACGGTCAGAAGGGAACTGTTGGCATGACCTACACACAGGAGGACATGCCTTGGACAATTGAAGGCGTTACTCCCGATATTATTGTGAATCCACATGCTATTCCATCTCGGATGACAATTGGTCAGCTAATTGAGTGCATCATGGGAAAAGTGGCAGCCCACATGGGAAAAGAAGGAGACGCGACTCCTTTTACAGATGTCACGGTAACTTCCATTCTCCCTTTAGCTGCCGGGGTAGTTGTGGTTTAGTACATAATTTGACCATTGTCGTGTCTTCAGGTGGATAATATAAGCAAGGCTCTTCATAAGTGTGGGTACCAAATGCGTGGATTTGAGAGAATGTACAATGGCCACACGGGCAGACCACTCACAGCTATGATATTCCTTGGGCCAACGTATTACCAGAGACTGAAGCATATGGTTGATGACAAGATCCACTCGCGTGGACGAGGTCCTGTGCAGATCTTAACAAGACAACCGGCTGAAGGGCGATCCCGTGATGGTGGTCTCCGTTTTGGAGAAATGGAACGTGATTGCATGATTGCGCATGGTGCTGCTAACTTTTTGAAAGAGAGGCTGTTTGATCAGAGCGATGCGTATAGGGTACATGTTTGTGAAACCTGTGGGCTCATCGCCATTGCGAATCTGAAGAAGAACTCTTTTGAATGCAGAGGTTGCAAGAACAAAACAGATATCGTTCAGGTAAGTTTTCCAAAACAGATTTTGGCATTTCATCTTTTATCTCGTTCGTGCTCACTTGTCTGATGGCAATTTTCATCTTTTCTTTTCACAGGTTCACATTCCATATGCTTGCAAGTTACTCTTTCAAGAGCTCATGTCAATGGCAATTGCGCCACGGATGCTTACCAAAGACGTGAATGCGGTTAAAGGCAGAAAGTGAGGAGCTTTGCTATCTGGTTTTGTAAACGCTTTGAGCTTTTTTTTCTCTTTTGGCTTAGCTTTGTAACAAAACTAAATTACAAAAAAATTGTGTACCGTTTATATGTATTTTTCTACTGAGACCATAAAAAGGTATATTTTCAAATTAATTATTTATCTTGTTCCTAAAACACAGACTATTTTAGTTATTATTCTTCTCATGTGGAAACAACTGTATACATAAGATGAAAGAATAACATAACTAATTTTGTCTTTGAAAATAAATCTACCGACTTCAACTAGAAAGAAAGTATACCGGATCTGATTGGTAAAAAAAAATATGAAATAATTTAACTGTAAGTAAAAAAAGGAAACCTAAAGTTTTGATTGAATATATTTCAAAACTTTAGAATTTTGTTGTTGTTTACATCTTCTAAAGCACTTGTCAATCAACCCATTACCACCTAAATTCCAGAACAAGAAGAAAAAAAACACAAACTACTTTCCACTTGATTTTCGAAATCGGAAACAAGCATGTAAGGCCTTTTTGGCCATTTGAATGTGGAAAAAACATTAAAACATGCTGTTACCTAAAATCGAACTCGAGACCTTTAATTTATTTTCATTTTGTAAATATGGACTAACTAAGCAGAGTTTCCACCGGATCTTCTTCGCCGGGAACTATGAATATACTGAGGCGATTTCCGGCGAATTTGATCGCGAGCAGATACTACTACACTAACAGAGTGAAAAAGACGACGCTTTACTCCAAAATCAGTCCTTTAGGAAACCCTAAATCAAGCGTCTACCCAGAACTCCAGAACTGGGTTCAATGCGGGAAGAAAGTCTCTGTTGCTGAGCTTGTTCGCATCGTTCACGATCTTCGTAGACGCAAACGCTTCCTCCACGCCCTCGAGGTTCCTTCTCCTTCTCTCTCTCTCTCTCTTATGTGATTCTTTTGAGAAAATCAAGTCTCTTTCTTCCTATAGCTGCCGAGAAAATCTTCCGACGAATTCTAGGTTTTGTTTCCTCCAGGTTTCAAAATGGATGAACGAGACTGGTGTATGCGTCTTCTCTCCAACAGAGCACGCTGTTCATCTTGATCTCATAGGGAGAGTCCATGGATTCGTCTCTGCGGAGGAGTATTTCGAGAACCTCAAGGAGCAATACAAGAACGACAAGACTTATGGAGCGCTTCTGAATTGTTACGTTAGGCAACAGAACGTCGAGAAGTCTCTGTTTCATTTTCAGAAGATGAAGGAGATGGGTTTCGCTTCTTCCTCTCTCACTTACAACAACATCATGTGCCTCTACACGAATCTCGGCCAGCACGAGAAAGTCCCCTGTGTGTTGGATGAGATGAAGGAAGAGAATGTTGCTCCTGATAACTACAGTTACAGGATTTGCATCAATGCTTTTGGTGCTTTGTCTGATCTCGAGAGGATTGGTGCTATTTTGCGGGATATGGAGTGGCAACAGGATATTACAATGGACTGGAACACTTATGCTGTTGCAGCGAAGTTCTATATCGATGGTTGTTATCGTGACAAAGCGATTCAGCTCCTGAAAATGTCGGAAAATCTATTGGAGAGTAAAGATGGTGAAGGTTACAATCATCTCATTACGCTCTATGCTAGGTTAGGTGATAAGGGAGAGGTGTTAAGGTTATGGGATTTGGAGAAAGATGCTTGTAAAAGGCGAATCAATCAGGACTATCTTACCGTGTTGCAGTCACTTGTGAAGATTGATGCTTTGAAAGAAGCTGAGGAAGTGCTTACGGAATGGGAATCATCGGGAAACTGTTACGATTTTCGAGTCCCTAGCGTCGTGATCCGTGGGTACTCTGGGAAGTGTATGGAGGAGAAAGCAGAAGCGATGCTTGAAGATCTAGCGAGGAGAGGGAAAGCTACGACACCAGATTCTTGGGGGCTTGTGGCTGCTGCATATGCAGAAAAGGGTGCTTTAGAGAACGCTTTCAAGTGTATGAAAACGGCCTTAGAAATAGAAGTGGGGAACAGAAAATGGAGACCCGGGTTGAAGCTGGTTACAAGTGTTTTGAGTTGGCTCGGGGATGAAGGAAGCTCGAAAGAAGTAGGGAGCTTTGTTGCTTCTCTTAGGAATTGTACAAGTGTGAACAGACAGATGTATCATGCTCTTGTCAAGGCTGATATAAGAGAAGGCGGAAGCAACGTGGACACTCTGTTGCAGCGCATGAGAGACGACCAGATTGAAACCGATGAAGAAACCACTGCAATTCTCAGCACCAGAAGTCCCTGCTGAGTATTTCTTCTTCTTACTTCATGTGATTACCAAAAATGTATTGTGAGAGAGAGAGGATTTATGAATGGAATATGCTCAAGAGATGAGTTTTGCTTCAGCAATATAGAACAACATTACATTTGATACCACACTCACCAGAATCTGATAACTCACTTCTTGGTCTTCAATCCCTCAGTCACTACTATATTGTCAAGAACACTCTCGACTCTGATTTTAATAAGCATAATTGAAGAATCTGCTCTGTTCTTGTTCAAATGTCGTTCACTCTCATATTGATTTAACAGAACGTAAAGTTGGAGCTTTGGCAATTTGGATACATTTTTATTAAAGTTTATTATATTCACTCTGTAACAATTTGTGTTCCCACAAAAAGGGAAAAAATTGTACAGATTTCGATTACAACCAAAACAAAAGACAAGATAATTGAATGGTATGTCAACAAAACTGTGTATCTGTGTATTGTCAAGAATCATTGGAATTGTGTAGCTCACCAGTTTGCTGTAGCTCTACAACTTTCTCATATCCCACATTCTCTCTGAATCTCTTGGGAATGAAACAACGACCACCGAATCTCTGCTGCAAGAAAATCAGAAAAGCTAAGAGGAAACCGATGCAGAGGATAATGATGTCCCATGCCGTGGAGTAATAATCCATTTTGTGGTTTGCATAAATGAATGACCAATCAAGAATCTTCCCGTAGCTGTGACTTCTGTACAGATCATAAGCATGAGGGAGCAATCGAACGATGCTGTTTCCACCGTAAAACCAAGCAGCAAGAGACTTCGACTCCGAGTTGCTGAATCCGTTGAAGAGTATTTGAGGAAGAAGGAAAGCGTCAAGCATCAAACCTCCATAAGATTTCAGATCTTTCCACAAAGAAGGACGTTGGAACGAGCGTTTCAGGGTCACCGGACGGTACAAGAGATTCCGTGCACGCGGCTTTCCTATGTATACAACTCTTTTAGGAGCTCTATTACGGTTCACTAACCAAGCAATCAATCCACCGGCGATGTAGAGAGGTAAACACACATAAGAAACCTTCTTCTCTGCATTCCACACGCCTTCACGGAGATGATGCTCTTCGGTTTTTCTAGCAGTCCAAGCTAGCTGGAGAAGACGGCACTCGAGTAAGAAAGCTATCATTGTCACTATCCGCACCACAATCTCCTTGGCTTCAAGCCATCTGTCATTCTCGAAGAACAAGCTCTGCTGGTTATGGCTGCTTTTGAAGAGTTCTTCAAAGTTTAACAGCAGAGGAATCATGTGACCTAGTGTGAGAAGCATCAGCATTGTAACGGAGATGAAAGGAAGTGCTTCTTGGTGTTTCTTCATATGGTAGAGCTGCATCCCCAAGAAGAGACATGAAAGTGTATTGGATATTAGAACCATAGCAACCTCCAAATCCATTCTCCAAACAGATTCTTTGGCTTGATGAACATAGATCGACCTCGACAAAACCTCCATACGTCCAACATAAAGTGAATCTGTCTTTTCCCGTGTGCTTTCTATGGTTCCTTTTAAACGGTCATCGCTTTTCGAATCAATTGGGGAAAACTTGATCTTGATTGCAAGACTGCAATCCACAGCCTTGTTTCCCATTCCCACTGTGCTCTTCATCCTAAGTGTTTGACATCCTACCATACATAGCTCACCTGTATCCCTATCGTATGTTCCTTCTGCATAGATATCTCCCCGAGATTCAGAAACCGGATTCAAGAAACGGATTCTGTAAGTGATATTTGTGAAGCTTTTGGTGACACTGTTGACATTCATAGGGATTCCAGTAAGCCCGGCCCCTTGCCCACGAACCAAAAGATCATGATACAATCGATCTCCCACGAAGTAAGGGCTTGCACGGGCAGATCTCAACACATTACCTCCTCCAGAATATTTCACTGACATGACAAATCTCATGTCTGAAGTTTGAGCATCAGGGTAATTCTTTCCTTTGCTCTTGGGGTGACTCTTTCTAGTGCCGCATAACCTACTCACTCTCTCGCTTTCTGTATACTCATACCTCAGACCCGAGAAACGCCACAACGGATCGTTTAGGCTCGAGAACTCGATTCTTCTGAAGTAGCTTGGATCACTCTCTGTTTTGGCACTCCAAAGCTGCCCAAATACCGGAGACATGCTTTTAATCGACAAGACAGCGGGAAACCTCAAACTTAACCTCAGCGAACAATCACCAACCACAGCATTACTCAAAGAATCGGAGAAATTCAAGATCCTGCACGCAACACCACAGAACCTATTCTTCTCTACATCCCAAGTTCCCTCTGCAACCAAAGTGGCGCTCGGATCAAACGGAAACAACCTGCTAAAACTGCTTGTGTTACTAAATGACAAAAGCAGTCGCATCTTCTCACCGTCACACAGAAACGATAAGAGAGACATGAAACCAGGTGTGTACTCTATGTCACTTCCAAAAGGACTACAACTATGGTTAATCCCACAACCAGATGAGTACATGAGACCAAACATATGGCTTCTACCTTCAAACACCTTGCACATTCCTCCCAAAACACTCTCTAACGACAAACTCTCGCCACTGTTTGTCCCGCAATCCGATTTCGACTCCTCTAACAGCTTGTACTCATAGTTCAAAGGAGTGTTTCTTGCACCAAGAATCGAGATCGTTTCGAAACTAGTCTGGTTATTCACAATCTCTAACACTCCCTTAACCAAACTTCCAAAGATATTAGAGTCGTTGGAATAGTTAAGCATGAGACAAGCATCATAGGACTTCAAGTCACTACCTTCCCCAGAGAAAACTTGGGTTGATCCGACCATACAGACTTGCCCTGTAGATTCCGACCAAAACCCAGAGAAATCGAAACTGGGTCCGCCCCAAGAGCTCATCGGAATCCTGCGTCCGTCGATCTGCGTTACCTGAATCTTTCGTTGGCCAAAATCTCCGGCGTAATTAGAGGAGGAAGCGGAGGTTCTGGAGATTTGTAAAGTCAATCTGGCTTCGACCTTGTAGATTTTACCATCGCCCAGAGTTTTGCGGACGGATTTAGGCCTAAACCTAGCCGATTTAATGTCACCATTACCTGGTTGATTCCGATTGAAGAAGGAGTCGCCGCCGGAGAAGAAGCTGACATCGAATGCAAGCGACGCGCGGCTAAAAGCGGCGGAGGGGGAAGGATCGATCGGAGATTGCGGAACTATGTGGTTGCAGTGATCGGAGTAAGGGATTCGTGGGGTTTTGAAGGAGTTAGGATTCACTAAAGATGAAACGGTGAGTGAAGTTGCAGAGCTCAGAAAGAGGAGGAGGAGGAGAAAGAAGAGAGAAGGGCATGATTGTAAATAAAGAAATTTAGAAGGGCAGTTTGAAGATGAAGAGGGCGGCCGAAAAGTCGCCATTGTAACGTTGAAGTGAGAAACTTTTACATACTCTGTTTCTTCTTCCTTCCTCTTTCTGCGTTCTCATTTTCAAGATCCGCTTGCTTCAAAGTTGTACCTTTTTCTTAATTACTTAATAAAATTATTTATGTACGATATTAAATTGAAAAATAAAAATATTTTAGAGCATCCACGTTGGTAATACTACCAACAGTGTCTTAAAAAATAAAAAAAAGATTTGTTTTGCCAATTAAAAATAAAAAAAATAAAAAAATATTTTTTTCTTCCAATCAAAAATTTGACATATGCAGATCTTGAGTGTTTTAAGTGTCTCTACAAAGACATCCAATCTCTATTGTTTTTTTATTTTTAATATTTTTAAAAGTTAAGACACTCTCCTTTTGTGACCAATGGAGATGGTTTTAAGATATAAAACTGTTTAAAGATGTTAAACAAAGAGAACAAAAATGTCATTTAAATGGGATAAAAATGTTTCAAAAATATTTAAATTTTATAATATAGTACGCAAATATATTCAAATGGTTACTAAATAAATTAAACAAAAACAACATGATGTGAAAAAGACATTATTGTATAAGAAACAATATTGTTAAGTGTATATGAATTTGCAAATGCCGAACATCTTAACCAAAGCTCTTGCTAAATCACAGAAAGCGGTTTTGGTATTATCTAGGAGTGATCTCGTTTTCTAATGTAAAAAAATTGGTGTAATTTGATTTTATTTCTTTTAGTGTTGACCACTGATTTCAATTACTTAAACCTCGCTCCCTTTGCTGTTGACAAAAAAAAAAATCCCCTCCCTTCGCTATACAAATTAGAAGATCAAACCCATTAAACCCAACACTGAGCTAAATACATCACCAAAAACAAAACTCTTCAACATTGATGTAGAAATTTGACATTAAAGAGGAAACAAATAAGATTACACTTATAAATGCAGCGACGCAATTTGAAACAAAAAGTTTATTTTATGTTTCAGGCTCAGCAACGGAACAAAGACAAGGCTTTGGTAAAGTGTGTTGCTTTGGCTGCAAGGTATTCTTCCCATATCAAACGCCGATAGATAGGAGGATGGTCCTTGTCGTGGATCAACGGACCGATCTGAAGGTTCTTGGGTGGGCCGGAGAAATATGCGGCTGAGACACGGTGGTGCGTCTTGTTTACAACCGCACGGTGCATCGTACTTTTGAACCGTCCATTGGATATGATATGAGATAAATCTCCCATTATAACAACAAGACCTCCTTCTATTGGCTCCACTCCTATCCATCTCGACTCTTCTTCTTGTGGAGTTTGAATCTCTAGACCTGACCAATGCAATGATTCATAACTTTTTTTTTTTTTTTTTGACAACGATGATTCATAAATTTTTAATGTTATTTTGGAATGAACGTATATATGCTTTTTAATATATTTATAAAATCCATAGGGATTGCATATCAATTATAGAGTTATATGTAACGTCGATTTTTTTTTAATATCTCGAATATATATATGAGTGTCAGTGAAAGTATAATGTTATTTTGGAATGAACATATGATTTTTAATATATATTTATAAAATCCTTAGGGATTGCATATATACAACTACAAATAAAAAAATTGGTGAATCTCCTATAATCTCTAACCTGGAATGTTGCCTTGATAGAGGAGGGTGAGTAGGGAAGAGTCGGTGTGAGGGGCTAAGCCCATGGCTCGATGAGGGTCAGGGCAGACCGGATAGGAGTTCAACTGCAGAAAAGATTGGCTCGAGTCGGTTTTTGAACCGGTTATTTCCGGTACAAGCCAACTCAATTTCTCATGTGTTAGTCCTAAGGAACCCATCACCATGCTTACTAGTCTGTGACTTAGATCATCCATTGCCTTTTGATACTCTTCCATCACATTGCTGCATTTTACAAGAAACCGTGTATAAGATGTTTTAACAAAATGAATTTAATTATTTAAACTGATGTTTGAGCATTATATATGATATCTCCGGAATTAGGACCCAATTATATATTAACTATTAATTTATGATATTATATAGAATGCATTTAAATTTGGGTAAAACAGCTTTCAAATTAAACATATATATAGCATAGTTTGTCTACGGTAATATACTCTCTTTTTTTTCGAAATTGTTCCAAAAAAAAATTATACTCACGTAAATATATTTTTCGAAAATAACCATGTTTGTTTTTTTCTTTTTTTTTTATTTGAAAAGAAATAACCATGTTTGTTGACAAACAAAAAAACAACACTGTCGTGTTTAGATTCGTTCAAAGAAATTTCTAGTTAAGGAGCATAGTTTAAGATATAATAATATCATTATTTATACTTCGTGACAATATGTATTAATTATATGATGCGTTAGGGCCATATTATCATAAATGCTATTGGTAAATAGAGCCAAAAACATATTTATAAAATCTATAAAAGTTCGATTTTTCACCAGAACTCGGTGTGATCATCGGGCCATAGGAGTGTCTGTCTCTTATACACATCTAGATGTGTATAAGAGACAGCTTTAGATTCGTTCAAAGAAATTTCTAGTTAAGGAGCATAGTTTAAGATATAATAATATCATTATTTATACTTCGTGACAATATGTATTAATTATATGATGCGTTAGGGCCATATTATCATAAATGCTATTGGTAAATAGAGCCAAAAACATATATATAAAATCTATAAAAGTTCGATTTTTCACCAGAACTCGGTGTGATCATCGGGCCATAGGAGTGTAGCATGACGTCGAAGAGAGGAACCCATAACGGAAAATCCCTCAGACCACATGAGCTTGTCAAAGAACATGGAGATCCGAACCACACCGTAACCAGTGGACTCGTCTGGTGATCGGGTGGCTAGGATCTTACGATGCATGGGCAAAGAGAAAAGCCTCTTCATTTGGCACTCGACGTTTTGGAGTAACGAGTGTGGGACCCCATGGTCTGTGATATGAAACACACCCCATTCCTCACAGGCATGTCGTAGTAGCACCTGCTCCGGGTTGGACAAGCTGATGACTGGAATGGGTCGGGTCATGGTTTCGGGTTCGAGTTCAGGTTCGGAATCAGACCAGATGTGAGAGTCGGGTAAGGCTTTGGTGTTGGTGAAGTCTAGTGGGATAATGCGGTCACGGTTCACGGGGTTGTTCTTGAATAGCTGTGTTACGGAGCTCATGATTATTTTTGTAGTTTTGTATCTTTTGCTCTTTCTTTCTTTCTCTTAAGGCTTGTAATGGAGAGAAACATTGTACCTGTAGCACACTATATATAGAGTTGATCACTTTTTGTATTTATGTAGAGAAAAGATGTTAATTGAATTTTGACTCGTTTTCTTTCTCTGCATCTCTATGTATTATAAATATGATTAAGATGTCAAAAAGAGATATATATGGAAGAGCTAGCATTTAAAATTCATATATGCATAGAGAAAGAAGGGTTCATAATAACTATGGAAGAGCATTTAAAGTTGTTCTCTCCATGAGTCTTGTCTAAACAGCTCAGGTGCTTTCTTTAACCCATTCAACCATACACAACTCTAACATACACGTGTGCCTGTCTTTTGTCCTTTTCTCCTCTTCTCTTAATTCTTTTTTGTCGTGTTTTTAGTCTATTTTCAGCTTTGTGCCATGCATGACCAATTCCTTCTTTTCGTCTTCTAGTTGTCAAATAATAAAAACTTTTAAAATAATTGGACAGCTCTATACAGATTTAGACTTTTGGTACGAGTAATGTTCGAAAAAGCGGTATCGGCACTGTCATGCGCGTCTGCATGCTAAGCACTCTATGATCACTGCAATTTTTATTGTAACCGGTGGCTTTAGGTAGTTACTAGCTAGATACGCGGATTCAACGGGCTAGCTATATGCCATTTAATTGGGGAATAATGGATGGTCTAGCACTTTCAAAGTTTTAAGATATTTTATTCTTTAACTGACAGAAAATTAAATAAAATAGTTCAATTTTACATCTGAATTAACATAAACATATTTGTACTAGCATAGAAAGAAACTTATTTGTTACATTAACGGTGTATTCAGATTTTAAGTTACTTTGAAATTTTGAAATTCCCGAATCCAAAGTATTGAATCAAACCAAACCGGACTAGAAGGTATCAAATCGAATCGGAACTGATGTAAATATCCGAATGGATCCTACATTCCTATATCCGAAGAACCGAATCCGAATTCGAACCGAATCTACGGGTGTCAATTAGGACCAAAACCTATTTTTAACTTGAATTGGATTTGATAAAACTATATTGGTAATTTTTTCAATTTAGATTTTTATTTTTTATTTTTAAAAAAATATCCTGAAAAGCCCAAAATAGCCTATAAACCTGTTAGGACAGGGCCAAGCTTTAGAATATAGATCCGATATTTTTTGGGCCAGGCCGGGCCAGAATTAAATCTATGCGGGCTTTACGGGGTTCAAACCGGGCTGCACAGCCTGATTGACATGTCTAACCGAACTAGGCCGAATGGATACCCAAAATATTTAAAATATAATTATATATCAAAAAATATTAGTTATATTTAGATTTAAAATAATCAAAATATTCAAAATTATAATTATAAATCGAATATATTAGTTATGATTAAATCGAAATAACTAAAATAATTAAAATATTCAAAAATTTTAGTTATATTTATCAAAATTAACTATTATTTTCAGAAATTTAATCAAATAACCGAAATATTCAAAAAATTTGAAAACAAATTTAGATATTTCATATAAATTTTGGATAATTCTGTTACCGAAAACTAATCCGAACCAAATATGAACTGAAAAAATATACTTAAATGGGTTCTAACTTCTAACCCTCAATTAATTGTTGCAAAAAAAAAAAAAAAAAAAAAAAAACTTCTAACCCTCAATATCCAGAAGAACCAACCGGATCGGATTCGGGTATTCGAATGGTCGGATGCCCAACCCTTGACTACACACAAAGGCATGTGTTTTTCTGTGTGGTAATATTAAAAAATAATTTTAAGAAAGAAAACGTGGGAATGGGCCTACGAGTGGGCTTGATTCGAGAGAATTTGCAATCTAGGATCCAGTCGTCTTTACCTCGCTTGATTCTACGTAGGCACTTCAAGGGAATTGTCTGAGCTTTATCTGTGTCTGTGGATTACTTCGATTTTTCGTGGGTTGTAAAACCCTTACAAGTGTTGTAGTTTTTGTAAGTACAATTTTTTTATTTAATTCGAAATTTGTTTGTTCCAACATACACAGCCTAGCTACTCTTAGATACTCCGGTTTTCGACATGAATCTTGATAAAATTGGAATCATAACGGAATGAGAAAAGACTTCATTTTCTCACATGTACTGTACTCTTATCGAGATTATGTAAAATCTAATCATAACTTATCTTATAACGGATTAGATTGAGCTTAGTTAGTCTACATTTTTAGTCTTAATTAATTGACTATCCTAGGCTACATATATAGCTGCATGTAGAAATGAAGAACGGTCAATTTAGACCTCTAAGTAATCCTTTTCTTGTACTCCTTTTTTTTCCGTTGTCATTCTTTGCAATTTTAAGTTTAGTTTATCCATTTTCAGATCACATAAAAAGATTGGATCATAATCTTTAAAGACTTGAGTTCCAAATTAGACTGTATTTTATTTGTATGATTAAATTAAGGTGCTCTTCTATCTGCAACTTATTCACCATCCTCAAATCCAAATTAGCTAGAATGGTGATATGTTGAAAACATTTAACGTGAATCAACCCACAAGAAAAAATTTATATACATAAAGTAGTTATAAGAAGTTTCTTTCTAATGGATGTTACTTTGGTTGAGCTTGTTAGTTCATCTGTAAGTCTATAGGTGAATGTTTGTTGTTTTAGCTAATTTACAATTTTCTTGACAAATCTGTTGGACGATGCTATGGCTTGTTCGGCTCTTTGTATAATCATGTTTTATCTTCTTCTAATATAAGTTAAACTCGTTTGATTTAAATACAATTTTAGTTCGACCAAAACAACTATCTTATCTTTTAATTCAGTTTATATTTGTGTTTGAAATTTCAGTTTTCATAGTTCAATTTTTGTAAATAACGTTTTCTGAAAACAAAAGTCAAGTCATTATTTATGCTTTGGTCTTATTTTCGAAACGCAACATATACGTTTGAAGAAGTTTTTTTATAAGAAACTAAAATTTTACAAAAATTCAAATAAAATAAATTTGAATACCTAAGAGATTGAATCACGCAAATGAAAATGAAGTTACCCATAAAATAAATAGCAACTTGCTTATCCCGAAATAAATAAAAAGAAAACCCAAAGTTTGATAAGATGAATGATTCGACTAGATAATTCATTGTGCTTATAATATGAGTTATTTCTATTTACGCATTTTGTCCTGTCTAGTTTTAGAAAATTATCAGATATATAAGCCGCCGTCTCCTGTCGATATATATTCGTCACCGAACCAAAGTAACATTGAAGTCAGAAATCTAACATCAGCCATTTTGTCATTACTTCTTCTTCTTATCCTTTTAAAGGGTAAAAAAATAATATAATATCTCTTGACTTTAGAAACTACAGATCGAAGAAGAAAACAAAATACATATTTGTGTGTTTAAACAATGTGCAAGTGATTTCGTTTTTAATTAGGTGGACAATAAGCTCCCATGTTGATAACCACAAGGACGTCGATCTTGTTTTACATAAGCTCTACCTTGAATCATTTGACTTTACATTCATTCCAGCTAAGCTAATCTCCAAGCTGCTCAAAATTACCACTATCATGTTCGGCGAATCTTGTTTTATCTGCCAACAACAAAGAGAAGATTCATTTTCCAAATTTTATCCAATTTTAGCAACAAAAAAAAAGATTCATTTTCCAAATTAAGAGCTTTTAGCTTTTTACACAAACCTTATGAAATAACTTATATACCTTTAATTCCCTATAATTATTCTATGTCGGGAAAAGTTTAGATTATCAGTTTGAAATCTGTAATATTGTACTTTTTATTATAAAGTAATTTCCATTCTGACTCTAATTTTGATAAAAAAACATTGCATATAAGTATAACCGTAAACTATAATATTAATAGTGGTTTGTTTTAGGAAGAAAAAACCATATAATCTGATAACCCAAAAAAATATTGGTCTAGTAACATATATCGAATAGTGATGGATCTAGGTCCTTGATCTAGTCTAATCTACGGATGTTCACTATTAGTTTAGTTTCTTTGCTTGACCGCTATACATGTATTTAAAAACTCTGTTTTTTGTAGGTTCTAGAGATTGATATGGTTTCGACATGCGATTTCTTCGAGTTATATATGACCTGATACATATATTTTCACTGAATCAAGATAACAATTAATGAAGTCGATGTCAGCCAATTTCTTCATTCAATGCTTCTCATTCTTATCTTTAAAATGTTATGAAAAATTATCTACTGACTTCAGAAACTACATAAAACACAAAAAGTGTATGTGTGTTTAAATATCGAACAAGTGGTTCTTTTTTATCTTAACTAGGTAAATTAAGACGAATGAGATTGGTAATAAACCTCAATTTTGTAGTGTTAGAGTATAGTGTTGATAACCACAACGACGTCGTTTTCATTTGATATAAGCTCTATGCTCTCCCTTAATATCATTTGATTTTATATTCATACACTCTAATCTCCAAGTCGCTGGGAATGAAGACTTTCATGCTCTGATAATTTTCTTAAATCTGTCCACAACATAGAAGCAAGTTCGTGTATATATAATAATAATAATATATAAAGTTGAAGTACCAAATACGTTAATTACGTACGTAGACACTTTAAACCACGTCGTTTTAGTTTTACAAAATCATCAAGTATGTGTTACTTCGTTTGTTAAAAAGCTTAAGTTAATGTTCAAAAAAAAAAAAAAAAAAGATTACGTTCCAAATTTTATTGGTGTGAACATTTAGATGATTTATACATTTGGTATATCTAGTTAGCGCATACTAATTTATAAAATTAAAATCGATATATAATAGACAAGTTATTCAAAACATGTGGTCTTATTTAAATTCTTATCATATAACTTAAGTTTTTATAAATGTGGAATATGGTTACCTAAGATTCGAAGGATATTCTAAGTAGTACTTATGATTAATTAGCAATGTCACTCTTGAGTGATCTCTAACTATAAAATATTCATAATATGTGGAAAATAAATTTCCATTTATTCAATAAGTAAAAGAAATAAAATGAAGTAGAAGCAACAAGCAAGCAACTTGCTTGGTTTTCTTGACAACTTTAAGAAATTGGGTTTATATAATGATAATAAAGTTGATAAGCGATATACAAAACGGAATAGATAATTGAAAGCGCTTATAATATATTGACCATAAGCACTTTCTTAATCCCGTGGTTTAATGACTAATCATCACACATTAATTATTTATTTAGAGAGCTGTTGCCCGAAACGCCAGATTGCAGACGCGAGCAAAAAGTTTGAGCTGTAGAATCAAAGTCAAAGCTGCAACCTTTGTATTTGGTAATTTTTGTTCTTATCGTTCTTGCAGTTTCCACGCAGTAGCCGATCGATCACTAACTACAAAAATTTATTTAAAAAAAGAAGAAAAAAAAAGATCGACCAAAATCGTAGTTGGTAATAAATTTATAAAGATGACGCCAAATAACTATATAGTATGTTATACATTTACATGGGGACTAACGTTGTACCAGTGATATTTATATAGATAATAATAGTATACATTTGGAACTGGGTTGATAATGCTTTTAATGAAAAGTTTTAATCAGCTCTTTATATTGATTGAAGTCGAAACTGCTATATATATGGTACCATATCATATCTCTTTGATATAAATTATAAGACTAATCTTAAAAATAAAAAACCATATTAACACACAAAAAAAAATCAAAACCTATAGACTATTTTAGTCTATTAAAAATTATTTAATAAAAACCTTAAGTCTACTAAAGTTTTGATTTTCTGAAGAATGTCGTTTTCATTGGAAGACATAAAGCTTCTTGGTTGGATGCATTTAACAATATTCAAAGTATCTTTGGAAAACAGCTTGCAAACGACAACATCCTTCAAGTTGCCACTTGATTCCTCAAATTGGCTGCTTAATTAGCATATCTCAAAATATATAATTTAAAGTTAATAAACGTCACTTGTTAGTCTTTCTTAAAAAATATATATATATTAGTATATTTTTGTCGTTATGTATAAGTTGGGTAGTTGGCATTTTGTCTTAAGGTCCACGTTAATTTCGTGAGAAACCTTTAGCGTGTTTCTTTTGAGTTTTTTCTTTAATTTGTCTCCTAAAAAACAGGCGGAAATTGAATCAAATTGTTATTACGTGTTCCTTAATTTTGTGTTCTTTTTGTTTAGAAGATTTCGTATGATCAGCTTATTCTTGCTAACTTGTAATAATATGTTCACTACTTATATTATCAGCAATCATCGCATTGGATCGATTGTTTGGAAACAGTGAAGATGTGTTATAAGAATTTGTGATATAGATTAGTACTATAATTTTTTTTTTTTTTGCGGCATGTAATTTTCGATGTTGCTCTATTTACGAGTAGGATTGGTTGGGTATGCAAACTTAAATCTGTAATGTTCTTTAAGACAATTATGGTTATATCTAGTACTCCCTCCGTTTCACAAAGAGTGTCATTTTGACTTTTGATTTTTGTTTCACAAAGAGTGTTACTTTATGTTTTCAATGCAATTTTTTAAACCAAATCTCAATTTTATCCCTACTATTTTAACTTATTAATTAGAGAAAGAAACTGATTTAGTGTATTAATAAAGGGTATAAAAGAAATTTACAAATTTTTCTTAATTTGTGTGAAAAATGTCAGAATGACACTCTTTGTGAAACAGAGGGAGTATGATACATATAGTGTTGAACTCATCCATGAGTAAACTAAATCTGCCAAACTCGTCGTTTTTTTTTTAATATTTGACAATTAATCTTAAATCGCAAATCTAAAAAAAAAAAAAAACAGTAAAATCAGGGTAGGATTATAGATCAGTTTGGTCCATCGCAATATCTATAGTTTTACCATTTTAATGTTAATCTACATATCAAAAATTTTATTTATTTTGACAACTAACTGTTAATCGATTGGTTATATATAGTCCAAAAATTTCGTCCAACAGACGGCAATCTTCACGCTTTCAATAGGGTATACACATGCACCACATATACTTAACGTGATGAGTTACATATTTCGATTAGTGTGGCTTTAAGCTAAATTAAAAATACACGATTATCCGGCCCAAATTAATATTACATCATTAGAGAGATCTATTTTTTTTTTTTTATGAACTAACTAATCGAGTGAGTAAATAGACTTAACAACGTCTACCGAGAAGAGAAGGTCAATCAAACGGCAGAGGTTGAAGTTTAGAAGAAAATAAACTTAATTAGCAAATTAAATAAAATGGTCAAAACACTTAGAGAGAAACTCCAAGTCCTTTGGGAATTAGGAATTTATAGTAACTCTTAATGAGTCCTATTAAAAGAAGGTATTGAATTGTGCAACATATATATAAAGAACTTTCTTATTGCTAAGTAAGTTTTTGTGCGCAAATTAGATTTTAATCAACCGATATCGACACTTTGACGACCGATCCATGAAACTCTAAATCAAGGTATATCTTTTCTAAATTGCTATCGTTCTACATTAAGTATTTACATGTAATTTTGTTCTTAACCGAGTATGTATGATAGCTTTATAATGGTTAATTAATTTAGTAAAACGTATCGTTATGCCGGTTGAAAACAGAGTTTTGGGACATTATTAGACCATAGTTTTTTTGTTCTACGGGTAATCTTTTTAGCCATTGCAATGTGAAACCTAGATAGATGTTGAGACACAAAATACATCTAACACAACAAAAAGGAAATACCGAAACGTCTCAAATTAAGATTGGATAGATTAACGCTTTAAGTTGGATTAAGAATGACCAATTAAGGAAGAGTAAAAAGTAGAAGTTAGGAGTAAGAAATGTCGCAATCAAAGACAGCTACACACGAGCGTAGCGTGCCTGAAAGAGACACCAAATCCTGTTTTAATGGGGAACAAACTTACTTTCGCTTTTCTTCCCCACTTGTTTTTTAATTTTTTTTTTTAATTTTAGTTCTTGTTTATACATTTTTACTTAAATTGATTTCCTCACGTTTTTAGGTTTTTTCAGACTCTTCCAGCAGCCCTCCAGGTGTAACTGAGCACACATTAGCTTGGCTTAGCTTTAACCAGGTGTTTTTCTTTCTTTATATATATTTGTATATTTTCAAGATAAATATTTCGAGGGGTTTAATTTTTAATTTCATATACCATATTATTTTATTATTTTTATTATCTATTAGTGGTGTTTCTGAATATTAGGATTTATCTCTTATATTCATATAACGTTAAAAATACATTAATAAATTTTATTTCAAACTAGCATATAATACATTTAAAATTCTGTTGAGGGGAAATCCACTAAACATGCATATTTTTGGCAGCCCGTTTTTAATATTTTGAAAGAATTGATTAAATTAAAAACCAGAGAAAGAAAGAGACGTCAAAGAAAGGATCTCTTCTGACTCAATTTCGGAGATCTCTATAAATAATACCTCTCTCCTTCACACTTTTATCGCAACTAAAAACCTCAAATAAAAATCTCTTCTCTTTCACTTGCTTTTCTCTTCTTCACTTTCCTCGTTTCTTGTATTTCGTTCGTTTTTGTCTCCTCCTTTGATCCGAAGTTTGCTCCTTTCTTCTCCATCCTGATCTACTCTTAACCGATCTCTCTTTGCAAATCAAATCTTTAGGATCAAGATAAGGAATCTTTTGCCCAAAAAAAAAAACAAAAGATAAGGAATCTTTTTGAATATCCGCACACGAAATCGAATCGATGGATCAAAAAGTAAGACAGCTTGAGGTTTGCACTCAGGACGGAACCGTTGATCGTCACGGCAATCCAGCAATCCGAGCCACAACCGGCAAATGGCTCACTGCTATTCTTATCCTAGGTAAATCCATGTATACACACACGTACGTATACACTGTTCTTTACACACACATACACGTATACACTGTTCTTTGTCTTTAAGTGTTGTGTTTGAGATTCTAAAGAATCGGTTTTTTTATTAATACAGTGAATCAAGGGCTAGCGACGCTTGCGTTCTTCGGTGTAGGAGTGAATTTGGTTCTGTTTCTGACGAGAGTGATGGGACAAGACAATGCAGAAGCTGCCAATAATGTCAGTAAATGGACAGGAACTGTTTATATCTTCTCTTTGCTCGGTGCTTTCCTCAGTGACTCTTACTGGGGACGTTACAAGACTTGTGCAATCTTTCAAGCAAGTTTCGTCGCTGTAAGTCCATTTCAAAACTATTCTGTTTTTTTTAGGGCTTTTTTTCTTGAGCCGTAAGTTAACACTGTTTTTTGGTGTTATAGGGATTGGTGATGTTATCTTTATCTACTGGTGCGCTCTTACTCGAACCAAGTGGTTGTGGTGTTGAAGAATCGCCGTGTAAGCCTCACTCTACGGTCAAGACGGTTATTTTTTACCTATCGGTGTATCTGATCGCGTTAGGGTATGGGGGTTACCAGCCTAACATAGCTACCTTTGGAGCTGATCAGTTTGATGCAGATGACTCTGTTGAAGGACACTCGAAAATCGCGTTTTTCAGTTACTTCTACTTAGCTCTGAATCTCGGATCGCTCTTTTCGAATACCGTCTTGGGTTATTTTGAGGATCAAGGGAAATGGCCGCTAGGGTTTTGGGCGTCCGCAGGCTCTGCTTTTGCAGGTTTAGTACTTTTCTTGACTGGCACGCCAAAATACCGACATTTTACGCCTAGAGAGAGTCCTTGGTCTAGGTTCTGCCAAGTCTTGGTTGCTGCAACAAGAAAAGCCAAGGTTGATGTGAACTATGAGGACTTGAATCTCTACGATTCTGAGACGCAACGAACTGGAGATAAGAAGATTCTTCATACCAAAGGCTTCAGGTAGATAATTGTTTTACAGATTCTGTTATAATCTCTGAAACTATCTTCAAGATCAGCTTTTAACTCTCGCTCTTTTTTTTATCTAATGCAGATTCTTGGATAAAGCTGCGATTGTTACGCCTGATGATGAGGCCGAGAAAGTGGAGAGTGGATCGACTTACGATCCATGGAGGCTCTGCTCAGTGACTCAAGTTGAAGAAGTGAAATGTGTGTTAAGGCTCTTACCAATCTGGCTCTGCACCATTCTCTACTCTGTAGTTTTCACTCAAATGGCCTCACTGTTCGTCGAGCAAGGCGCGGCGATGAAGACAAACATCAAAGACTTCCGGATCCCAGCTTCAAGCATGTCGAGTTTCGACATTCTCAGTGTTGCTTTCTTCATCTTCGCTTACAGGCGGTTTCTCGACCCACTCTTTGCCAGAATTAACAAAACAGAACCCAACAAAGGTCTTACTGAACTTCAGAGGATGGGGATTGGGCTCGTGATTGCGATAATGGCGATGATATCAGCGGGAATCGTAGAGATATACAGACTGAAACACAGAGAATCAGTTGCAAACTCGAGCTCATTGAGCATATTCTGGCAAGTACCTCAGTACATGTTGATAGGTGCATCAGAAGTGTTCATGTACGTTGGTCAGCTCGAGTTCTTCAACAGCCAAGCTCCAACAGGTTTAAAGAGCTTTGCAAGCGCGCTATGCATGGCTTCGATATCGCTTGGGAACTATGTAAGCAGTTTGCTAGTTTCCATTGTCATGACGATCTCTACAAGAGAGGATTTGCCCGGTTGGATCCCTGGGAATCTCAACAAAGGACACTTAGATAGATTCTACTTCCTTTTAGCTGGTCTAACCGCAGCTGATTTCGTGGTATACTTGGTTTGTGCTAAATGGTATAAGTATATCAAGTCTGAAGCAAGTTTCTCTGAGTCCGTGGGAGAAGAGGAAGTCTGAGTTAGAGCCAAGGTTTTTGGGTTTTACGCTGTGAAGCTCTGGACAGTAAATGTCTAAAGCTGAGCTTGTTCTGTAATATAAACTGGTTTTGTGGTTTTCTTTTGGGATACTCTTGTGCAAAGTTTTGTATTTTTGTTAATGTTTTCAAATAAAGACGGTTGATGATTCCACTCACGAGTTATTGTAACTTTTTCTCATAAATATAATAGGTTGGCTAGTCATGTGATAAAATCAGGCAAAGTCTAACAATGAATTGCACAGTAAAAATAACATTTAACAAAATCAAGATCTTATTGTTTGAGTGAGAACAGGGACTGTTAATGGTAAAAAAACTGCAGAAAGAGCTTTGCGGAAACTATTAGACTAACTTTACTGATTTCTACAAGTAACTTACAGCCTGAGAAGAAGCTAAACGTGCATGCTTAGGTCTTGTCTGCCTGGTACTCGTGTCCCTCAATACAAAAATCATGATTTGCCACACGTCACCATTAGAGAGACGAGCAGAATCTCTCTCTCTTTCTCTCTCTCTCTCTCTCTCTCTCTCTCTGGTTCATCGTTTGGCGAAAGCAAAGAATTTGTCTTGGTAGCTGGTCGCTGCTTTTACCAAGAGACGATGGAACTGATGTAGAATGTGCTTTCTTCTTTACGTGATTTTGGTTAAGACTTAAGAGTATCTTCCTGAAGATGGCATCCGTTGCATCGACCGTTGAAAGTCTGGTTTCTGACGCTTGTTTGACATCCCAGCGAACGATCTAAACATCAACACGAAAAAAAACGATTCTAATATATATATCAACCAATACATATCTATTTCGATGATCAAAGATAAAAGAACAAACCGTGGAGATCCTTGTCGTTTTTGCAAAGGAAGCATTGATCTCACACTACCAAGTGCTCTCTCAGCAGCCTAAAAGGTAAAGAACATCAGACACAGGAAAAAATGGGATCAGAATAAAACCAGAGACAATGATTTAGCTGGGTTTACCTGCATTTTAGCTTCGTCCCATGTCGATCCAACTCCTTCCCCTAAAACACGCCCATCTATTTCAACCTGAAACACAGTACAAAGAGAATCAAGAGGGGTCTGCACTTCAGATACTGCAAACCAATTGGAATAGACTGATGCACGTCATGAATCTTCTCTTTTAATGGCTGCTTTCTAGAATTGAAAAATTTCTATCTATCTTTTCGATTCTGTGTTATAATCTTCATGGGTGCGAACCTGAGCATGTAATTCTTCCCTGTGGACAATGTCAGATGGAACTGGACGCTGAGTTTGAAAAGCCATCTCAAAACCCTCCGATGCACACTGGAATTTGGTTAAGAAGAGGTAGTAAAGATGAGAAAAATGATATGCGGATGTGAGCAAGCAACAGTATCCAGATTAATGAGATACATACCAATTCCCTGAGCGCAGTAATGGAGCCGTTGTGCCTCATAGAGCCTTCTAATCTCGGATCTGTAGGTCTAGAAGGAACTGGCATCGCTGTTTCATCTCTGCCAAATGGCTGATTATCAAGTGTGTTTGCATTTCCCATAATCACATTTCCATTGGTGAAGGGGCTAGCATCCCTGTGGCTTGGCCCTGGGTCACCATTTGCACGAGACATATAAAAACCTGCGGAAGAGGAGTAAAAGCTCACGAAACTGGAAACAAGCAAAAAAAAAAAAACAATCGACGTATAAAGCCTCATCCCAAAAACAATGTGAATGAATCCAGCCAATATTAAACCTAAGCCAACTGCCAATAAATCCAAGATAGGTCTCACCCTTATAAGGGGAATGGACCCACAGTTTTGTAATACATTTAAGTTCAAACACCATCTGTTGATGTGATATCATAACATACCGACACATAACCATCTGTGGTGGCAGTTCTCATAGTCATTGATATAAACCCATTTACGAGAACCAACAGGAAGCAATAATAGGTCTATTAATAACAATGTCCACTCTTATGAGTGGTTGAGGTTCTATTGCAAAATAAAGATTGGTCTTAGATTGAGATCTACACCCTAGAATAGCTACAAACAATGTGAAGGTGGTTTAGCAACGTCAAACAAACAACATCCACCTTGAGATTCAAACAATATCTCAAAACGTATATCTCTGATTTAAAACACGAGTAAATCATAAGTCAGAACGTCTTACCAGCTAAGTTCTGGATAGAAACTTCAGCAGCCTTGTGCAGGGCTTCTCGTCTCGATTTGCCAATCCCTTCTCCAATTTTTTCACCTGATAACCAAGTCTGCAAAGAAAAACATAGATTAAACTGACGGTTGACACAATCAGCAAAAGTAATTCATCTAAGGGGAGAGAGAATCTCAAAGATGCGTGGCACAGTAGCATAAAGTCTACCAAATTACACAGAGCATACAATATCCAAGAGCGAAAAGCTTGGTAACTGCAAACAGGTGGAAGTTTGAAAGCTATACGTACCTCAACAGAGAACCGCAAATCTGTACTAGCAACCAAACCCGGTTTGTACTCCACCTACAATGTCAAGGAATATATATATAAATCAACTCGAAAAAGGAATTAATGGTAATCATAACGACGTTCACACTTCACACACCTTAATTCCACATTTGATAGCAATATCATGTAGAACTTCAGCTGGATTCTCTGTTGCTGAGACACTTCGTCCAGGTATGAAGTCAACATCACTGTTCCTAGAAGAAGATTGATTCCAAGATGCTTCCTCCCCTAGAGAGTTTAAGTCAGTAATTTATCTCCAGAACCAAATGATACAAGAAGAAACAACTTTGATGGCTTACCATAGAAAGGATGAGAGCCTGGTAGGTTGTTGTTTGACCGTAACTGTTCATCTCTCCGGAGAGGCTGCAAATATATGATAGTGAGCGCTGAACAGCATAATGTAGCAGAATAAAGACCAACAAAATTGACGACTGAAATTCATTGGTCAAATAAGAATAGTGGTACCTCCTTTGGCAGCCTGCGATTCTCATGAGGCATCCTGTCAGAATGAGTTGAGTTATCAATCTTAGAAAAAAAGGATGGATGGCGAGGCCTGTGCTTTTCCATATGTATCATTTCAGAATCCAACGGATATTCTTTGGAGACTGTTCGACGAAGTGGAGCTGGATCCATCTCCTCCTCAACTGGAAACCAACCATTTCTTGGCTGCACATGTGGAGGTGGAGCTTGAACTGGAGGTCTCTGAGGAAATGGAGGTTCACTTGGAGCAGGATCTCTAGTATCTTGTCCATGCTGCAATATGAGGAGCCTCCTCCTAGTATCTGGATCTAACTCTGATTCAGGTACCTCACCTTCCTCTCTAGCAGGAGAACTCTGCAAGCTTGGTTCTGAAGGTACCAAGTGCTTAGTTATTGATGTCGGTTGTTGAAACTGAATACTTGGAAAGGCTATAGCTGATGGTTGTGGTGCTTGTTGCACGACTGGTACTGGTACTGGAACTGAAACAGAAGAAGCAGAAGCTATGGGGTACTGAATGGGAGCAGCGATCCTTGGATCGATATTTGCCGCCGGCAGGACAACCGAAGATCCAGAAATTGCCTCCTGAATTAAAGGGAAGATGTATTTAACTCTCATTATTGAACAGAAAACATTAAACCAGAAGACATGTTTACTGCAGTTGTTATCCTTAATGGATCACAACTGTAACTTTGTTACAATCGAGCCTAAAAATGTAATCACCTTCATTCTTCTCTCCACTTCAGCATCAGCCATCCCGTCAAAAGAAAGTGGATCTTTGTTCCCATTTAAACCCGATGCTTCGTCCTATATTGAAAAGAGAATGAGCTACTGGGAAGCCATTTGGAGAGGGTAAAATTTATATGGTAGCATTAAAATGACACAAGCTACCAGAATGCCTGGAAGAGAATTAAAAAATTTATCTGCTCGCTATCATTACAAAAATCACGACTAACCTCCGGTACCAAGTAATGGCTGACATCAGGCGGAGAAGGAATATTTTCAACATCATTTTCATAAGATATTTCAGCAATCCTTTGTAGTAGACTATCATCGAAANAAATCACGACTAACCTCCGGTACCAAGTAATGGCTGACATCAGGCGGAGAAGGAATATTTTCAACATCATTTTCATAAGATATTTCAGCAATCCTTTGTAGCAGACTATCATCGAAATCCCTGTTACCAAGTTCAAATACCATTTCACCGTCAGAATGTACTAAGCAAGCACCCTTGGTCTAGTAGAGATGTCAAGGAAACAAATGCCTATTATCAAATTTTACATCTTACCTGAAAAATCCACCTCTGACACCGCAAGCAACATTTCTGGCAACACACAGTACCGGAGTTGTAGCTGCCTACAGAAAAGGAAATGAGCTATATATAACACCATTCATTAAAGAGATTCAAGACTATGGCTTCTAATAGGAATTGGGCCCAAACCAAGCCCACCAAGACCCTTGTGTAGAACACACCACAAAAGCTTGCCTATGGCTTATGGTGCGCTTAGGTCTTATAAGTCTTGGATTGTTTCCTTCTAACAATGTGGGATTCTTTGAATACAAATATTCTTATCAGATTCACATGCTTCTGCAACATAACCAATTTCAACCACAGTAAAAAGTATACTTACTTCAGCTTGAGGAGAATAATAGGGAGCAAATGCAGGAACCACATGCACCCTCGGCTGATCCTTCTCATTCCAAACTTTCAGTCGATCATCAATTACCAATGCCATCTTCGGATGGCAGGTTGCATCGAGAAACACATTGAACAGTGATTTTTTTAAACCTGTCATGGTTAATTACAAGCTTGTAAGAAACGATACCATGATGAATAATAAGCAGGTATAAGTTAAAAAAAAAAAAAATGTACCAGGTTTCACACAAACTATGCGAGCCAGCAAGTCATTTGCGTTTATCAAATTCCCTTCTGAATCAAGGAGCCTCCACATCTCTAAGGCGTAATCTCTTTCAGCCATGGTACAAACATATACTTCAAAACGCTTGCGCCCTTTTGCTGTCAAATAGCTTCGAAGTTCCTCCCATGAAGGCCTCAACCGCACAAGAACACTTGTATCACGAATCTGTGTGTACAGATAGGAATTGAGTCACAGCCACAGGAATTAAGAACGATCTAGGTGCTCAAGAAAGGAACGAACAAATAAAAATGAAAGATTGTTTTTCCAGTGTAATTCAGTCAAATTTAGTCAAATTTCAAGGAACCACCACATGTTGCTTGCCTGTCATGGAAGTCATTCATGGAAATCCACCACAGAGCACACCACTAATTATTGTCTTTTTAAAAGTGTAGTAAGCACTAAACATATAGGTATAGCAGGAACAGTTAACAGACATAAACTAACTTCAAGAGTTTCATACCATTGGATTAATGCGAGTCAGGATAATATTCTTCTCTTGCAACCTTATCAGGGGACGAACCAGAGGCTGATGGTTGTCAGACAAGGCAGGAACAATTTCAGATTGCACCTTAACCACCTCCCCGTTCTCAATAACCTGGTCACTTTCAACATATTGCTTCAACAGATTTTTGTCTTCTTGATAACGCTTCATCTCAGCCACCATAACGGCAATGCGTTGAGGGTCCATCTCGTTGTTTATTCTCCGCTGCAACAACTCAATCCTATCCTCAAATGAGCGCATGGTATTCGCCACTACGAGGGTTTCATCAAGATCAAAGACAATACCAAGACATCTAAGGTTCAGCATGACTAGACAGGAATCGTAAATTCCCGGAGCAACACTAAATGCCCAGAAACAAGGACGGTCATTGTTGATATTTTCAGAGTACATGGCAACCAAATGGAGCTCTTCCTCACCCAGGAGCATTACGGCTGTCTGCAAGAACCAAACATTCAAAAATCACAAATATGAGGATAATTTGTCACATAGCTCAGATCCAATCCCGCTAAATCTGGAAACAAGATAATTCAGTCGATTATGTATCCAGACATTAAACCTCTACTACACTATCGTGGAAAAAACGTTTCTAAAGCCTCAAACTTGATGCAATTCTGACACTGAGGAAGTTAAACGATGACCGAAAATCCCAGTTTTTTTCATAAGTTTAGTTCATAAAATCTCAAGTCTGGGTAGGGCTTAAAAGGTTCCATAAGGTCTGTACTATACCTTGTTGTCCCTGAGACAGGAGGAGTAGAAGAGACTGAGTGGCTCCTGAGCAGGAGAAGCTGAATCCTCCAATTTGAAACATAGGCCACAAGATGAAATTGTAGTGAGTACTGCAAGAGGAGGACATCTCTCGCTAGGTTGAGAGAAATGGCTAATTCTGATTCCCATCTTCACTTCCTCCATTACTTTCTTCTTCCTCTGCTTCGTAACATCGTCTGCTTGCTGCTGCTGCTGTGATTCTCTTGGAGGGTGTATCTCCATTTCCCCAACTCTCCCATCTCCATGGTACACTTCTACTCTATTACTATTATTATACATAACTTGCCTTCTCCTTCTTCTTGTCCGTATCAGAAATTTACAGATCAATGGATGTCTATAGTCTCATCTCAAATTGGTTCATCAAAACTTTTTACTTTTTTTGGTTGTCCCTTGGCTTGATTGATTGATTGATGGCCAGTCCACACTAGTTTTTGAATTGGATCCGAATTTTTGTTAGCAAAAATCAAGAAAAAGGAGACGATTTGATGGATGGATAGAGAAAATGATGGAAATTTAGTGTTTGTTTTTAAGATTTTGTTCCCTTTGGATGTAGATCTGTAAGTACCGATGATGAATCCAAAACAAAAAAAAAAGACCTAATTCTTCTTCTTCTCCGGTGATGATGAATCTGTTGTCGATGGAAAAAGTTTATTGGATGAAGTTAGGTTTTTTTGTGGCTTTTCGCGTTCTAAAATCAGGAAGCGGGCGATGTTGCGAGAGAGAAACCCTAGATCCCGATAACCAAAGGGGTCAGATTGTGTATACGCATTAACCTTCGTCAACTGGGTTTTAAAGGGAAACACGAAGGTCCCTTCATTTTTTTCTGAACCATTTGTTTTTATTTATTTATAATATATACTATTTTTATAATTAATAAAGCCTTAAATAGTTTTCGTATCAAACTCAAATCCGTCAAATTCTGGTTCTCGACACAAACCGTACTTGTTTGTAATGACATACTTATTTCTTCTGATTCCAGATTTTAGAATTGGAAAGATTGTAGCAGAAATTTATATTTCATTCAATTTTTTTCTACGAGAAAAACAATTAATTCAATAGATGTGTGTGTTTTCACATTTACATTTACTCATAACGTTATGAAACCATTTATATATACCAAAAACAAATATAGTTTTTTTCATAAAAAAATATTTTGGTATCCGAAAATTATTTAGTTTTGTAGATACTAAGTTTTTTCAGTTTTGTGGATATCAAATTTTAGTTAGTCATGTGTAGTATACACTCTAAACATTATTTTTGTTTAAACTATTTGTTTCTATGTATGTAATTTAAAAATAATAAACGTCTTTTTTAAATAGCCGTTACATGCTGTCAAAACAAAAACAACCGTTACATATAAATATCCGTTACACAATTTTATCATAAAATTTTATATATAAAACTTTCAAATTTTTTTTTTAAAAACACTTCATTTACGTGTTGCTTACGTATTTCTATTTCTATAGTATTTTAAAGATTAAATTTTCTTATTATAACAAAAAAACCTACTAGATTTTTTTAAAAAAATTTGGTATTGAAAATTTATTTAGTTTTGTGGATACTAAGTTTTTTCAGTTTTGCGGATATCAAATTTTACTTAGTGTGTGCTATACACTCTAAACATTATTATTTTAAAAGCATTTGTTTTTATGTATGCAATTTAAAAATAATAAACATATTTTTTAAATAGCCGTTACATGCGGTCAAAACAAAAATAGTTGTTACATCAATATCCGTTACACAGTTTATCATAAAAGTTTACATATAAGACTTTCAACTTTAAAAAAAAATATTTTATTACGTGTTGCTTACGTATTTCTATTTTATAGTATTTTTAAGATTAAATTTTCTTATTATAACAACAAAACCTACTACATTTTTTAAAAAAAATTTGGTATTGAAAATTTATTTAGTTTTGTGGATACTAAGTTTTTTCAGTTTTGTGGATATCAAATTTTACTTAGTCTTGTGTGATATACACTCTAAACATTATTATTTTAAAAGCATTTGTTTTTATGTATGTAATTTAAAAATAGTAAACATTTTTTTAAATAGCTGTTACATGCGGTCAAAACAAAAATAACCGCTACATATCAATATCCGTTACACAGTTTATAATAAAATTTTACATATAAAACTTTCAACTTTTTTAAAAAATACTTTATTACGTGTTGCTTACATATTTCTATTTCTATAGTATTTTTAAGATTAAATTTTCTTATTATATCAACAAAACCTTCTAGATTTTTTTTTAAAATTTTTTGCGAAGAACTAGAATCAAATTTATGTACTCAAAAATCTTTCAATATATAGCAACACTAATTGTGCTACCAAATCCGGACATTTAAATTAGATTTTCCAATAACCGCAAAAGTTATTCATTTTCAATCAATTACAAAATGTTTTTCAAAGATTTAGGTACAAGTTACAACTCTACCCTTGTTAAAGAAGTCTTAAACAAAAGCCATACGTTACATACTTATTTATTATTCGGATATCAGACTTTAGAATTGGAAAGATCGTAAAAATTCAGATACCAGTTGAAATTTATCTTTCATTATAATTTCTTCTAAGAAAAAAACAATTAATTCAAAAGATGTGTGTGTTTTCACATATGCATTTACTCATTACAATATGCAAAACATTTATATATACCAAGAACAAAAAAAAGTTTCCATAAAAAATGTTTTGGTATCAAAAATTTATTTAGTTTTGCAGATACTAAGTTTTTTTAGTTTTATGGATATTAAATTTTACTTAGTATCGTATGGTATATATAGTCTCTAAACTTTATTTTAAAATATAAATGTAATTTACAAATAATAACCATTTTTAAAAAAAATAGCTGTTACATTACACATTTTATCGTAAAATTTTAAATATAAAAATTTCAACTTTTTAAAAAATATTCTTTATTACGTGTTGCTTACATATTTATATTTTATAGTATTTTTAAGATTAAATTTTCTTATTATAAAAACAAAAACTACTAGATTTTTTTATAAAATGTTTGGTATCGAAAATATATTTAGTTTTGTGGATACTAAGATTTTCAGTTTTGTGGTTATCAAATTTTACTTAGTCTTGTGTGGTATACACTCTAAACATTTTTTTAAAGCATTTGTGTCTATGTATGTAATTTAAAAATAATTAATATTTTTTTTAAATAACCGTTACATGCTGTCAAAACAAAAATAGCCGTTACATGCTGTCAAAACAAAAATAGCTGTTACCTATCAATATCCGTTACATAGTTTTATCATAAAATTTTATATATAAAACTTTCAAGTATTTTTTATAAAAATATTTCATTTACGTGTTGCTTACGTATTTCTATTTCTATAGTATTTTTAAGATTAAATTTTCTTATTATATCAACAAAACCTACTAATTTTTTTTAAAAGTTTTTTTTGCGAAGAATTAGAATCAAATTTATGTACTCAAAAATCTTTCAATATCTAGAAACACCAAGTGTGCTACCAAATCCGGACATTTAAATTAGATTTTCCAATAACCGCAAAAGTTATTCATTTTCAATCAATTACAAAATGTTTTTCAAATATTTAGGTACATTTTACATCCCAGAGGGGCTATAATTGGAGATACCATTGTTTCTGGTACATAACAAGTTACAACTCTACCATTGCTAAAGAAGTCTTAAACAAAAGCCATACATTACAACTAATATTAAAAAGAAACTAGATTTCAACGCAAATAAAATGACATATTTATTTATGATTGCGATGTCAGACTTTAGAATTAGAAAGATCATAAAAATTCAGATACCAGCTGAAATTTATATTTCATTATAATTTCTGCTATGAAAAAAAAAAATTAATTCAAAAGATGTGTGTGTTTTCACATATGCAAAACATTTTTTTTTTTGATAACACAGGGAATCCAACATCTATGAAAGGGCCGAGACTAATCCAATGGGGAGGTGCAACCCATGCATAGGCCCTTTCTCCGGATATTCAAATGGGCCGAAAGCAAATGCCCATATCCGTGTGGCTAAGTGGGAATGATTTAACAATTTTACGCTTGAGCGGAATCGAACTCTGGCATAGACCAACATGTCAACTCCTCCTCCAGTGGGAACCACTAGACCACCACCACTTAGTATCCACCAATATGCAAAACATTTATATATACCAAGAACAAAAAAACAAATTCCATAAAAAATGTTTTGGTATCAAAAATTTATTTACATTTGCAGATACTAAGTTTTTTAAGTATTGTGGATATTAAATTTTACTTAGTATTGGGTGGTATATATAGTCTCTAAACTTTATTTTTAAATATATATGTAGTTTGAAAATAATAACCAATTTTTTAAAAAAATAGCTGTTACATATCAATATTCGTTACACAGTTTATCATAAAATTTTACATATAAAACTTTCAACTTTTTTAAATAATACTTTATTACGTGTTGCTTACGTATTTCTATTTTATAGTATTTTTCAGATTAAATTTTCTTATTATAACAACAAAACCTACTAGATTTTTTTTAAAAATTTTGGTATCGAAAATTTATTTAGTTTTGTGGATACTAATTTTTTTCTGTTTTATAGATATCAAATTTTACTTAGTCTTATGTGGTATACACTCTAAACATTATTATTTTTAAAGCATTTATTTATATGTATATAATTTAAAAATAATAAACTTTTTTAAAAATAGCCGTTACATACTCTCAAAAAAAAAATAGCCGTTACATATCTATATCCGTTACACAGTTTTATCATAAAATTTTAAATATAACACTTTCAAATTTGTTTAATAAAAATACTTCATGTACGTGTTGCTTACGTATTTCTATTTCTATAGTATTTTTAAGATTAAATTTTCTTATTATATTAACAAAACCTACTAGATTTTTTTTAAAAATTTTGCTATCGAAAATTTATTTAGTATTGTGGATACTAAGTTTTTTAAGTTTGTGGATATCAAATTTTACTTAGTCTTGTGCGGCATACACTCTAAACATTATTTTTTAAAGCATTTGTTTCTATGTATGTAATTTAAAAATAATAAACATTTTTTAAATAGCCGTTACACACTATCAAAACAAAAATAGCAGTTACATATCAATATCCGTTACATAGTTTTATCATAAAATTTTATATATAAAACTTTCAAGTATTTTTTAACTTTCAAGTATTTTTTATAAAAATATTTCATTTACGTGTTGCTTACGTATTTTTCTTTCTATAGTATTTTTAAGATATTCTTACTATATCAACAAAACCTACTATATTTTTTTCAAAGTTTTTTGCGAAGAATTAGAATCAAATTTATGTACTCAAAAATCTTTCAATATATAGAAACACCAAGTGTGCTATCAAATCCGGACATTTAAATTAGATTTTCCAATAACCGCAAAAGTTATTCATTTTCAATTGATTACAAAATATTTTTCAATGATTTAGGTACAAGTTACAACTCTACCATTACTAAAGAAGTCTTAAACAAAAGCCATACATTACAACTAATATTAAAAAGAAACTAGATTTCAACGCAAATAAAACTAGAATCCAACACCTATGAAAGGTGTGTTGGTCTAATCCATGGGGGAGGTGCAGCCCATAGATAGGCCCTCTCTCCTGATATTCAAATGGGCCGAAAGCAAATGCCCATATCCGTGTGGGCAAGTGGAAATGATTTAACAATTGCACGTTTGAGAGGAATCGAACTCTGGCCAAGACCAACATTGCAACTCCTCCTCAAGTGGGAACCACTAGACCACCACCACTTAGTATTCATCAATATGCAAAACATTTATATATACCAAGAATAAAAAAACAAATTCCCTAAAAATGTTTTGGTATCAAAAATTTATTTACATTTGCAAATACTAAGTTTTTTTAGTTTTGTGGATATTAAATTTTACTTAGTATTGTGTGGTATATATAGTCTCTAAACTTTATTTTAAAATATAAATGTAGTTTAAAAATAATAAACAATTTTTTAAAAAATAGCCGTTACACAGTTTAACATAAAATTTTACATATAAAACTTTCAACTTTTTTAAAAAATATTTTATTACGTGTTGCTTACGTATTTTTATTTTTATTGTATTTTTAAGATTAATTTTTTTTATTATATCAACAAAACTTTCTAGATTTTTTAATTTTTTTTTGCCAAGAACTAGAATCAAATTTATATATTAAAAATCTTTCAAATATATAGCAACACCAATTGCGCTACCAAATCCGGACATTTAAATTAGATTTTCCAATAACCGCAAAATTTATTAATTTTCTATCGATTACAAAATGTTCCTCAAATATTTAGGTACAAGTTACAATTTTATTTTTGCTAAAGAAGTCTTAAACAAAAGCCATATGTCAGTTTGACAAAAAAAAAAGCCATGTATTACAACTAATATTAAAAAAAAACTAGATTTCAACGCAAATAAACATAATCAAACAAATCGACCTATGCATCAAGAAAAATCAGAAGATGGGACAAAACATAAAAAGCTTAATAAAATTTTAACACTATAAAATAATACGTTCATAAGAATGGGCAAATGGAATCATGACCAAATAAACCAAAAGAAGTTCAAGCTTGCCTGTGAGGAGAAGTGAAGCCCTTATTTGTCTATTTAAGAATTTTACTTTAAATTAGCTTTTTTTTTGTCATCTTATATTATTAAACCTTCAAAGTAAACCAGATGAAATACAAGGAAAAATACATAGGAGAGATGCAGATTTTTCCAGCAATTTCACAAATGAATGGAAATCCCAGAAACACAAACCCGAAGCATCGGGAGATACATACTACTACAATAAAAACGAAAATAGAAACACAAGATTGAGGTCAAAATAAATTGTTTCGAAAAGAGCACACCTGAGGCTAATGGAATTGAATAGAAAGAACTTCCTCTCCATTAGTAAGCTTAAGGATTGGAGATCTTTCGATGCCTCAAAAACTCCCAATCTATTGAAGTCATGAGAACACATATCTACACAAATCCACTCGAAAACCGCTCTGACCCATGATTGGGTTTCAGATCCGCCTGCGAGAACGCAAAACTACTCAGAGAATACAACAACCAAACAGGAAAGTGTTTAACCTACAAAGATTTTACTTTGGTTAGCTAGCTCAGTTTCTTGATTAGCAGTGTAAAATACTCGTATAATTAGTCCACTATTACAAATCCACAAACAATACGTCAAAATCAAGACAAGTGTTTAACCTACAAAGACCACAACATTTATAACTTTTTGATACCTCTCATAATTTACACTACATTCCGTAATTGAAATCAAAATTCTCTTTTTTTGAACTGAAATGAAATCGAACTCTTAAGTCTAATAAAGTCTAAACTAAAGGGAAGGTTCTCAAAAAAAAAAAAAAAAGTTTAAACATAAGGGAAATATCAATCGATAAATAAATAAGATGTGCCAGCCCATTCGTTTCCTTTAAAGACTTGTTCAGATTACTAGAAGCTATCCGGCCCAAACAAGATCAAATCGATCAGCCATGAACCGGAACCGACTTTTATCAGTTAACCGACTTGTACCAAACCGATTCGAAAATAGAATCGAAGATAAATTTAGCCTAGCTTCGTTGGTATATAACCCTCGACTAATATCCTTGTTCATCTTCTCCTCCGTTCTCTTTCTCTCTTCGCATCACTGACGCTGAGACTTGACCCAATATGACCGCCGAATCAACAACCGTCGCACACGATTACAGCGTCGCTCCGAACGGGGATGCCTCCAACGGTGACATTACCGCTTCCTCGAAGAAATCCCGTGAGAAAGATCGTCGCCGTCGCAGGCGGAAGCAGAAGAAGAACAACAAAGCATCCCAGGCCGATGAAGAAGAAGCCGACGTTTCTGGTGCTTCTGATTCCAAGGAGAACGCGGATCCGCAGCAACAGGTTAGCTTTGTGCTCTTTTTTTTCTCGCACTCTATTCATGAGATTGGAGATTTTCTAGGGTTTGTGATTGCTTTTCGGAGTTTTTATTCGTACTGATTTTTCTGTGATGATACTTGTTTCCTCGTAGGTTTCTGAGCAGATTGTGATAGAGTATGTTCCAGAACAGGCCGAATTTGAAGATGGTTTTAACGACGAATTTAAGCAAATCTTTGAGAAGTTCAGCTACCGGGAACCTGTTGCCTCTGAGGACGACGCGAAGAAGGATGAGTCTGAGGAGAAAGAAGCTGTAAAAAAGAAGGATAACTCAGATTCAGACGCGGAAGAGCAGGATAACCAACAAAAAGAGAACGGCATGTCTAACAAGAAGAAAAAAGTCTAATCTCAAAGCTAATTATTACCTCTGAAATTTTTCTCCTTGCATTCGACAAGATAGTATATCCTCTAGAGTTAGTTTCTTGTTCTAAGCTCAATTTTTTAGATTCCTAAAATCCTGAATTTCTGTTTTCTCAGCTTGAACGGAGGATGAAGATTGCTGAGCTGAAGCAGGTCTCCGCTAGGCCTGATGTCGTTGAGGTAAGGATGCTTTTTCCTTTTTTTTATTCCAACTCCCAATTGTTGGTATCTTAATCTTTGATCTCGTTGTGTAGCTTTCTATGATTTGTTCATAAGCTCAATTTGAATGTTCTTAGGTCTGGGACGCTACTTCAGCAGATCCGAAGTTGTTGGTGTTTTTGAAGTCGTATCGGAATACAGTTCCTGTTCCAAGACACTGGTCCCAGAAGAGAAAGTATTTGCAGGTTTGTGATATTTCAAGTAATCGTGCTTGTAGTTAACTATATGTTTCTATGATTTGTGGGTGTGGCACATAGGGAAATTATACAAACAGGGATAGAACTCATCATGATAATTGAGTTTCCTTATACCTATATATGTGCTTCTTGCAGGAGAACATCTGTCATAACCATGGAGCCTGGAATTGTAGGTGTAACCGGAGAGGGCTCTTAATTTTGTTTGTGTTTATATGAAATCTGTGGTGCTTAGGTTTTGGAGACGTTTGATATTTCTCTGAGAAAAGTGTTTTATGTATCAGTTGGGTGGGATTTTTCCTTTCTGAAATCCTACTTTCTGTTTCGTATGCATTTTAGTGATCTTGCTTTTAGATGCACCTGTTTTTGTAGTACTCTTAGGATTCAGTCAAGTTTCTTTGCGTTTAAGGCTATTATATTGTTGCTCTTTCTTTCTTAAGTTTGTGGCATCTCAGCGGGGTTTTAATTTTGCAGGGAAAGCGTGGTATAGAGAAGCAGCCATTTCATCTTCCTGATTTCATTGCTGCAACCGGAATTGAGAAAATCAGACAGGTATATTGTCTTGGACCCCATGATTTTGCTCTTCTGTTGGCCTGCACATATTTCTTCCAGAGTTAATTCTTTTTGTGTGGTTCTTGTGCAGGCTTACATTGAGAAAGAGGATGGTAAAAAGTTGAAGCAAAAGCAACGGGAGCGAATGCAACCAAAGATGGGAAAGATGGACATTGACTACCAGGTTTCCCTTTATAAATATTTGTTTTGTGGTGAGCATTTGTTGATATTTGTTCTATAACTGATAAGTGAAAATAATGCCTTCCTTTCTCAGGTCCTCCATGATGCATTCTTCAAATACCAAACAAAGCCAAAGCTGACATCTCTTGGGGATCTGTATTTTGAAGGGAAAGAGTTTGAGGTACTTCCTTGTGACATGTTCTGCATCATTATTGTTTCTTACATTGCTTGGTTTTGCTGCTTTGTGTACCTGAATCTAATTACAATCATTTGGGAAATAGGTTAAACTGAGGGAAATGAAACCAGGGACTTTGTCACATGAATTGAAAGAAGCTCTTGGTATGCCTGACGGCGCTCCTCCCCCATGGCTAATTAATATGCAGGTGAGTTTTATTGTAAATTGTCTTTGTAATTATTTCTGATTTAAATGGAATTATTCACCTTATATACCCTTCTCCAACAGAGATATGGTCCTCCCCCTTCGTACCCACATCTGAAAATTCCTGGTTTGAATGCTCCTATTCCACTTGGAGCTAGCTTTGGTTATCATCCTGGTTGCTGGGGGAAACCTCCAGTTGATGAAGTAAGTACTTTATCTATATTCCTCTTCTAATTAACTTCTATGCCTTTTTTTAGTTTGGACAAAAACTTCTATGCCAATTATTAACAACTTTTGTTTGGTTGCTTCTCCTTGCTTGTGTTATATAGTTTGGGCGTCCGTTGTATGGAGATGTCTTTGGTGTTCAGCAACAAGATCAGCCTAACTATGAGGTATTTGTTATCATCTCTCTCTGTTGTTCTCCGTAGTAATAACAAATAGTGCTCTGTTTTAAAATCCTATGTGGAAGGAACCAAGCTAAACGAGTAGTTGGTGCGGTATTAAAGATGGGGATAAAAACTACAAAGTATAAGCATCTTGTTGAATATTTGGTGATATAATATGATGGGTTTTTCTATCATTATTTTAGGAGGAGCCTATTGATAAGAGCAAGCACTGGGGTGATTTAGAGGAAGAGGAAGAAGAAGAGGAGGAGGAGGAAGAAGAGGAACAAGACGAGGAGATGGATGAAGAGGAACTAGATGACGGCATTGAATCGGTTGATACACTGTCAAGGTATTGTTTTGCCTTAAACGGTATACATTTGGTGAGGTGAATTTGTATTTGTTTGCTTATCATAGAATATAAATATGAAACTGATGATTTTTGCCCTTGTTTTCAGCACTCCAACTGGCATAGAGACCCCAGATGCAATTGAACTTCGTAAGGAACAGAGAAAAGAACCCGACAGGCCTCATTATCAGGTGCTCGAAGCAAAGGAAGAGAGTGTTGCTCCTGGAACATTGCTGGGAACCTCACACACATACGTTATTAAAACTGGTACCCAAGAGAAGACAGGAGCGAAAAGGGTAAGCAAACAATTGAAGTGTTTTTGAGAAACACTGTTTTGGTAACTTATTAGCAAATATTGGTTGTGCTTGGGATACTAAAAATTGGTGCATCTTGGTATTCGGTATAGAGATTCAGTTATGGTAGTGACTCTGAAGCTTGGTGGTGGTATATGCATTGTTACATCCTGGGTTTGCTGTTTGCTTTATGACAAGTGGCTAATTATGCAATTGTATCTTTTTTGACCAGGTTGATTTGCTGAGAGGACAAAAGTCAGATCGTGTGGACATTAGTTTACAGCCAGAAGAGCTGGACGCTATGGAAAATGTTTTACCGGCCAGGTAAGAAAATGTTCTAAACTCTACATTTTGGCTTTATTGACTGTAATCTCTAACACAAGATAAAACTGTAAAATAGTTCTAAACTCTACATTTTGGCTTTTGAAGGTATGAGGAGGCAAGAGAAGAGGAGAAATCACGCAATAGGCCAGAGGACTTCAGTGACATGGTCGCTGAGGTAATGACTTTGGATTCAATAATATCTGTTTTAACACTAAAAGTATGAGTGGGGGATGATTGAACCTTTGGTATATTTAACTTTTTTGGAATGGTTTACTTGCAGAATTCGAAGAAGAGGAAGCGTGACAAGGAAGGAGGCAAGAAAAAGAAAGATTACAAGTTCTGAGTTGGCATAAACACTCAGAGAGGGAGATGAAGTAGAAATCTTGGGTTTTGTCTAAATGCTATGTTGTTACGTGAACAAATCTTGAATTAAAACTTGTTTAGGGATTTGAACAAATTCAGAGCCTGAATAAAACTTAGCACAACTAAAACAAAAAAAAAAGAAATTACTTTATTGCCAAAGTCGTCGTCGTTTTCGTTGAGATCGTTCATAAAAAATCTTCCCTCGTTCTAGATACTTTGTTGTCGATAAAATATCATTGATTCCTGCTAATGGTATATGTGAACTTTTTCCAAGAAGATTAAAAAAATTCATTGAAAGATCGTCTCCCTACCTTGGGACCTTTGAGTTTGAAGATTCAACTATTCAACAATGTTAGTTAGTTTCAGTGTATATATATACAGTATTTGACCAACGTAACACAGAATATTTTTGTTCTAGTCATTTCTTGTCAAAATTTTCTATAATATTATTAGATTAGTTGTAATTAAGTGGCAGATAAAAAATAAAATATTTTCTGAACATATATTTTTAATGTTCAATAATTCGATCTTCTTTCTGTCAACACATTATATACCCCCATAAATGCAAACGCTGGATGTTTACTCTACGATCTTTCGGCTTTGAGGTCTCTATCCAGGTTTTCTAACTAATTGAGTCAGTCATGGTACAGCAGTTTTCTAAGTTAGGAATCCTATCCATATTTTAGTTTGATATGATTGATCTACTCTTGTAGTCAATTGATAATATTTATGTGAAAAAAGCAAAATATTTCTAGTAAGTAGTAAGAAAACATTTTTAAGAAAGGATGGTTTTCAAAGAGGAGAGCAAAATCTTTTAGTGAGTAGTGAATATAAAACCAAACTGACGACTAATTGAAACAAAACGAACCGAAATGACGTTTGGTTGTAGTTTGCTATGTATTTCTTCAAACGTACTAAAAAGAGAATACAATTTATATGTGAATCTAATGATAGAACCAAGAACAAAATCGAATCAAAGTGAATTTGTTTTTGAGTTTGACATTCCTCTCAAACCGAACCAAAGCAAATCTAAATTTAAATCCAAAAACCAATTTCGAGTCTAACTCAAAACTTCACCCCTAATAGTAACCGTAAATTTAAAGACGAATCAATTAGTTAGTCTATATAAATAAACCATAGAGGTTTCTATGCCAAAACACACACACACACACTTCTCACTTAGAAAATGGAGAACTCTTTAGAAGGTTACAAACTTTTGCTTCTATTGACATTTGCGTCGGTCCTATTCCTTAACACGGAACTGAGTTTTCTTGCATCTGCAAGAGCCATAGACAACAACAGCAAGGCATGTAACGCCAAAACTCAATTAAGATACCACTGACTGTATCATCAAAGTTTCCATAAAATATATGTTATAAACAAAACATAAGAATTCATTGCAACAAGAAGCTAATAGGAGCTAAGTACAACCTAAACGGCCTACTAGCCGAGTTTTGGAGGAAAAATCAACATAACAGAATTCGGCGAATTCAAATCCAATAGAGATGGAAGCGGTCAAGGCACGCATACAGCTACCATAGCCTGTGGCTCAATCGTCCACAACGTGGGCTTCTACGGTCTAGCCGGAGGTATTGAGATTTTATCAGTTGGGCCCAAACTAAGCCCACAAATTCCGTTGGACTGTATTAACCACAAAAGTTAGCTTGAGAGTGAAGGTACTGATTTTATAAGTTTGTTTTCTTCTTAACCTAACCGATGTGGGCTTATTACTAGGTACGGTCCGATGTAGTGCTCCTCTGGCCCGCATAGCCTCGTATAAGGTGTGTTGGAACCCGCCAACAGAAAGCGACCTTTTCTAACAAAACAAACTCAAATTAAAAAAATATATAGCTCAAAGTTTCGACCTTTTATTACCACAAACTCAAATAAGTTACAAAAGTAGTGCGAAGCTTTGGAACTTTTCTAACTTCTTGTTCTTTGTTGGTGTCGAATCAGGCCGAATCTCTGTACACTGGACCGGAAATTTCAACCGGTTTAGCTTGTTTTCGGTCACTCACATCTCAGATGAAATAAAGATCTTGGTATACAGTTTTTTTTTTTTTGAAAAGGAAGATCTTGGTATACAATTGCAGCAACATTAGTGTAGCAGGAGTCATATTTTCCCAAATTCCCAAAGAAGATCTTTCTCAGTGCTATGCTTTTCCTCGCATTTACACAAACTACTACGAGCTTGGAACCGACATTTTACAATACATCCGTAGGACCAGGTCCTCTATCTCGAAGCAAATAAACTCTGTTTATTAAGTCAATTCTCTTTTTTTCTACAAACATCATTGATCCGACGACGAACCACAGATCTCCCACGGTGAGAATCAGTACGGCTACGTCATTAACGGGTCTGCCTGCAACCACAAAGGTTGCTGCATTCTCAAGCAAAGATCATGATCCCTTAACAAGAGAACTCAAGACTGTCTCATATGATGCTCATGGTCTTTATTCCTCTGTAATTTGTTGCAAATCTCAATTTTCAGTCTCAAGATCTCATTAATTCACTTATAAAGATCAAATCACAAAAATAAAACTTATAAGAATCTCTCACACAAACACACAAATTGAGGGAAAAAACCCACTACAATCGAATAGAGACCAAAGAATCCTTATGATCATCAACGATATATAGCTACAACAACATCGCAATTAAAATTAGAATGTATTTAAAACCCATATTCTAGGCTTATAGCTAAGCTGTTTATCTGTTCTCTAATGGAGTAGTTAATTAATTAATTACTCGTTGTTTTAGCCATTGCTTTCTCCTCCAATAAATTTATAAATATCTTATTTCTATATCATCTTTAAATATATGATTAACCACTTGACAGCAATGTTAAACTTAATCGAACGTTTGAGAATTATTTTGGTTAATTTGGATGGGAACAAAAACACTATAGTTCACAGTATTTATTACCATGAGGATTGAACTCATTTGAAAGTAAAGACATCTTGGAAACCAGAGTGTGTACATCATATTGATACGCAGTAATAACAGGCCAAATTGGAAAACTAAGAAAAAGATAAATTAATTTAAACGCATAAGCAATCATATTTTTCATGTTGACTTTAACAAGAAAACTTTTATATATATGGTTTTATTTGGAAGCTAGTCCAATTTTTTTTTTTCCTTTTAATTGTGTTAGATGAGAATCATTTATTATATCAGTGACTCTTTTATATGTACGTAGAAACGCAACGTATCAAAACGTCTAAATGATAGGCCTGTTTCAAAAAAAAAAAAAAAAAAAAAACGTCTAAATGATTTTTATAAAAAAAAAAATACAAGTATAGAAATATTTTAGAAACGTATATGAGGTGTACACTTATTTGTTATTTAGGGATGTTTAAATTAAACTAACTCGTTCATGTTGAAATATTTTAAAAATCAATAAAGATGGGATTTTTGTTTTTTTAACAATAAGCGATACACTTGTTGTTACAATCCATGGTGCATTCCACCTCCGCTGCTGTATCCTTTCCCGGAGCGGCTAAAAGCGGAAACACGTGGCCGGACATCTCAGCTTCTTCCCGTCCTTTCCCGAATCGATGCAAGTCACCGTCGGCCTCACCACATCTCAACTCATTCGGGTAGAACAATGAAACGGTGACACATGGAAGGATGGTACTCATTGCCCTACCACCATGCATGCATGAGCATCATCATCACTTCGCCTTTCTTTCAACTTTTTTTTTGTTTGTCCTCTGCAAGAAAATGATTATATTGTGATGAATTTTTTTTGTCACAGTAAAAAATATTTCATAACAATAAAAAATATTATGACATATATGTGACGATTTATAAACGATTGGGATACAATCATTATAAACTAGTAACAAAAACGTTACAACACTGCAACAACTTTAACTAGTAACTATTCTATCATTAGCTGTGATGATACCTAAAAGTAACAAATTTGCCACAATTATTTTGGTAAAAACAAATAAACAAATTTGTCACAATTACCAACTAACAATAACGTCATAGAACCGTCATATTACGCGACTGCAATAACATCTCGATTCCATCACTCATTATGACAGAATTATAGTCACAAATTGGCACAGTTAAAGACTTAAAAATCGTCTCTAATTTGTCTTAATTTATGATTATTTTAGTCTAAACAGGGTCATGCTTTATTACTAAAGTTTTGTCACACGCCTGTTTTAATTAGTTACTGATTTTTCATCTTAAATTTGTCATGATTCAATATTAAATTTTCGCCACAAATCCATTCTAATTAGTTACTGATTTTTTTATTTCAAATTTAACAAGTTTCTTCACAATTCTTGATTAAATTATTGTCACAACAATACATTTAATTATAAAAACAATATGATAACGTAAATTAATAATCTGAAGATAAACTTAAATTAATAATCTGAAGATAAACTACCAAAAGGCATAATTCAAAATAAAATTATTCTCATAGCTTGAAACATACATAAATATATAGAGAATGAAACAAAAAACCAATTATGTATAGAGAACAAACTAAAAGTCAATTAAGTAGTAGCACAAGCAACCAAAGCTTGTAGCAAAGCAAAACTCCTCTATAACTTAACTCGATTCTTTTGCAGTTTAGTTTCAAGGTTTTCCACTCGACCAGTTAACGCTCAAACTTCTTCATTAGCTTGTGAGGAAACCAATGAAGCCTCTAGAGACATTAAAAGAGCACTTTAGAGTAATCCAAGTCCAAACAACTGGCTTTGTTTTGATGTTCCAACGATTTACAAAAAAAAACACTTAAACAAAAGAACATGGCATTTGAAAGATATATCGTAATGTAACGAATTAACAATAACAATGAGATTTACCTTAGTATAAATTTTATTTTATTCATTTTGGGTAAAATAATTCACTGTCAAAGTATTCATCATATATTGGGAATGTGTTCTTTTCCCATATGAGAGTCCACCAATTAATGATAAATGGGTCATCTACAAAACCAAAATTCAATATGCCACAACGATACAGCCTAGAGCCTACTACATACAGTCTAGAACTTAGTCGAGAAAAAAACTGTCTAGAGCCTATATAAGCACAAAGTTGAGCAGAAAATAAAAATAAAAATAAAAATCAGAACTCCATGTGTCAAAATAAAAAATTCAGAACTGGTCTACGAATTATAATTAATTTTAATATATACGATTTGTTTAAAATTGAAACATGCATATCAAAATGCTCACCATCAAAATAAAATATTGCTTCTTATTTGGATTTAAATTACTAAAATAAATAAGAAAACAGATCTTTGAAACAGAACAAACTAATTGGATTCAATAAAGCACATGATTCACTTTTTCTTAAGATGGCGTTGACGAGAAAAAAATCATTTAATTCCTCCTATGATTTGCTTTTGTAATGCAATCAAATTATGATGTATTAAGAACTATGACATAGTGGTAAACAAATTCATTAAAAGTAGTCAACCAGAATAATAATTGGATCCAAGCAGAAGAGATAAGTGATTATAACTGAGAGTTTCTAACAATTTCCAGAAACAATTTTAATGAATTATTAAAAATAAGAAACACATAAATCAAGAGATTAAGGGTGATGACAAACAAACCATGAAGCGTAACAGATTTAACAAAAGTACAAGTTAGACTCACAAAAAGGGGTCTTTCCTCATGTAAAGTTATTTATATATTAAGGTAAAATTTTAGGGTTAGTTATGTTCTAGATATATTTTGTCACAACCCAAATTTTTTAATTTTTTGGTTTATACTAAATTGTAGATTTTACCGTCTTTGTTGTCCAAATTTTTGGCAAATCATATTTGATTTACATTAAATTATTATTTTTAGATAAAAGTAAGTAAATTAATATATTTAAAATAATAAAAAGGTCTTCCTTGACACTTGTATAACAAGAGCTAATGAAGATACTCTCGTATGTCTATCAATCAAGAGGGAAGTTCTTTGTACAAAACAAAATTATTCTACAACGAGCTAATATGAATTTTCAATTTTGGATAAACTGAACAAAGAAAATACTTTGGGATCGTGAGAGTGTATGATTTCTTTTAGTCAGTAACTGCTTTCTCTAGTCTCTAGTCATCAGTTATCCTTTGAAGATCATCATCAAAAATCAAAATGTGCAACATAATTTGTTCTTCATTTTGTTTCAAGAAATTGCAAATGCATCGTGTGTTCAGTTTTATTTCTCTTCGAAAATAGAAAGTAAAGAGAATAAGTTAGCTACTTATTTCTTAAGAAAAAAGGAATACTTTTTTTTGTGCATGCACAGAAAAAAGCTTTATGATTCGCTATTTTAGATTTAAAAAAAAAAAAACTACATATGACTTTCAAGAAAAACAAAATATTTGTAGAATATATAACATTCAAAGAAATCGATTTCAAGTAAGGCTCGAGTAGAGAAGATCAATATATATATTCAAGTGAAAGAAGAGGCATATAGTCTTTTCTCTATTTTTTAGAACAAAAGTTTAAATTTTAGAAAAAATATCATTTAATGAGGTTAACTTAAATCATTGACACCTAATCAAAACTGGTGCTTCCTTTTAACTCACGAATCACGATCACTGTTAATGTCATTGCTAATGATCGGTTATTATTTAGAGAATGAAAAAAAAAAATGGAAAAAAGCAGTAAATTATAACATGTTATAGTAGTTATTATGTCACAATTGATAGCATAAAACGTTAGTAAATTAGTCATTTATTGTGACGAATTTTTTACATAATTATGTTACTATTTACAACAAACAGTAAGTCTTTGATTAGTACCAATTAGTGACTGATAAGTATTCACGTTTATCGTCATATACTGAGACTCAAAATTGCATCACATGCTTGTAACTAATGTGCGACGAAAGTTTGTCACAATACTGTCATAGTTATTACGATTGCCATTTTTGTCAAAATTTAATCTCAAGTTGCAACAAATATTGGTTACAACTAATTCCGTCACAATATTATGACGAAATTACTATATATTTGTGACATAAAAACTTGGTCATAATATCGTATCGAAAACGTTACAGATTTGTGACATATATCTTTTGCGGTTTTGCCTCAACTTTTCTTCATAATAGCTCTAATATTTTGGTAGTGTTCTCACTGTTAAATCATTTAACAAAAAGAAAATATATATATGGGAGAGATTTGCAAAAGAAAACCTTAACCTAGAAAGAAAGTTACGTATTTAAAACTTATTTTAGCGATGTAAATAAAGTTCTAAATTCTCACTAGTTTTTAAAACTTTATTTTCTAAGAAGATAAAAAAAGAAAACTCAATAATTTTCTTTTTTGCACGTGCTTAAAAACGAGTAACATAAGTTGTACCAAAGATTCCATCCACTAAGAAAGAGAGAGATTCAACTATCGGTGGTCACTGGTCGTCACCATTTTATCTGCCAGGGTGTGAGAACACACATTCAATTCAAGGCTATATGCACACATATTATAATACACATCTGATCTTAAAAAAAATATTAACAAATAAAGAGAAGACAAATATAGAGAATAAGAAACACATATACAAAAGAAATATACAAAAAACTAAACATGAAAAAAAAAATTAATGAAAGATATATAAAAAGAAAAACTCAAAATGATAAATTTGAAAAATTAAAAATATTTAAGAAACAATCGAAAAGATATCAAGTTATTAAAAAGTAGAATGCATAAAAAATCTACAAAATTTTAAAACATGCAAAAAAAAAATTATTTTAAAACACACATTAAACAAAATCCCGTGGATTCTCTCGGTATATATAATAACCACATAGGTTTCTATGCCACACACACACGCACACACTTCTCACTTAAGAAAATGGAGAACTCTTTACGAAGTTACAAACTTTTGCTTCTATTGACATTTGTGTTGGTCCTATTCCTTAACACGAAGCTGAGTTTTCTTGCATCTGCAAGAGCCCTAGACAACAACAGCAAGGCATGTAACGCAAAAATAACTTTCCTTATTTGCTAAGAGATTACTGATTTAATTATCTTTTTTACTAACGTTTATTTTTCAAGGATTTAATAGGTTTATATAGTTTATCTTGGCGAAAGAGAACATTATGATCCCGAACTTGTTACAGCCTCTCATCATCAAATGCTTGAATCACTTCTTGAAAGGTACTTCATCATCTTCAAAAGGCCAAATCTTCATAGAGATACCGATATCGCGGAAATTTTATATGTATAGTGTGATTAGTGACTGTCATCAAAGTTGCCATATATTTTTTTTTATTCATTCATCAGTAATAAAAAAATCAGACATCTGGTAGGTTAATCACATTCGTTTCTTGTTGCACAAGAAACTCTTCTCGCCATGCTCTGTTTCTTCACGAAACTTAGGCCCTACTCTGTTCCTTTTTAAAAAAAAATGTCGATCATGAGTTCTTCTCTCACTTGTATCTCTCATGTGATATATAGCAAAGAAGACGCACATAACTCAATGATCTACAGCTATCAACATGGATTCTCCGGTTTCGCAGCACTTCTTACATCTTCCCAAGCAAAGAAAATCTCAGGTACATAGCAAAACGTCAAAACCTAAACTCACATCTGTAAAAAATTCATATCTTTGAGCATTGAAGATTTTTGGTTTCTAAGCCGGCATCTTGTATATAAACACAGAGCATCCAGAAGTAATCCATGTTATTCCAAACAGGATTCTGAAACTGAAAACCACAAGAACTTGGGATCACCTTGGCCTCTCTCCAATTCCAACTACTTTTTCTTCACCATCATCAGTAAAAGGTCTTCTTCATGACTCTAACATGGGCAGTGAAGCTATCATCGGCGT
>JAHZTW010000004.1:48274748-48323340 GCA_020283515.1 Alliaria petiolata
CATCATTGATCCTTGGAACCACAGATCGCCCACGGTGAGAATCAGCGCGGCTACAACATTAACGGGTCTGCCTGCAACTACAAAGGTTGCTGCATTCTCATGCAGAGGGCCTAATTCTGTTTCACCAGCCATTCTCAAGGTTATAAATAAAGCCATTTGTGTCTCAAGTCTATGTTTACTTCAAAAGTTGCAACCTTTTTTGATAGATGATAGTTGGTGAGTTTGTTTACTCTGTAGCCTGATATAGCAGCTCCGGGTGTGAGCATTCTCGCGGCGTTGAGTCCGCTTGATCCTGAGGCACACGATGGATTTGGACTCGATTCAGGGACATCAATGTCGACTCCTGTTGTTTCAGGAATCATAGCTCTCCTCAAATCTCTACACCCTAAGTGGTCTCCTGCTGCAATTAAATCAGCTTTGGTCACAACAGGTTCTTTCTTCATCCCATCTTCTTGTTATTAACCAAGTTATTCGACTAATCGATTTCCTTTGAAGCTTGGAGGACAACTCCATCTGGAGAACCCATTCTTGCTCAGGGATCAAACAAGAAGCTTGCAGATCCATTCGACTATGGAGGAGGACTTGTAAATCCTGAGAAAGCTGCAAAACCCGGACTTGTCTACGACATGGGGATCGAAGGTTACATCAGTTATATGTGTTCCGCGGGCTACAACGACTCCTCAATCTCTCGTGTGGTCGGTAAAAAGACTAAGTGCCCAACTCCTGAGCCATCGATTCTTGATATCAACTTACCTTCAATCACAATTCCAAATCTTGAGAAGGAAGTCACTCTTACAAGAACCGTAACCAATGTTGGACCCATCAAGTCAGTCTATAAGGCCGTGATCGAGTCTCCTCTCGGTATAACTCTCACCGTGAACCCGTCCACACTCGTGTTTAACTCTGCTAAGAGAGTCCTCACTTTCTCGGTTAAGGCTAAAACGAGCCATAAAGTCAACACAGGCTACTTCTTTGGAAGCTTAACATGGACTGATGGTGTTCATGATGTTACAATCCCTATCTCTGTTAAGACAAAGATCATGATCAAGGCTTAACTAAGAAGCTCAATAATGTCTGAATAAATAAATGATTTCGATCCATTCCGTGTATTAAAAAAAGCCATATGAATATATGATGCTCATGGTCTTTGTTCATCTGTAGCAAATCTCGTTTCAAATTGTCATTATAATAAAGATCAAAATCACACACACAAAAAAACGGTTCAGAATATCTCATACAACAGAACACACAAATTGAGAAAACCGTAAAGTTTCCTCATTTATTCATCACAAACCATATATCATCATGGATATAAAAGCTACTAGAGTCGAATCAAGAAAAAAGGATCCTTATGATCTCATCAACTATAGCTACAACAACAGAGCAAATACATAATCATTATAATGACTATATATTATAAAGATGTGATTTTTATTTTTTTATTTTTAACAGTAAGCGATACACTTCTTCTTACAGTCCATGGTGCATCCACCTCCACCGCCTCCGCCGCCGTATCCTTTCCCGGAGCGGCTAAAAGAGCTGAAACACTTGGCCGGACACCTCAGCTTCTTGCCGTTACAAGGCCCTTTCTCTCTGCAAGTCACCGTCGGCCTCACCACACCTCCTTTCCCGAATCCGCCGCTCGGACTACCGTACCCTCCGCCGTATCCACCGCCGACTCCGTTCCCAGGAAACCCGTTTCCGAATCCGGGTACTCCGGGAAATCCGGGCACACCGGCGAAGCCGAAACCATCGTTGCCGCTCTTCTGACGAGCTGATTGAGCGGAAGAGACGAAGATGATGAGGAGAAGGGAAGCTAAAAGGAATGATTTTGAAAACATTTTTTTGGGTTTAGTGGGTTTGTTGAGGAGATGATTAAAAGTTGGATCGAGTTATATAAATAGAGATGAGCATTAAATTGGAGGAAGATATGAAAATACAGTTAAGGCATTGATGCGTGGACTTTAGTGTGTGAAGATCACTTTAATGCTCGCACTTCGCAGGAAAGACTCTTGTCTCTCTCTCTCTCCATCTCTATCACTTCCGTAACTTGTTGAGAAGACTGGCTGTACAAAATATATATCTGCACCACCACCACTTCGGCGTTGGCAACATTTAATTTAAGCATGTGTTATTAAAATTAATTAAAATTATATAATCTTGGAGGGCTTTTGACAGATGTTTACACGATAACACGGATAAACTAAAGATAAATCTACCCAAAGTTGGGTGAAACCCATTTTCAATTCAAATCTATTGAAAGTTGGGTGAAATTCATATTAGGAGAGGTTTTTTTATTTTCTTTTACTTTTGTTAGTTATTATATTTTTTTCTTATGTCCACCATATATCAAAACTATTAAGATTTTTTTTAACATCAATTAAGGTTTCATTTTCTGATATTTTTCTAAGAATGAAATAGTTAAATGGTTCAGGGTTTATATGCTAGATAGACAAAATTTGAAGATTTATTTGTAAAATGATTAAATGGCAAAATCATAAATAAGTAGGATGTTGATTTCGAATTGTCTAATTATGATATTCATTTATTTACGAATATTGAAGTTATTTTTAGAATTTGGATATCTAATCAAATTATCCGTTATCGCTACCATCTGTCAACTTTGTATAATGTGTTAATAAACAATTTAATTAAATTTTATATGGTCTGTAACAAAACCAATCACTCAGCAACTGTTTGATTTTTTTTTTAACATCTATTTTATTTATATTTGATAATATTCAAAGTTACATGAAAATATAAAAAACAATAAAATTACAAGATTTTAGAAAAATGATAAACAAAAGAAATAAACTTTGCGATACTTTTCGAAGAAAAGATTTATTCGCACCACGCGCTAATATTCGCATTCCATTTGATGCACATAACTATTGTAAACATCGTTTTTTTGCCGTATATCATTGACCAAGTCCCAATTTAGATCTATAGATGTTTTTTGGTTAAAAATTCAATACATTAATTTTTTCGATAGAAATAAAAATTAAAACCGTTAACCTTCAACGATTGTACGAATATCATCATACAACAAACATGATGCATCTTCGAATCGGAACCATCGTCTCCGTTAACCTAATTTTCCAGGATCCCATATTCGACGACCAAAACTCCAAATATTTGATTATTTCACCAAAAGAAAACATAATAATAAAAATGTTGTTCCATAAGGCCCACTCATTAATTCAGCCCAACCATATCATTTTTAGTCTTTAAATCCAAATCTATGCAGGTCTAATTAATAGCCGAATAGACTTAATAAATCATTTGTCCAAGGTTACATTAAATTTAGGGTTTGATTATTTAGACTCCACATTAAATTGGCTTTGTTGACAAGTTGGTTCACCATACAGCCCTTGTTGTCTCTCTATAGAGGACCCACCATTTTTTTTTTGTGGTCATTTAAACGACCAAATTATTGAAAACTCATTGACAAATTCGGCCAAGTAAGACTAGAAGTTAAATTCACTTGTGGAAATGGGAAATTTTTTCTATTTGAGCTGTGTTTGAATATATCGGTCCAGCACAGATATCGAATTTTTAATGGATGCACACACTATTATGTAAAAGACAAACCACATAATTAATATAGACATCTGAAAAAAATACCAATTCACAGTAAATCTAAGGGGAATCATAAAGTTAAATGAGAAGTGAACGAGTATCTGAAAGAATGGTAATCCAATGATTCTCTCTTGATGGTGATTTGTTTCATCTAATCCTTAACATTATGACAAGTTTAATTCGTAATCAAACCCGTCCAAAATTGAACCAAAAAACCGGTTTAAGTTTAGTTTCCTCACCGGACACTGCTAAAAGTTTTGAGTGGTCCTTGCTGCACTGACAATGGAGGCCGTTTGTTGTTCTCCTGAAATTTAACATAGTAAACAAACGATTCATCAGAAGATTACTTACAATTAGTAGGATTTGAGCAGACACAATTGGATTTGTCGACATGATGAAACACAAAAGGATCGGTTTAAAGGGTTTTAAGAGATCAAACAGATCCAGCTTTTAGCTTTTATCCATCACCGAATAAACCAAAACAAAACAATGTAAACATGCTTGCAAGAGGAACTTAAAACAAAACTGGAAGGTTACATACTCTGATATCTGTGACAGAATTGCAGGAGGAACATCTAACAGATGGAGCTCCATAAGGATACATGAGGAGCAGTTTGCAACTGTTGCAACTCACCTGACCAACCTGGTAAGCTGCAAACAAAGAATGTCGAGTTCAAAGCCGGTAAGAAGAGATTGGTGTTTCCATCAATTAAGGAGATGTTATATATCGGAGTAATTGTGATGCAGTAGAAGAGGCCGAGTAAATCATAAGCTCAGAAGAAGAATCTAGATCACACAATTGCCCCCAAGAGTAGTAAGACTAAAGAATTCAAGATCACAGAAAATGGTCTATAAAGGGAACAAATTATATATGATGGACAAGAGACCAAAATAGTTCATAAGCTTCAGTGAAAAATCCAAGCCAAAGATCATATTTTTGTTTCAGCTAAGAAACCAATATCATTTGAATGAAATCTACATACCAGGCTCACGAACTTTACATAGAGATGATGGATTTGAGCAATGATCACGAAGAAAGAAGCGAAACCAGCAAAAAACATAGAGATATCACTGACACATGCTTAAGTAAAACCAGATTGAGAGAGATAGAGAGCATTCCCAAGACTCTCCCTTTAACAGTTAATGAATAAGAGATAAAAGCCATGGAAGAACCTTCGAGAACGAGATTAACAGTCTGACAGCACGATCACTTAACGTGTTTGATTCCTCTTGGATACGAAAGTAAACGCCTGCAAGATCCACATACCATTTGCGCCGTTTCTGCAAACCCAAAACAAAAAGACAAAAAAAGTGCAGAAGATCTTCAATTACTCGCGAAATCGAGAGAATGGGTTCCCTCTAAAAGCCTAAAAAATCTACTCAAAATCGCTAATTTCATCAGACTAGACAAGAAATGGAGCAAATTTGATTAAAAAACCACCTAAATACACAGACTATTAGAATACCGGGAAGTTCGGCGGTGGTGGGAGTGGGGTTTACGGCGGCGGTTACGGTGGCGGTCGGAGGAGGAGATGTAGGCTGAGGAGGAGGAAGAACTGCAGATTCCCATCCCGGAGGAGGACCTTCCTCCTCTTCTTCTTCTACTTTTTCTCGGTGCTTTTGTTCTTCCTCCTTCTGCTTTTGAGTCTCTTCCATCACGCCTCCGGCGATCATCACTCTTCTCACAAAGATGTCGATGTGATTTTTGTTTTTTTTTACCTTTTTTAACTTCCCCTGAACGTTGACCAATGGTTGACTTTTTTTCCTTTGGGCAGTCTTACAGAAACAGACACAAATACACACAATGCTTGAAATAAACCTGTGCCTTAATTTCGTTTGGTGAACGTTTAACGTTAAACTTGAGAAGTGGAAACAAGAAAGAGAGATCTTAGAGGAAAAAACTTACATTGTTCATAATCTCATATCATCAAATGTTAAAAACGTAGCAATGTATATAAATCAAAAGACAAGTTCCTCCATTATAGAAAAGGCCTTCCTAAGATGAAAGAACAATAGCAGGTGGGTTCTCCAGGAACTTCTTCTTTAGCTTCATGCTCTCTATAGTCTAGAGTGCTTTGGTTTTGCAGAAAAGATACGGTTAAGAGTTGCCGCCAAGCGAATCCCGCCTTGCGCAAGTCTCTTCTCTACAATAGGTAACCGAGAGAGGAAATAGTCATCTGCAGAAAGAAATGTGAGAGAATTCAGAAGATCAAGGCGTTGTTGCATATTAGAAAAGCTAAGACGATCTTGCTTCAGAGTGAAATGCTATACCTCCTAAAGTAGTTCCTGGTGTGGCATTCCTATAAGCATACTTGCAGGCAAGACCTATGCTTTCAGAAGCATACCTTAACACATCAAAGAACCCGCACTGTATCAACAATGGTAGTAGCATAACTAAAAACCAGATTTCTCTGCTATTAAGCAAACTTTAAAGAATTTTCTCTCTTCTTGTTGCAATTAACATCGCTACAAAGGATAAATTTCTTATAAAGATCGATAGTTGCTTACTGATTTGGACAGGCTGTTTGGTTAAGTTTGCATGACTCCCACAATGGAACATCATTTGACCAGCCGTTCTATATGAAGACAGAAGTTAAAAACATATCATAAGTGTGCAGTTATCTTGGATATGGTTTTAGTGTGCTGAAGTTGGATAAAGAAAGTAAGATCGTACCGTGAGTTTGGCTTGAAGGGCTTGAATCATGAGTGTAAGACTTGAATTGTGATATGTTTCGAGAGCAGATTCAATGATCATGTTATCCCATACCTTCAAGTTAAATATAGTTCCAGTTCCAAGTCAGCTGGGAATATACATTTGAGCATCAATATGATTGAAAATCAAAGCACTTACATGGTGCAAGTTTGTTTTGCGTTGGTACCAGTGGACTATTATCGAGTTACCACCTAGATCTCCAAGAAAACCAGTATGCAAGGGCTGTGAAAATCAAGATCCACATAAGTATCAGCCATACTCTATAATATGATTCATCTGAATTTTCAAAAGGGATTAACCTGATGGACATCTCCCATATAATGTGATAAGAACATGAGAGCCTCTGTCAAGTTATCTGCAAACAAACAAACAAAAAAAAGACTTGTCACACTATGCTCCGTGTAACTCACACACAAACTAGAAAACTGAAACATAACACTAAAAATCTTAACTCACAGTGGACTATACTCTGTGAGTTTTCAGAAGCAGACATAAGTTGGTTTGTGTAATTGAAGATTGCTCCTGTCACACACCAGTCCTTACGCCTATGACTGTCGTGGCAGTCCCCTTCACAGGAGGAAAAAAGAGCATAGATTTGAACTTAGCTAATGCCATATACAATGGAAACAGAAAACATGTATGAAGTTGGATGTAAAGATAAAACCCACGACAATATTGGTAGTTGCATCTGTATTCAGGCGTGTTGACATAGTGCAAAGCGCTAGTCCATTGCCATTCTGAGAATCGTTTAATTTCATCAGGCCATGAGCAAAAAGATGCTAGATCTCCTTCAGCTGATTCAGGCAGAAGTTTCTTCACTGCAGCTATAGTTTCTTCCTCAAAGTAGCCCTGAGGATTAGTACCTTGTCAGAAGAAAGATCCAATCCCAAGAAACTCTATGAAACCCAAAAGCAAACCCATATTTTTCTCCGTCCTAACAATAAGCTCCTAGTTCTAGAGCTGAATTGATTTAACACTCTAAAACCATCACAAACCATTAGAATAAAGATCCTCACAACATCTTATAATCACAGAGATCATTTCAGAAATTGATTAATAAAACCCACCTCGGCTATTTTGCAGACAGTGTAATGACCATCTTTTCCCCAACATAGAGCACCATGAACAAGCTGTGTAAGCACGAGTACACTCGCAAGCCACAATCTCAACGACAAGCCCATTCTGAAACAGCTTTCTGTTTCTTCACAACCACATAAAGTCGTCAGATCAATCTAGTCTAGTTTGCCAAACAAACATTGTATGTGCTCGATTTTCCAAAATTAGAAGCATAGAAGCGGTTTCAATTCCCAAATGCAGAAGTGGGTTTATCATAGAACAAAGAGTAGGAGATTCAAGCAGAGAAGAGAAAAAAAAGTCAACGAATTACCTCAAAAAGCCTTGATTTTTTTGCTCTTTGCTTTTGCTTCTTTGATTCGGTTGCTTTACGCTCTCCTTCCATTGGGGGATTGAGTAAAAACTAATTCTTCTATTTGTGTTGTTTTATATTCCCACGTTCGATTTGTTTAATCAAAATCTATAAACTGACAGTTGTATCATTCACATGCTAATTATGCAAAACAAAGACTGAGATAACATTGCCAAGATCCGTCCTTTACAGTTTCATGTGACTGAAACTAGCACAAGCTTCACTTCACGCATAAGAGATAAAGCCATGGTAGAAGTTCTCAAGAACGATATTAAGAGTTTGGATTCTCTTTGATACAAAAGCAATTTGCCTGTAAAATCCACATACCATTTGTACAAAACAACATTGCAGAAAACCTCCAATTACGATTCCCGTAACCGAAATTGGGTGGGTTCCTCTAAAAATCCTACAAAAGTGCGATTTTGATTAAAATTAGACCAAGAAATGAAGCAAATAGATAAAACTTTAACCCTAAGTTCACAGAAAGTTTGATCACTCAATGGTCTATCGGAAATCGTTGTTCCCTTGCTTCTTCGGGGGCGGGGCTGGGGATTTGAAAACTTGGATTCGGTTCGGTTAGAACTTCGGGTCTTCGGTTTGGACAAAATAGTGCTGAATGGAACCAAATTAAACTTTGGTCCGGTTCGGAAGTGGAACTTCGAGTCGGTTCATTTTAAAAATTATTTATGCCTTGTTCCGGTTTAAAGTGACAAAAAAAAGTTCGATCGCTCAATAATTTCGGTCCATTTCGATAATTTTGGTAGATTTCGGCTAACTTCGGAACGTCGGTTTACCTATGGGGATTCTCAAAACCCCAATCAACACACTTTTCACACTGTCAAAATAACTCAAGACGTACGTACAGTACACACACACACTCACAAGTCGCGTAGCGCGGTTACAGTGTTTTAAAACTCCGTTATATGAATATTATTACACTAGAAGGAAAAATAATTAAATTCAGGAAATTTTGAGGCAAATACTAAACGAGTATCTAGGAGTTGACGAGAGAAAAGTGTCTCTAGCAACGTTCCGACAAATCTTATCATATTTTTGGTCTGACCGAGTTGTGGTATCTCTTTGTCTAATCGGATACGATATATGATGTGATCCATCATAAATAGAATAAACCTTTTTTTGTTTTTGCTTTAATTAGTTTTCGTGTTCTTTTTTCGTTAGTAATGAACATCAAACGAGTTTGAGTTGATTTCACAATTCACACACACTAAAACAATATATTACCTCCCACTTCTTGGAAGTAGAAGTTGATCTTTAAATTTTTTAAACGCTTCCATCTCCTGAATTATTTTTATTTTAAAAGTGTGTATATATACTTATTATAAGGTTTGACAAAATTTCCGACAAAAAATGGAATGTAAACCTTAACTTCAATTTTTACTGTCATTTTAACTTATGTTGAAATAAATCTCTAATCGCAAAATATAAACTCTTACAAAAAAAAAGTAATAAACCCTAACCACCGTTTAAGTTTCAATGAATTTTATCTCCGCCAAATTATTTGTCTCCACCTTTATACTAGGTGATAATCCGCGCCCTGCGCGGGGTAAGAAATTTATATTTTTTCGGGTAAGTGAATTAAAATTTAAAATATAATAATTTTTAATTATTTTAATATCAAATTTTCATTAAATTCTTATTAATCAAAGAGATTAATAAAATAATATTTAGTTTTGTTTAAGTGAAGTTGAATTTATTATTATATTTTTTATAATTGAAAAATTAAACTATAGTAAAATACTTTAATTCAGTTTTTTATAACATAAATTGTCATGTTGAAAATATAGTAGAAAAAGTTTAAATTTGTATGATATTAAAACAATTAGAAAGATAAATGAAGAGATATCATAAATAAATTATGGAAACAATATCTGAAATAAATAATAATATGATTTTAAAACACTACCATATGTCTTTACATACATTTATTTTTCAATAAACTTTTTAAAATGACCTAAAAATATTGAACAAGGCGGATATGCATATTAATGCATATTTTGCTCCAATGCTTGACGCTAATCAAAGGGTATTGACCGGAAGCCTGTCGATTTGTAAGTTATATATTACTAATGAGTTATGTATATGTAAATAAAAATATTAGACAAATTAGAAGGTATTAATACTTACCTCGATCTGAATGATTGTATTTCAGGGATCTGAGGATTAAATAGAATTTGAGAACATCCACCTAAATTACGGATATGTGTATTTTAAATATTATGTTTAATTTTTAATGAAATACTGAATAACTTGGTGGGCAAACCATATGTCAGTTTTTCTTTATTTGTTAAAACCACAATTAATGGCTCGTATTTAATGTCATGTCCAAAAAAGACATTTCAATATTTTTTGGATTAAAATTAATTTAAGTAATTTTAATATCTAATGTAATTTATAGATATCTAAAAAAAACTGATTGGGAAACATATAAAATGTCTTTGTGAAAGTGGTTGTGTGCTTATTATGTTGTCTTCGGTGTCTCAAGTTCAATTCCCTCAAAAACGAAATTAGTATTTTTTTAGTTATAATAATTTTATTACTATTAATTAATTTCATTAAATGATATGTCAGAATGAATGTGGTGTTAACACATCAGCAAAATGGCACCATTGTAAATAAAAGGGTTTGTGAGAATGTTTCTCAATTAATAGATAGGGGATTTAAAAATAAAATGCTAGATGGAGAGAGTGTTAAAAGCAGAAAATAGAAGTTTGTTAAAGGTTAATAATCCAAGTTAATTAAAAGTGTTTTTTTTTAAGAAACAAAGTAAGCAAGTTATTTGGACAAGTTATTTCTTCAAATTCCTCTTACCATTTTTCATTTTTTGTTGAAGAAATTCTTCTTAGCTGCTATATATCTATACGTTGGCTATAAACACCAATAAATTTGAACCGACATGAAGAAACTGTAAATACGATGTCCTATACTCTCTCCGTTACACATAGTTTGATTTTTTAGATTTTTCACACATATTAAGAATCAATCATTACTTACTTTTTTCTATTACTTTTTGTTTGCTTTTGAATTTTAATTTATTTTTTCTATTACTTTTTGTTTGTTTATTGTCTTGAAAAAAGGATATATTAAATCTAATCTAGAAAATCAATCTTTGGGGAACAAAAAAAAACCCTAAAAAATCAAACTATCAGGAACGGAGGGAGTATAATTCATTTATGTTTTTTTTTGGCGGCTATAATTCATTTATGTTTCTATAACAAATAATCTCAGTTACATTACTTTTTTATCTTAATCTTTTGGTTAAATATCTTTAACAAAGAAAAGACTTGGTCAAATATATGATTTATTTGATAATGAATCTATGAAATCTCATGGCATAAAAATCGGTTTATCCCAATTTATGGACCGGGAGCTATGACAGCACAAACCGAAATTGTAGTGGTAAGAAAAAAAGTTAACAGTTTTGGATCATATGTATTAGTCTTGCTCCTTTCACAATGCGATGAGTCTCCAAATAAATTCTCTTCTAAACTCAAAGGACAATCTCGAATTTTCATTTATATGCCATTTTATCCAGAAAATTTGAAATTCTTGGCAATTTTTTAAAAACAGAGTATAAATATTATAAAGAATCTTGTAAATCCTTTAGTTAAAAAAAAAAAAATTATAAAGAGTCTTTCTGCTGTATTTCTTTTTGTCTGTAAACCACAAAACTATGATTCCATTCCTAAGAAACATACGATACGTGGATTTTAATGTCGCATACTATTTTCGGTGCCTTTGGGGGTAGTGAATACTGATAGTACGAATATTAATTATGTATGCAGAATAAATTGGAATTCGAATTTTATAATATAAGGTCAGCCAATCTTGTAAAGTAATTTATATTCTTCTTCAATATATACGGTTGTAGTCAAAATTCCATTCATTTTCTTGCTTGCATGCACTAAAAGTCTAAAAATCATGCATGAAAAAAAACAAATTCAATAAAAATAATCCACACAATTCCCTCTACATGTTCCTATAAATACCTTCATCACGAGTAAGGGTTTTGACATGACAAGATCACAATATATTTGAGAGTAAATGTAGAGAGAAAAAATGACGACGACGATGATGATGAGAGTCTCTCTGGCTGCATCAGAGAGTCTTGCATGGAAAAATAGAGAATGAGGTTGAGCCAAGGATGACTTGCCGACTTTTACCAACGAATCTATACTGATTTTGGTGCTCGGCAAGTTCACCTTGGCTCTGTTTCCTTCTCTTCTTTTCGATGTCAGACTCCAGATGTTTATCATCGTGATCAAACCAAAACAATAAAAAAATCAACAACATTGTGATCAAACCAAACCAAATCAACAATAAGCCTGGCGAATCAATGGTGGGAAGATTTTTAAAAAACAATAATCTTAATGTTGCCTCTTACTACTTTGTCTGAAAAAAGAATACACATTACATTACTTATGAAGCATCTGCTCTTTAGATGTTGAGAGTTTTGGGGTTTCTACTTGTATTATAGTTAATTAAAACTCTGAACAATAGCAAAGGCGCATAACATAGCCTTAACTACCATTCCAAGAGAGTTTAGGATCCTAGGAGGAGTGCTTTCCCATTAAAAGACAAATAAGCCTCTTTTTCTTTAGTTTCATGCTCCAGCGAGCTTCGGTTTTGCAGCAAAGATTCGGTTAAGAGTCGCTTTGATGAAGTTCACACGACTCCCAAGTAGGAACATCATTTGGCCAGCCATACTATTATTAAGACAGCGGTTAATCAATGTGAGTTGAGTTATCTTGGATATGGTTAAAAGTTATAACTTGCTGAAACTGAATAAAGAAAGAAAGATGGTACCTTGAGTTTGTCTTGAAGGGCTTTAACCATGATTTGAAGGCTTGAATTGTAGTATTTTACAAGAGCAGAGTCAATTATCATGTCATCCCACACCTTCACAATTAAAGTAATTTGTATAAGTTGGATCATTAGAAAGATTATGGAATACAATTTTCTTGATCAGTGTAACTTCCAAAGTTTAGATCCTTCCAATAGTTCCCAGTCAAGACAACAAGGGAAGATATAACGTCTTTTGAATCATCAACATGATCGACAACAAAACACTTAAGCGGTGCAAATTAGTTTCTTGATTGTACCAACTGACTTTTACTCTGTTACCACCTAGATCTCCAAGAAAACCTTCATGCAAGGGCTGTGAACAAAAAAAAAAGAAGATCAAAATCCACAATAGGGATTAGTTAAATATTCTGTGTTAATACTATTCACTAATGTGAATAGTGTAGCCTCAATTGCATATAACTCAGACTTTGCAAAAGGGATTATAACCAAAAACTATTTACAAAATAGACAAAAAAAGAAGAAGAGACATCGTACACTCTGACATGACGAACGGACAGAGATATAACATTTACACGCAAATAATGTCGCGTGCTTTTTGTTTTTTCCTAACCACATTTCATAACTAGCAAACAAACATATTTCATACGTCCAAAAAAAGAGAGGATTTTTAACTTACTATTTAAAAATTATGTTTATAAAAAAAACTTACTATTTAAAACAATATCTGTCAAATCTTACCTACAAAAACTAAAAGACAAAAAGTCATTACTGTAGTATACAATAAAATTCTACAAAAACCGAGTGAGGATGATTTCAATGAATCTACAGGTTAAAAAGAATATTAGTACTAGTTCATAAAAAAATTTCTTGCCATTAAAACAATGGTGGAGTTAAAAGAAGAATAGTTTAAGACTCTAAGAGAAGAATCTGAGTCAAAGATCACACACGTAAGCTAGAGTAGTAAAAGACAAAGAGCAATTCTTGTATCAGCTTTAGAAGCAAAATCATTTCAAACATCAGGCTTGTCTCAGGAAGATTACAATTTCAAAAGAATGGATTTTAGCAATGGTCACGAAGAGAAATGGATTTAGACAGAGATATCATCATTCACACGCTAAGTAAAGCAAAAGCTTATGATAACATTCCCAAGATCCTTCGTTTTCAGTTTCAAGTGCCTGAGATTAACCCAAGCTTCACTTTGATACACATTGAATATGGTGTTGTCCTAGGTGTTTGATAACAGATGACAATTTCGGTCACTACTTATTCTAGTTAAACTAAGAAGAACAACAGAATCGCATAAACTTAACTAGCATTACATAAAGCTAAGAAGGAGCTAATAGATTGACTGCATATGGTTCTTGGGGATCTTTCTCTTAGTTTCATGCTCCAGCAAACTTAGATTTCGAAGAAGAAAAGATGCGGTTAAGAGTGGCCGCCAAGCGAATACCACCTTGTGCAAGTCTCTTCTCTACAACGGGTAACCGAGAGAGGAAATACTCATCTGGAGAACAAACGTGAGAGAAGTCAGAAGAGCACAGCATTACATACAAGTGTATAACCGAGATGAAAAATGTGGTGTGATCTTGTTTCGAAGTTAAACCTAATATTTACTAGAAACTTTTGAGTTCAATGCTGAGAGAGTATACCTCCTAAAGTAGTCCCTGGAGTAGCGTTCCTATAAGCATACTTGCAGGCCAGATTTATGCTTTCAGATGCATACCTGAACACATCCAGAACCGTAACAGTGATATAATTAGGAAACAGAGTATGACACCAACAAACTCTTCTTCTATTCAATCAACTTTCTACATATCTTAATGCAAATTTTGATTCTTGACGGAAAATGATGCTTACGGATTTGGACAGGCCGTTTGATTAAGCTGACATGACTCCCAGGACGGAACATCATTTAACCAGCCGTGCTATATCCAGAGAGCAGTTAAAGCAAATACTCGATGCGAGTTGATTGGTTATTAAAACGTACTGGCACTGGAGCTCCCATAAAGAAAGAAAGATCGTACCGTAAGATTGGTTTGAATTGCTTGAATCATGAGTGGAAGACTTTTATTGTAGTATGTTTTAAGAGCCGACTCAATGATCATGTTATCCCAGACCTGCATGATTAAAAGGACTTTTCTTTCAGATTTTGGATCATTAGATGATCATAAGAACACATTTTATTCATCCGGTAACTTCCAAAAGTTTAGATCGTTCCAGTTACGAGGTTAATCTAATCAGGAAAGATGACAAACGCTTACATGGTGCAGATTTGTTTTGCGACGGTACCAGCGGACTGTTATCGTGTTTCCACCTTCATCTCCCAGGAAACCAACATGCAAGGGCTGTGTAGATTACATATAACTCAGACAGAAGTTGTTTTTGATATGATTCATTTTGAATGGAAAAGAGATTTTACCTGGTGAACATCTCCAATATAATGTGACAAGAACATGAGAGCCTCTGTCAAGTTGTCTGCAGACATAAGACTAGTCACTGCTCTATGCTCCACACAACTCAAACTGAAGCTTAGTATCGGATTCACTATAATCTCACTCACAGTGGAAGATATTCTGAGATTTTTTAGAAGCCGACATAAGTTGCATGGTGTAATTGAAAATGGCTCCTGTCACACACCGGTCTCGATGCTTATGAGTATCGTGGCAATCCCCTTGACAAAAGACAGAACATATAGATTGAAATTCAGATACATAAAGAGAGAAAAAAAGTTTAAATAAGTTGGAAGAAAGAGGGAAGAGAAAACCGACGACAGTACTGGTAGTTGCATCTGAAATCAGGTGTGTCAGCATAGTGTAAAGGGCTAGTCCATCGCCATTGCCAATGGTGTTTGATTTCGTCAGGCCATGAGCAAACAGATGCAAAATCTCCTTCGGCGGATTCAGGTAGAAGTTTCTTCACTGCAGCTACAGTTTCTTCCTCAAAGTAGCTCTGAGGATTGAAAATGGCATTTATCAGTCATAGAGATCACAAAAGGTACTATCTTGTCTGCAGAAGTATCCAATCCCAATCAAGGGTTATAGTTTCTAGCCAGAATCCACCATAACAGTAATCTCTCGAGAGCGTTTTTAACAGTTGTAGAGCTGAATTGATCTTCAATTCGGTAATAGAGTTCTCATATTTAATAAATCACAGTGATTAAACAAGATCCTATATGACATTTTACCTCGGCAATTTTGCAGACGGCGTAATGACCTTCTTTCCCCCAGCACAAAGCTCCATGGATGAGCTGTGTAAGCACGAGTAATCTCGCAAACCACAGTCGCAGCGACATACCCATCCTGAGAAAGTTATAAAAAGTTACGATCTTTTTAAAGATTTGTGTGATCGATTTTTGCAAAATTGGGGAAGTCAAAAACTGTCAAAGAGATATCTTGACAAAGCCTTGATCTTAGTTATCAATTATACTTTTAAGGGGGAATGACGTATTTGATCATTTCCGTTAATAACAAGGTGAGCTGTTTGTTGATTTTGATGTGATATTTTTTAACATTTAAAAAGTTAATAATGCTCATCATATTGATTCTTGTTAGAAAGTATACAGATTTTGGTTTATTTACAAATTGCGGATTTTTAATCTGGAAACTTCTGGCAACTTTTAATCCTAATCCTAAGAAGCAGCAAGCTTCTGCTTCTTCCAGTTGTAAGCAGCCTCGATGATCCTAAGGTTCGTGGCCTGTGATTCTTCTGGGAAACAATACTCCATGTATTCTATATACCTGCCAAAGATTCAAACAAAATTTTCACATTAAGCTTTAGCATTCGATTCTCACGTTCCAAAGATAGCAAATCGAGAAATTATATATCTATGCAATGCTTACTCTGTAGAGGCGTCTTTTTCTCTGCTAATCGCCTTTCTCTTCTTCAGCTTCTTCGGGAGCTTAGATTGAACGACACCAACATCCCCGAGCTCACCAAATCCCGTCTCCATGTTAAGCCACTCCTCCAAAAGCGTAGCACGCTCTTCTTTCAGGTCCGGTGTCGAGTCTTTGTAGTAGGTGTTGCCTCTATCGAAGATCGCTGAGTGGAAGAAAAAAAAAACAGTTAAAATGTGTCACAAGGAATCATCAAAACTCAATATATAACATGTAGAGCTTAAAACCTCTGGCGCGTCTGATGCAGCCTTTTTTGCGTTCAATAGCATCTTCTTCTTCCTCGTCTTCTTTGTGATCCGCAGCAGAAGCTTCGAACTTTGCAAAGCTAACCCACACCTTGCAATGCTTTGTACGGTCCAAGAGCCGCTCATATAAAGCCCATGTCCTCTCCAATTCCCCTTCTGATATCTCAAAATCAATGTACGTCTGCCACAAACAATATAGAGATTTTAGTGATCCAATCGGTTCAAAAGTCTGAGAAATCTTCACTTCTTTTGGATGCATTAGACTTTTAAAAAAACTTTACCTTCCATAGCAGCTCGGGCATGTCTAGAGCAGGCTGAGATATTGCACGTTCAAAGATAGCTCTAGCTCGTTCGGTTTCAGCAAGAGACACCTCAAACTCAGCATAGTTTCTCCAAGCATAGCAATTCTCAGGAGACCATTCAAGATACCGCTCGTATAATTTTCTACATCTATCTATGTTTCCCAACTGGAGTTCGATCTCAATGTATTTCTTGAATATCTGTTTTGCAGGGAAAAAAAAATCACCACAGTTAGTAAAACATAAGCAATGAGGAATAAATGTAAACCATTTTAAGATTAATCACTGTCAGGCTTACCTTATCCTTTGGAGCTTTTCCAATCGCATTTCCTAATATCTTCCGTGCACCCGTGAGATTCAAATGCCTGATTTCATATTGTGCAGCGAGCAACCATATTTTGGCAAAAGAAAATTTGGTGTGGGGGATAAGCTTGAGGCATGCTCTGTAATGTTTGGTAAGACAAATGCAAAGAGTCAGTCTCAACCGCCACAAGTGAAACGTAGATGAATGTAACTTCACAAGTTTCAGAACATACCTGTAAACATCTCGCGTACGCTCCACATCTTCAGTTTCAACCTCTTCATACAATGCATAATTAATCCTACACCAATTAGTCACATCAAATGTCAGTGGTTGAGAAAACCGCAGAATCATGTATGCTACAAAGTCAAACAACAAAAAGCTTTCCACAGAATGCAAGAATCTGTTTTAATAGATTAATTTAGTGACCTGAATGTGCTAAAAGATCGACAAAGATGATAGAACTAATATCTGCCTAAGACAACCAAACCCAAACAGTCGAAACTAAACTTAACCTTCTTATGCAAACCATGATCAACATAAAAAGCCAATAACGTTATCACCCAAATCTGTAAAGGATATGGAAAGAAGAAAACTCACCACAGGTAGATATATCTTTGCCAATATCGTTTCTCCTCGGCAGGTGGAACATTAGCAATGGCCCTCTCATAGATTTCTCTTATCCTATCTTTGTTCCCAACAGTCTCTTCTAGCCTAACGTAATCGAACCACGAATCGTAGTTGAAAGGGTTCTTCCTCACTTCATCTGAAACCTCCTCTTCCCAACAATGGCGTCCTCAACCCCTTCCTTATCCCCGTACTGTTTCTCAAACGCCACAAACTTCCTGTACAGATCCTCAGCTCTTGCTTTAGGAACACGATCAAGAGCAAACTTGTAGATAAGCCTAGCCCGTTCTACTTCCTTGCATCGTTCTTCAAAATCAGCAAACGCCACAAAGAGAATCTCAGCATCTTCATCGTCCGCAAGCTTCTCCTTGGCGCGTTCGTAAACCTTCCTGGCAAGCTCAACTTCACCACACTTCACCTCAAACTTTGCATATCGAATGTAAGCGGGAACGTTTGGATGGCAAAGAACAAACCTCTCGTAGATGGATCTTGCACGCTCGATTTCATTGTATTTCAGTTCGAATTTAATAAACGAGAGCCAGCCGTTTTGATCCGGTGAAAAATTCATCCACCGCTCGAATATCTGTCTAGCTCCGGCGATATTCCCAAGCATCTCCTCCATGTGAGCATACTTGTACCAAAGCTGGTCCACTCGAGGGAGAAGCGTAACAGCACGATCCCAAACGTTCCTCGCACTGTTGACAAACTTGTTCTTCATCTCAAACTCGGCGTACTTGACCCAGAGCGTAGGGTTCCGGTAACCTCCTTCTAAGGCTCTTTCCCACACGCTCCGAGCACGCGCGTAGTCCATCTGCGACTCTTCCCACTGCGCGTATCTGACCCAAACCTGGATGTCCAATCCCGCGCCGGCGCGGCTGATCTTGTCCTCAAACTCCTTCCGACGTCGGAGTCTGTAGTCGGAAAGCTCAGTCGAATCAGTGATTTTCTGCTTAGGCGGACGGATTTCAGCCTCTTGCCTCTGTCGAGCTTCCCTTAGAATCTGCTCTGCGGTGATTTGCACCGGCGCCGGAGTCTTGTTCTTCACCTGCATCGTCCGTGGAAGCTTCACTTCCGCATCCTTCCGGGTCATGTACCCTAGTGTACGATCGGAATCTTTGCCGGAGGCCATGCGATCGCCTTTTTTCTTTCTTTCTGGGGTTTCTAGATTTTGGAAAAGAGGGAAGACGAGAATCTTCAATATCAATTCCCTTACTTTATAGGAGGAAAAAAAAAAAAGAGAACTCCGAAATTTCTGTTTAGATTCACAAATATGGAAAAGGTTTTTATTTCCTTTTCTTCCAATTCTCCTAAAAAAATAAAATAAACTACTTTTTAAGTCCAAAATAAAACTTCAAAATCTACTTTAATTTCAAAACCAAATGACATATTTGATCATTTCCCTTTAATAATAAGGTGAGACCTTTGTTGATTTTGATGTGAAATTCGTAACATTTAAAATCAATTGGTTCTTGTTAGAAAGTATACAGATTTTGGTTTACTTCCAAATTACGGATTTTTAATCTGGAAAATTATCGTTCTTGAGTATATACAACAGTTTTTTAATCGAATATAAAGATGTAAAAGATGTAGAATGCTTTGTAGACAGCTTATCTGATATTTATGTGTTCCATAGTCAATTTTGACCAAAACAGGAGAGATACATAAGCCAATGAACACACACACACCCTGTATGTAAATCTATGAACACACTCCACCAGATTTAATTAATATCCACAATGATTTTTTTTTGTCTCAGAACATTTATCTCCCTTTGCAGAGAATCAAGTCACAAGCAGAATCTTTCCAATATGTTCACTACTCTCTATAAGGCTATGAGCTTCTGCTGCTTGTGACAATGGTAGATACTTGTGAATCACCGGTTTTACTTTGCCCGCTTCTATCGCTGGCCAAACAGTCTTCTTCACTTCCGCTACAACAACAGCTTTGTTTTCCTTGCTTCTTGGTCTTAACGCAGCTCCTGTAGGAACAAAAAAGATCAAGGTTTTCGATAGGTCTCAATTTCGATTTTGAGATAAGATTGATTGATTGATTTATTGTGTGCTAAGTACCTAAGACAGTGAGACGCTTTGGAAGCAGACTACTTAGTTTTATTTCTGCATTGGCTCCACCCATTAAGCCGATAATACATAACCTTCCATCGAAGTTTAAGCTGTCGAGGTTTCTCTGCAGATACGGAGCTCCGATGCAGTCCAAGATAACATCCACACCTTTCCCATCGGTTTCCGCTTTCACCTTTGCGACAAAGTCTTGGGTTTTGTAATTTATACAAACATCAGCACCGAGTTCTTTGCAAGCAGCTAGCTTTTCCTCATTTCCTGTTAGTTAAAAAGAAAATCGGAACGTTGTCAACAAATGAAAACATGGAGGTTATCGAGAAAACTGAAGCTTAGACCAAACCTGCTGTGACCAATACTCTCACTCCTTGATGTTTAGCCATCTGAATTGCGAACGTCCCAATCCCACTAGAACCTCCATGAACCTAAAAATCTCAGAAAGTATCAAACATTAGCAAGGAGAGAAGACAAAGGAAAAGCTGAGTAATAGATGAAGTCTATAGTATTGCCCGGTAAATGGATTTGGCTCCTAACAAACCGTAGAAACGGTCTTATACATAGCAACAGGAGAAGTTAAATACCAAGAATGATTCACCAGCGGAGAGACGGCCCATCATGAAGACAGTTGACCAAACAGTGCATGCCACTTCAGGGAAAGCCGCTGCATCTTTTAGAGAGATACCAGCGGGGATAGGGAGGATTTGTCCAACGGGTACAGCAACTTTCTCACCATAACCTCCTCCAGAAAGAAGAGCACATACCTGGGACAAAGAGAGAGAGTCAGAAGTGTAATCCAAGACAGCGACTTTATACTAGAAAAGCTATTAGTGGCGTAAGGCTAAAGTGAAACTGAAGTCTAAAGGCAAACAGATGAAAACGAATTGCAAACAGAAACCTCTCCAATTCTACTTCAAAATGTTCAGTCACTGAATCCTAAATCACTAAGAACATGAGTGTGACTGTGTGAGCACTGAGCAGCATATTCACACCAGTCTCAAGTCAAGCTCATAGATTCCATGGTTAACACAGAGACACCAAACCCTAAAACCTCAAAATTGAGTATTAATCCCCAATTCCCAGAAACGAAAATCACAGAAAAAGGGGATGTAATCTACCTGGTCTCCGACCTTCCATCGAGAGACGCTCTTGCCGATGGATTCGATGGTTCCGGAACACTCGAGACCAGGGTAAGGGCTAGAGCCAGGCGGTGGAGGGTAAGAGCCAAGTCTCTGGAGAGTATCGGCGCGATTCAGAGCAGTGGCGTGAACTCTGATGAGAACCTCGTCGTCCTTCACTTCTGGGTCTCCGACTTCTCGCAGCTGCAGAACCTCCGGCGCTCCTGGCTCCGAGATCACGATCGCCTTCATCCTCTCTCTAGCTTCCGTATCAAAAACTTTCTTTTATCTCTTTTATTAAAAAGACTGATGATGGATCGAACTAACAGAAGAATAGTATTGACCGTTGAGTTGACCAACGCCACTCAACCGCTGCGATTGGGATTTTAACCGCTCGTAATCGCGAAGGCAGGCGGTAAAAATAAACGGTTCAAATCGGCGGTTCAATTGAACCATTTGTTTTTTTTTTGTACCGCTACTTTTAACTGTCATAACCGCTAATTATCAATCAGTACAAGATCGAGCCATTCATTGGCTCAGAAATACAAATCCCTGATATTTTATGCTCAGCCATGACGTGTAATCGATGAAGAAACCTCGATATTAACCATCATCATCAACTTTATGAAAAACAATAAAATCCAAATCCGTAACTATTAAACGTGTAAGGCGTTTGGTTAAATTTTTTATAAAATTAAAATTCATACCGACTTCTTCTTCTTATTTGAAGAGTTTCGAGACTTTTCATTATCCAACAAATCGAGGCCGTGTGAACGAATCACAGAGTAACAGGTAGACCCATGCCGACTTGTTTATGCAAATCGTGGCGCCCACGTGGAATTTCATAATATCTCTTTGGTAGGACCCACTGAGACTCCATTAATGGCGGTCTCGTCCGTCTTGTGTTCCCTCCTCAAATTCTTCATGATCTAAGAAAAGAGATCTGATTCTATTTCACACTCTCGCTTTATCTCATCTTCGCTTCTTACGTATTATTTCTTCTGGCTCTCTCTGGTGAGCTCTTATGTTTTAGCTTTGTTCAGATTTTTCAGAGATCGCATTGCTTCTTTCTCTTTGAATATCAGTCTTATTGGAATTTAGAAAAATCGAAAATCGTCATTTCAAACTAATTGGGGTCTGATTGGGTTTAGGGAGTTCATCGATGTGTTCTTTGCCAATCAATCTAAAGTTTTGAGCTTTTGTTTAGTCGGCTATATCGGTCATAAACCCTTTTAACTTGTTTCGACGAGTTTAGATACAGATTTAAGAAACGGCGATCTCGTTGCTCATCGTGTTCTCTCGTTCGCATTTAACATTCCAAATCTCATGAATGTTTTGCCTTTTTTTAGAACAATAGATGCATTTGATATTAGATTCGTGAAAGAATAGGAAAGAAATCGCAACAAAGAGATCATTTGGTTTGAGCTCTAATACTCTAATGCCCAGCTTAATGTGAAGCTATCTAATTGGCTAAAGATAATAAAGTTAGAAACATTTGGGAAGATTCGTATACATAATTGACTTCAATTCTTGTGCAAACTCTTTCCTCTTTCAGCAATCTGCAATACAGATGGATTATGCATTTGATTGATGCTCAAGAGTTTTTGTTTAAAATTTTTGATGCAGGTTTGAAAGGAAAAAATGATGGACCTAACGAAACTGAAGCCTCCACAGATTACTTTTTACTGCTCAGCATTTTCTGTCTTGATCACTCTTCATTTGACGATACAGCTTGTATCTCAGCATCTCTTTCACTGGAAGAACCCTAAGGAACAAAAGGCAATAGTCGTCATTGTTCTTATGGCTCCTATCTACGCCGTTGTTTCCTTCGTTGGTTTGTTAGATGTCAAAGGAAGTGAAACCTTCTTCCTGTTTCTAGAATCCATCAAGGAGTGCTACGAAGCACTCGTGAGTATTCTGTTTTCTCGTTTGTTATCTTCAACATAATGTAGAGACACTTGCCAATTTTTCCGGTTTTTTGCAGGTCATTGCTAAATTCTTGGCATTGATGTATAGTTACTTGAACATATCTATCAGCAAAAACATTGTGCCTGATGGAATCAAAGGAAGAGAAATTCACCATTCTTTCCCAATGACTCTTTTCCAGGTTTGTCTCTCTATCTATCATCGCAAGGTTTCTTTCTTCTGTATCTTCTGTGAGTTTACCCTTAACAAAGCTTTGTGTCTACTGTTTTGACAGCCTCATGTAGTCCGTTTGGATCATCGCACTCTGAGACTTTTGAAATACTGGACATGGCAGTTTGTGGTCATCCGACCCGTGTGCTCGATCTTGATGATAGTTTTACAAATCATCGGGTTTTATCCTTCTTGGTTGAGCTGGGCATTCACTATCATTCTCAATCTCTCGGTTTCTCTGGCGTTGTATTCGCTTGTGATTTTCTACCATGTGTTTGCTAAGGAGCTTGCGCCTCATAACCCACTCGCAAAGTTCCTCTGCATCAAAGGGATTGTCTTCTTTTGCTTTTGGCAGGTAATGTTTCCATAATCAGTAAACCCCTCAAAGCAAGAAGCTCAAATATTTGGATTCAAATGTTTAAAGTCATTGAGACGATGTTCACTAGATTCTTTTTGATTATGAAACTGTAGGGGATAGCATTAGACATCCTGGTGGCAATGGGAGTCATAAAATCTCACCATTTCTGGTTGGAGGTTGAACAAATCCAGGAAGCTATTCAGAACGTGTTGGTATGTGTTGAGATGGTCATCTTCGCAGCGGTGCAGAAGCATGCTTATCATGTTGGTCCTTATAGCGGCGAGACCAAGAAGAAACTCGATAAAAAGACCGAATGATCAATCATCGAAATCGACTGTTTTCATCAGCCATTTTATAGCAAATCTAGAGTTTTGGAGAGTTGAAAACAAACTTTTGCTTGTCGTGATTTGGGAACATATGCAATAATGTTAAGATTTAGATGATACGGACAATAATGTTGAACCCCACTACACCGTCTCCATCATTTTTGTTTGGCAAACTCGCACACAAACACATTTCACTTTTTACTTTCTGATGATTAACCAAATAGCATTTTGAATTGCGACCTAATCAAGTATATCAAGAAGTCATGCTTTGAATTGCGACCTAATCAAGTTTCTCTCCAAGCATCCCAAGAATATCGTTAACAAATCAAAGGCCACACTGTATATAAAAAAGCATTGGAATTTATTTTTTTAATTACCCAATAATTGGAATAATTTATTTATGAAAAAATCGTAAAAAAGAGAGGGTAAAATATCGCACGTAAAATACGGGAAGGCGTGCGAAAGGACAATACAGCGTTTCTGATCATCACAACTCCAACACGCAGTCGCAGACGATTCTTCTTCTTCTTCCTCATCTTCATCCTCTTGGTGGGACCCAATCCATACTTCTCGAAATCTGAGGACAGATAGCATTAATGGTGGCTCTCTGCTCGAGCGATTCTCTCTGAATTCCCATTATTTTCTCTTCCCATCCTCTCTTTTTGTCAACGCCTCAGGTCAGCTTCGTAAATTTCAACTCTATTATCTCTCTCTCTCTCTCTCTCTCGCTCACCACTAATTCATACGCGTATTAAAATTATTTGCTAAGATTTCAACCATGCTAAGTTTTTGATTTAGGGTTTAATCGAATTTTTTCGAAATCAATAATACTGGGTTGGATTTTTGTATCATCCATTTTTTATTTAATTTTCTAAAAAAAAAAAAGTTTTTGGGGGAGAATCGATGCTGATTGATTCGTTGATCCAGACAGAGAGTTCGTTGCGTCGTGTTGTTTGAGTTGATGATACCCGCGTGAAGCTTTCGTCAGCAAATCATAAAGAGCCGTCTGCTTACACGCAACCTCACCTCTCTCCATATCTTCTCCTCTAATCCGGAGAGTAGTAGTTCGACTATCGAAATCCCCCCCCAACTTGCTTCCTGTAAGCATCTTCCTCTCTCTCTCTCTCCATATATTCTGGTTACGAATTTTTTTGGGGATTTTTAGTCTTAGATTAGAATGATTTAGGGTAAGATTGATTGGGTTCTCTCTTCTCTTTTGGCTTCTATTTCTCGTTTCTTTGGTTATGATCATAAATATCAAATGGTGCTGCTCTTTGGTGATATCTTCAATGTCTTGTGTTTTATATGGTTCACTTGTTCTTGAGATCATCTTCTGAGCCTTGTGGCTGAATGATTCCTCTTTTAAGTTTCGCCACTTTCCCTATCTTTCGATTTACAAGATCTATTAAGCTTGGTGGAGTAATCAACTTCTGGAATCTGGATTTAACCATGTCTTCTGATATGAGTCTACCTGCATTTCTCTTTCCTTAATGTGATTTATTAACTTGGTATTGTATTGTGATTCTGATACAGCGAGGAAGCTTTTTGCTTTTTGTTTCCTGTCTTTGCGCGTGTCCCATTCTCTTCTCCATAGTTCGTCAAGTTTAGCTCTACAGTTTCTAAAAGATGGAGGTCAAGTTATGGAACGATAAGCGTGAGAGAGAAATGTATGAGAACTTCGCGGAGCTATACGCTATCATCAAAGCTACTGAGAAGCTCGAGAAGGCTTACATCCGCGATCTGGTCTCGCCCTCCGAATACGAAACCGAGTGTCAGAAACTCATTGTCCACTTCAAGACACTATCTGCAACGCTCAGAGACATGGTCCCAAGCATCGAGAGATTCGCCGAGACATACAAGATGGATTGCTCGGCTGCAGTTTATCGGCTTGTGACTTCCGGTGTTCCGGCTACCGTGGAGCACCGAGCTGCTGCAGTGGCTTCTACATCAAGCTCTGCTTCTGTTGTTGCTGAGTGTGTTCAGAACTTTGTCACTTCCATGGATTCTCTCAAACTCAACATGGTTGCTGTTGACCAGGTGTATCCGCTGCTGTCTGATCTCTCCGCTTCACTCAACAAACTAAGCATTTTGCCACCGGATTTTGAAGGGAAGATGAAGATGAAAGAGTGGCTTTTGAGGCTGTCTAAGATGGGAGCTTCAGATGAGCTCACTGAGCAGCAGGCTCGGCAACTTCACTTTGACCTTGAATCATCCTACAACTCCTTCATGGCTGCTTTGCCTAACGCTAGTAACTGACTAATGTGACGTGTGTTCGATTGCTTTTGCTTAGACTTGGCTTTATGTAGTTATTATAATGATGGCTCTAGGACAAATGATTTTGTTTTAAGACAATTTGCTACATTCCAGAGATGAATGGTGTAAACAAAACAAGCCTTTCTTTTGTTGTGTAAGGATCATAAAATTGTTTTTTTGATGAAGTGTATGAATCTAAACTCAACTTTGATTACTCTTGGCTCTATGTTGTTACTTTTGTGGCTTTGGTTTCAAGACAATTTGCACGTAGCATTTTCAAAAATGGAAGAATCCATTATCTGTTTCTGTTGACAAATCAAAACGACAATTATAATAGACCTAGAGGAGAAATTAATTTTGCCCATTTTCATTAGCTGCGAGTTCAGAAAAGTAATGAGCTTTCATCAGTAAGTATATTTATTATTAACCGCCCTTTATCTACAAAATGCGCAAAACCTGTGGGGTTAAAGAGGGTAATTACTAGAAGCTTTCTTGTTACTGCCATCATAATCTACTTCACCTTGCAGCAAATACGAGTCTGCGAAATCTACATGGAGCTTGTGGTGGTGTCTGCAGCTTCTTTGTTTGTCTTGAGTTTTCCTTCATCTTCCTTGTCAATTTGACTATGGGCACTTGATGAGCTTGGTGGCTTGAAGCTATTGTCATCATCATGATGCAGAGACTTGTTCATGGTAGTTGTGTTAGAAGGAGGCAGAGATTCTTCGTCTTTCTCTGGTTGGAAATTCAAATCTATTTGGACTTTCAAAGGCGAAGCATGATTCTCATGGCTCTTACTGGTGTCTCCGCTGCTGTTAGCAGATTGGTGAGGTTCCTCATCAGAGTTCGGTGACTCCAGCTCCTTGTGTTCATTGTTTTCTTTATCTATCTGCTTCTTCTTTCTCCCTAGCAGCAGCGAATTGATACGGCGTTTTACGGTATGGCAGACAGTGCAAGAACAGCATTTGTCGTGTTTGGGACCTTTCCCACTTGGGGATTGTATGCAAACGATGCAAGTGCAGCCGTTTCTATGCCGTGGGTGCTTTGTGGTTTCTTTTTGTGACATCAAGAGTCCTTCCGTTTCCTCCATGGCTTCCTCCTCATCATGCTCTTCAGCTATGAGTTTTTCATTTGCAGAGCATGTTGATCTGAAACTAGATACAGTTCAAAGAAAACAACAATAAATAGAAACTCAACGAGCTTCACAAAATCTATTCACTGTATCTAATTCTACGAGAGATACTTTTCAATATCTGGCAACATGCTTTTGGACCATGACTACTAGTACCAGTACACATTATCTGAATCCTACCAGCATCGTCTAAGATAAGATTTACCATTTCAAACAACGGAAAGCAAAGAGGAAAGCCAATAAAGCAAAGATGTATGGGGTTATTGAGAATTAGGCAATTTACCCTGTAGTTGGCTTCCCAATGACTGGAGCATCCTATTTTGACACAATAAATATAGAAAGAAATAACTAAGTGAGTGATATTCCAAAAGAAAAGTAAAGCAGGACTCGAGAAACGTAACAAAACAAACGGCTGTTCATAACAGGCAAACTAAGATGGCAAATCAAAGGGGAGAGACTAATCAACTCAGGTGTTCAAACCAACTGCGTAGCTTCATCTTTCTTTATTATTGAATTCAAAAGGATAACTGTTAAATGTTAACTAGAAACTACTGCTAAATCAAAAAGAAAAGAAAAGAGAGAGAAAAATGGAAAAGCATAAATTATATGGATGTACCTCATATTCCTCAAACTCAAAACCCTCTATCTTCATTATAGATGGAGTGATATTAGGAGGAGGCAAGAGAAATCCTTGAGCTTCTTCCCATGTTACCATCAGCACAGTGTGGTCTCCCTTATCAAATTTTTGACGTTTGCTTCTTGTAATCATCATGCTGCTTTGCTTCTTCCCGGAAGAGAATTCTCCTCCTGGAGTTTCTTTAGCTATATAAGCGGACCTCTTAATTTTAGACGGTGGATGCATATCAACCGGTTCAGCCTGCTAATGGAAATGCATAAGAGATGTGTAACACTATGTTTCCTCACACAAGCTAACTTGTCAAGAAAGGGTGTCAGTTTGGATTTTGAACACTTACATCTCTGTTTGTGCAACTGTCACGATTGTTATTCGTTGAGCCAGTTTCCTGCAAAGACACATTTAATATGTAACAAAAATTCTGCTGGGATCTAGAAACAAGCCCATTTCCTGATCAGAAAAGTACTTACAAACAAAAGTCATCTAGTTAATTTAGAAAGTAACCTGTTCAGACGATTGAGCAACCAAAGCCTTTCTGAATCCCATGATTAACTTCCTTTCTGGATCTACTCGGCTAAATATGACTAAAAGAGAATGGAAAGCATAAGTTCTAGAAAAACGGACACTAACTCAGAAGAAGTGTAATATGCTTGACAAAACATATCAATTAAAAATGTTAATGGAGTGAGAAAAAATATGCTTCCGCGTTGAAAAGGTGGAAATGTGAACAGTAAATGCAACCACATAAACCATATCTGAGATTTAGCTACATGATAAACCAAATTCCTGTATCACCAACGACATACCTGTATCACCAGCCTGCAGCTGCAGACTCTGTAAGCATGGAGTTACTCCCTCTAGAACGTAGATTCTGCTATTGTTGTTTGGCCAAAAGCGAAACTGAAATGTCCAGTTTTTACCCATTGAGTCCTGTACTTTGAGAGGCACACCTTCGGTGTGGGAAATATGGGGCAAGAAAGCCTGTTACATAACAGACGCCTGTTATTAATATAAGACAGCTGTAAAGTTTACAGATGTTATGACTACTAGATAAATGATACAAAAGCGGAGAAGTATTTGATATAAGCAGCAGATAGTCATATGCCCAATTCTTTCAACATGAATCACCTGTTTATATAAAAAAACAAGAAATCGTAATTGCATATGCAAAAAGTTATTTACCTCTGCACACTTCTTTGGCACCACCAGTCGCCCAACTCGTCCAGTATCACTTGCACTCAGTATCTTCTCAAAGAGAGGAGTGACAACGGATTCAGATCTTGCTCATCGTTAAGGTTTTGTTAACTTAGACACAGGCAATTTTTGTTAGTTTTACGTGTCATGAACCTAAGCGGCTAAGAATCCTAGCAGAAAAGTAAGACCTATCTCTATAAAACCATTTATCTGAAAGGCTTAACATCCACCCTATTCTACAACCTAGTGTAGAGTTATTCACATCAAATGATAAAAAGAAAACAAAAAGCAAGAGGAATAGGACACTGAAGTATGAAAAGGAAAGCATGGTTTATATGCTTATGGTGAGCATACAAAGTTATATTCCAATGTAGCCTCTATAAGACAGCAAGGATACTCTTTGGAGAGATTCTGCTGAACTTGATTTTCATATGAAACCTTAGGCCAATATCGTGGAACCACCTGATATTTTCCTGGAGTATCAAGATGGGTCCTCAAATTCCGACTTTTGTTTTTGAATGGTGAGTCTGCTTTACCATTCAAGTCATTGTAAAAGCAACTCAGTGGAGAAGACTTAGGTGTATGCCATAAATTACTTCCATCTAGTCTCGAGTGACCATTTGTCTCAATTGGTGTTGTAAGTGGCACAGGAAACGCAAGCTGTGTCCCACATGGACCCTCCTTTAATGAGATCAGTGGATGATATACATTGACGTTTGAACAAGGGAGTACTTTACAATTAGGTCCTGCAATTGAAGATTTACTTTTAAGACAGGAATGAGATTGTCATAGAAGTAATACGACAATCTTCTAATATAAGAGCATGAACCTGCATTCTGATTATTAAGTATGTCGCTTGTGTGACTTTTCGAGCTTTCACTCATTAATTTCCCCATCAAGTGATTCATTCCCCTTCTTTTCTCTGTGGAACATGCAGTGGCCCTGTCTTTAGAAGTAGGTTGTCCAAATTCATAACCATCTCCACGATTATGAAAATCAAACTGCAGAACCGAAGGACCAAACAAACTAGGAGGCCGGCAGCGTATCTGATTTGACCCGGTTGAAGAACCCCAATTGATCGACAAGTCCTTGAATTTTTCAGCAATGGGAGATTGGAAGAAAGCCGAAAAATTGGGTCCCTGAAACACATGAAATACAGACTGTTATAGCACATGAACCACAGCTCAAAATAGATCTTCAACTTGAAAAGGATCTTTGTACAGGTAAAGTTTTGTTTGCTAGCTTAAGATATATGATTCGTAAGAGTTGATGAACATCGTGAACCATTATTGATTTTTGGTAACATCATGCCTCCTAGAAAAATAAATGGATAGAATTCTATAATAGGAAATGGAAAGTGAAATCCTCCCTCACCAAAGAACCTTTTTTTCTTGCGCAAGCCAGGCACTCAATTCCTCCAGCATCCAACAAGATAAAAGCAGATGCAGAAACAATACAACCACAGTGAATTCTCTGCACAGAATGCTAATAGTGAGAGACTTCATATCTGGAAACCCCCAGTAGGATTTTGTAATGCTAACCAGACAAAAAAAAATTAACTGATAAACATGTATTTACCTTTCCACATGACTCACACCACCTCCATCCGGGATCCCTTAGGTGAAAGATGTCACAAAATTTTCCTTGCTCATAAGCAGAGCTGTAACCAGAATACAGTTATTATATATTTGGAAAACTGATAACACAATTAAGAGTTAATGCAATTGCTCTAGTGAGCTGGTAAAAGAATTGTGTCTACAGTATTACAAAAACCAGACAAAGAAAAACCATCCTCTTGTGTCGGTTAATGCATAATGCAATTATACCTACTTGCAAACGTTAACTAGTCTTTTTTTTTTTTCTTATGCAAGTGATAAATTCTGATGAAGTTTACATTGTACAACAGAAACATAACTCTCTAGAAACTAAACACTATATAGTCTCCACGCATCCATATTATAGAAAGCAAATTCTAAGGGCTCATCAAACACGCATTGATTCTAGAAAACAAGCTACATACAGGGACAAAATCATTCCAATATCATCGAATTGAATAAATGCTTTCCCATCATCCCATGTAAACCTATCAAACACAGAACATATCTAGACATTTTCACAACCAGGACACTGTGAGAGAGCAAAACTCTCATTTCCTAGTTAGATAAGTAAGACTCTCTTCGATATCTGATATTTAATAGGTAGTAAAACCCTGATGCTCAAAGGCTTTGTACTTCCATGAAAGGGGACCCTTTTTGATTACATAGAACATTACCTTACCCAATATATCATTTCACAGAATGCCCCTTATAATGCCTCAGATACACACAAAGTAAGCCTAAGAAACCCATATAATATCTAACCTCGATGCAGTAGAATATATAATTTTATAAAACCCACTATTGGACAAATTCTCCATTCTGGTGGTGATTAGAATGCAATGTAGCTTCCTAATTCTTTAAATTTTATGTCCCTTAGTTTTACATCTTCTATCTCTTTCCCGTCGCTGGACTTTGAACCTCTAGACTCTCTACTTGGTACAACAGCATTGATGTCACATGAAAAACGAGTCCACACTTTCAATTGAAACCACAATGCTCTAAATTTTATACTCACATCTATAATTCAACATCATAGACTTATTCCGATCAACATTACAGAAAGAGTTCAAAAGATCGGCTCCTAATCTCTCGGATTGTAGCTAACACATGCGGATTCTATACACGAGATTACTGTTTCCAAAAAATTTTGCCAGTGAGAAGAGTGAGACACGCTACCAAAACTTACTACCATAAACCCAAATTACAGAAGAAAAAAAAACAAAGAAACTACGTTCCATCTGATTTTCAAAATCGAAAACAAGCACTCCAAAAAAAAACGAACAGATCACTAAAATAAAAACGAACACAGAGTGAAGTAAGCGAAGAAGGAAGCAAGGAACGGTTGCTTACGCGCAACGATGACAGAGGTCGGCGAAATCGCCAGTTTGGAGACGCCAACCAGGTTGGTAATGCTCGAGGTCGAACTCGGAACATTCGCCGTTGAAGCAAAATCTAGAGGATAAGGAAGAAGACGACATGGAGGAAAGCAAAAAAAAACCCTAGAAAAGCGTAAATTGATGACGGAGAGAAAAAGAGAAAATGGTGAAATGAAAGGCGAAGAGAGGAGAAAGAAGAAAGTAGAGAAAATAGTGAAAGTGGTGGGTAGAAGAAAGTAGAGAAAATAGTGAAAGTGGTGGGTATTGTTGTTTGCCTGATCAGCTAAAAAAAAATACTCTCAGAGGTTTTACGGAAAAAGAAAGCTATTTTCTTTTATTTCTTTTTTCCACTTTTTCTATGCTCCTTTTTTATTCCTTTTTAATATTTAAATATTTAATTTATACGCCAAGTCATCATGAGTTTGGTAGGTCCAAAACTAAATTCCAAGGACCATATGTTATTATTTTAATAAACATCATATGTCGCATCAATTTTTTTTGTTTGCTGTGGATGGAGGAATCTCTCTACCTTTTAGTCATAGTCCAGTTGACAAAAATAATAATCTACAAATACTCCAATAGTATTGCCATAAAGTTTGGACTATTGCCAAAAAGTTGTTTGTTATGATTTTTAACATATCGATTAGTTCACATAGTAACGTTTTGTATGTTACGTATTCTTTCATCCAAAAGTAGATATTTAGATATGGATACTAAAAAAAAGATATGGATGATACTATCATAGAATATAAATTTACACAAAAATGAAAAAAATGCTCATTGCACATATTTATGGTCTTATTTAATTACCACAACTTTCAACATTTGTCTCTACACCAAATTTAGTCAAAAAAAAAAAAACAAACATTTGTCTCTACACTGCAATACAAAAACATACAAAGTTTACACTTGAAAGATACAAAAAAATCAGAAACAAAACTCCGTTGAATCATAGGATTAATTATAAGATACAAATCATCTCTTTGCCTCTTAGTTGTTGTACTGTACTGTACATGTCCATCAATCAAATTATCGCCACAAAGGAACAAACATTTGAGTGCGTCTTCATCTCATCTCATCTCATCTCATGTGTGACATTTTACCAATCAGAATTATTCAGGAGAGAAGAGAGTGGCTAAACCTTGATCAACTGTTATTTGAAGCTTGTCGTAAGACATCAAAGCCTTCTGATCACATTTATATGATCTTCTTCCCCTTGCCAAAACCTCTCCGTCTGAATCTATGATTCCTTCCTTGTCTGGTTCATCTATACGTGAACCCGGCTCCAACACGAATGCCTTCACCTTTTTGACAGTAAAAATCACCAGGCAGGCTTTTAGTCAAATCAAGAAATGCAATATCACAAGGGATACCGAATCCATCAAATGAAAGATTACAACTAAACGAATGGGTTCAAGGTTTCGGATGACAAACCTTTAGATATGCTACATATGGTGATTGAACATGTGTTCCATCACTCAACTTTGTCATAAGTGATAGCAAGGCAAGCTTCGGGCAGCCTTTCATGACAATCAAATCCAGGAAGCCATCAGAAAACTGTTCATCAGACCATATACGTAAGTTTTTCGCAAGTAAACAACCCTATGAAAGCGTCTCATTACTCCTGCAACGCAAAAAGAAGATCCAAGACGTTTGAAAATGTTAAAAAATGTGTAACTGACCTTTGCGTCAGGAGCAGCCAGAGTGTTCTCAGCACCCCATGGAACATTATGAAGCCATACTGAAACAAATGGGCCTTTGATTTCTCTCCATTCCAGATCTTCAAGTTTAGTGTCAGGTCCTTGGTATCCTAGTGCCTTATCGCTAACAGATGACTCTTTGTCAACACTGCAACTGGCTGGTTGCCCATAGCTTTCAAACCCAGGAGCCGGCACAAATAGAATCCGTCCATTGTATTGTCTTAAGCATATTATCCTCTGAAGACCCTGTAATTACAAGCCGTAGAAGAGACAACACAATATCCATTTAGTTGAATAAGACAACATCCGATTAGTAGCATGCAAATTGCAATCCACTGGAAACTTAATGGATCTATTCGAATAGTCTAAAGACACACTTTAAGACCTGCAATGCAAAAGATTCTCAATTTTTTCAACTAAACGTACATAGACATCAAAGCGAGCACTACCCATCCATCTGAACTTCTCTGACTCGATGTCTATATCAGCCACTAAACCTGAAATAAATTGAAAATATCTCAATACAAAACCAACAGTATAATTCACCAAGCTCAGGCATTGCAAATACGTTTCGGAAGTCACTTGCATACCCCAAGTAAGCATCAAGACGCTGAAGAATTTGGTAGTCCCTTGTGAGATAGTTGCCACATCTAAAGAACGTGTATGACCTGACAATACAAAAATATTTTGACAGTCAGCTGACTCATGAGGACCAAACAAAAAAACGTTTTTTGTAGGATAGAGTATTGTATGGATAGAGGAAGACCTCGGATAATGGAAATAGTAGCACTTGTTGCACTACAAGGAAGCCCAGCAGGGTCCAATAATGATTTTATCATACCATTACCACTTCCTGCCATCAAGAATTTTGCACATGAAGTAACACAAAGTATAAGATTTTACTAAAGTTTCTCATGCACAAGATATTCGATTTCTGTATTAAACAGCAATTGTTTCGATCTTACTGAAGAACAACTTTTACATCTAAACTTCCACATGGAACAACACACAAGACAATAAAAAAATGATGAAGCAGAACGAACCTGCAGGGACCATTCCGATAGGCAATTTTAAGGCAGATCTCCAGTCTGCTCTTTCGAGCAGTCCATTTACAACCTACTAAATTAGGAACCAATTGTAAGAATCAGCAACAATAGAATAATTGTCTAATCCCAGAGGCAAACGTAACTGAAACAGTAAACATATAATTAAAACAAGAGATTGCTTCCTCAAAGAGATACTTCCAAAAGTAATATGTTTTCCTTCAAATGTCGTTCAAGACACGAATTCTATAAATTCCTCTAGTTCGAATCATGTGAGAATAGCAAAATAGACACGCATCATCACTTCCAATTAAAGTTATCCAGCTAAAATTGACGTATAGAGAAAATGATACTTCCACAACAGAAAAGCTTCCTACTTACCTCAACAAGGACACCGTCGCCGCTAACACAAACAATACCATCGTATTTTGATACATCCATGGACCTAACAATTTCCTTTGCATGCAACTGATACTTGGTTTCTGGAAAATCATCATCATCATCATTAATCCGACTGTTAATTCCCGGGAGAAGAGATTTTGAAATCAGGAAGAACCCATAAGAAACAAAATCGAAATCAGGAACCTTGAATCTCGAGTTGAATATCAGCATCTTCAAACAATGGCTTTACTTCCTCTAGAAAAATCTTTCTCGCCGATTTCTTCCCGCCAAACGGGTTCACAAACACAAGCAATCTCTTGGGCCGACCTAAATTTCGACGAGGAATTTACCAATTTAGCATCGAGATTTAAGAAATGCATCGATATGATTTCGAGTTTTAGCTCCGTGACACCACCCAAGTTTTTCGATTATTTCACACTAACCGAGAGATTCGAGGTGTTGACGGAGCTTATCGCACCATAGCTTTCTAGATTCATCAGAGAGAGGCTCGAAAACGAAATCCTTCCTGGCGTAATCTCCAGCAGTTTCTCCGCAGCAGACTCCTCCCCCTCTCTCCACCAAGGTCTTTACTCTAACCTTGTTACCTTCCACGACGAAACCCAGCGTTTCTTTTCCCACCGACAATTTCCGCCGTCCAGATTCCGTCCACCGTAGCTCTCCGTCGGCAGTCAAGGTTAACGGCGTCACAACGTCATTTACCAGAACTCGGTCGGAAATTATCGCCGGAGCCGACATCTGATCATTCTCCGGCTGAGGATCCATAGCGAGAGAGAGAGAGAGGGGAGTTTCGTCGTTGGTGAGAGAGCTAATAATTTAAAAAAAAAAAAATTTGACCTGAAAGCTGATCTTTGGTAAGACTTTTCCGATCAGGAAGAAAGTGAATACTACGCGCCAAACCCGGCGAGTGTGTGAGATGATGTGGCATTAATCTTCTTCTTAATGACTTGTGAGTTTCTCTTAGGCCAAGGAGAAAATTACTGAAGAATGTTACATTGTACAATACCTGTAAACAGATTAACAACATCTTTTTTTTTTTTTTTTCTCATTTCCTGTAATGTAACTGTACATGTACATCAATCAAAGTGCACCCACAAGGGAATAACATTTACAGATGGATAGAGATCAATCAGGGTTTATGAATTATGATGTGAATGTGTATTCATCTCACGTGTAGTATAACAACATTATCAATATTCAGGAGAGAAGAGAGTAGCTAAACCTTGATCAACTGTTATTTGAAGCTTGTCGTAAGACATCAAAGCCTTCTGATCACATTTATATGTTCCTTTTCCTCTTGCCAATACCTATCCGTCTCAATCTATGATTCCTTCCTTGTCTGGTTCGTCTACGCGTGCACCCGGATCCAGCGCAAATGCCTTCACCTTTTTGAAATTGCCAGCTTTTAGTCAAATAAAAAAATGCAGATTCACAAATGAAAGATTACAAGTCTTATATGGTTTTAGGTGACAGACCTTTAGATATACTATATATGGTGATTGAACATGTTTTCCATCACTCAACTGTGTCATACGTGATAGCAAGACAAGCTCCAGTTTTTAATGCATGTTTGGGTACATGTTTACAAGTCTAATTGGCCGTTCTCTCTCTAGTTTACTTGCAAAAACATTATAACAGTTTCTTTCTTGTATCGTTGAGAAAACGGCCAATTAGTACCCGAACTATAGACAAATGTGACAATAGTACCTGAACAAATGATGTGTGCGTAAACATACCTCAACTTTTATTTTCTTAAATTTGTATATCAAAACTATTAAATCAAGGCCAATACATACATTGACCAAACAAACGGTAGTTAAACCGTTAACAGTGCTGATTGTGATTGATGAATTGCCTGCCACGCCAGCTAAACTGTCTATAACTGCTGTCTCAGCTACCATGTCACTAAAATTGTTGTTGGATTCCATGGGAAGACTGAACTTTCTCTTAACCAGATTTGTGTATACGTGAAGCCTATCGGTAACGACACTTAAGCTTTTAATCTTTGCATTAGTCGAATAACTGAGAGAAATCTATATCTGCTTATAATCTCCTTGACTATGGTCTTATTTTGTCGTCAGGGTGGTTGTTTTTACACTGTTTTTTTTCAGGGTGGTTGCTTTTACACTGTTTTCTAAAAAAAAAAAAAAAAAAAATTCTAGTTCAGACTCTATTTTAACAATGAATACCTCACATCCGTTAAAGGACACTACGGTCAAAAGTTACCACCTACTAGATCCGGAACCGATTGGTCTACACTTGGAAGGACTTATATAATGATGCTCAAGTTCAATTCAAACCGTACAACATATGAAGTGTTAAAGACACAGTCCAGACTACACTTACAAGGGAACACCATTCAATTATGAGGAGAAATATTACAAAGTTATTGGATTCTATGGGAAGACTGAGTATCGGTAACGACGCTTAAGTTTTTAATCTTTGCATTGGTTGAATAACTTTGAGAAAGCTATATCTACTTATAATCTCCTTGATTATGGTCTTATTTTGTCGCCATGGTGGCTGTTTTTACACTGTTTTCTTTAGGGTAGTTGTTTTTACACTGTTTTTACACTATTTTCTAAATTTGTTTTCTTCTTCTTTTTCTTTTTTGTAGTTCAGGCTCTATTTTAACAATGAATACCTAACATTTGTTAGAAGGACACTACGGTCAAAAGTTACCACCTACTAGATCTAGAACTGACTACTCTTCACTTGGAAAATTTATATGACGATGCTCAAGTTCAATACAAAACCTACAACATATGAAGTGTTAACACCATTCAAGTTCGAGGAGAAAGATCACAAAGTTGTTGGATTCCATGGAAAAACTGAACTTTCTCTTAACCAGATTGGTGTATACGTGAAGCCTATCGCTAACGACGCTTACGCTTTTAATCTTTGCATTGGTCAAATAACTGAGAGAAAGCTATATTTAATTATAATCTCTTTGATTATGATCTTATTTTGTCTTTGACTATGATCTTATTTTGTCGTTATAGTAGTTGTTTTTACACTATTTTTAGTATGCCTCTTCCTTACGTTGAATTAAGTAGATAAGTTTATATTTTGCTTTTATATTTGCACTAGTTATCGAATTTTCTTCAATAAATGTTTGTGTTATAGATTTCACGCAGAAATATTGTATACTTTTACAAAATTTAATCCACTAAAATCATATTTTATACATATGTTAGAATTTTTTCCTAAAGTCCATATTTTAAAATTTTACCTTTTTCTACTCTTATACAATTTCATTAATCATCTAATATATTAATGCTCGTTTAATTTATCTTTTAAAAATGATGGATGGATTTTTTTTATAGATGAACTATACGTATATAATCCCATGAAGTGCAATGCAATGCAATGTCTTAAGAAAAATAAACTCTTTAAAATATTTGTATCACTATTTAACAGGAAATCAACAATTTACGAAGTTGAAACATTTTCCCTTAACAACTTAAATTTCTTGCAGAAATATTGTATAAACATACTACGTTTGATGCACATTTTATTGAAGGAAATGGGCATCTGCCTCTATTAAGCACCTGCCTTATTAATCAAGCAAAAAAAGTAGTTNGGTCACCAGTTTGTACAACCATCACGCAGGCTGCTCCTGAGCCTTCCGGATTTTCACTTGATTTGTTCAATAACAACACAAGTTCTTTATCCTGTTTCAACATTAGACCTGTCTCTTATACACATCTAGATGTGAATATTGTATAAACATACTACGTTTGATGCACATTTTATTGAAGGAAATGGGCATCTGCCTCTATTAAGCACCTGCCTTATTAATCAAGCAAAAATGGTAGTTTAGAACATTTACAAAAAGAGATCAATCAGGGTTTATGAATTATGATATGAATGAATGTCTCTTCATCTCACATGTAGTATTATAACATTATCAATACTCAGGAGAGAAGAGAGTAGCTAAACCTTGATCAACTGTTATTTGAAGCTTGTCATAAGACATCAAAGCCTTTTCATCACATTTATATGTTCCTTTTCCTCTTGCCAAAACCTCTCCGTCTGAATCTATGATTCCTTCCTCGTCTGGTTCGTCTACGCGTGCACCCGGATCCAGCACAAATGCCTTCACCTTTTCGAAAGTAAAATCATCACAAGCTTTTAGTCAAATCACAAGAAGGCATCAAATGAAAGATAACAGCTATATGGGGGGGGTGTTCATGGTTTCAAGTGACAAAACCTTTAGATATACTACATATGGTGATTGAACATGTGTTCCATCACTCAGCTGTGTCATAAGTGATAGCAAGATAAGCTTAGGGCAGTTTTTCACCACAATCAAATCCAGGAAGCCATCAGAAAACTGTTCATCAGACCATAGACGAAAGAAGCTTTAACACGTTATTGTTCTTGCAAGTAAACAATCCTACAAAGGCCTCTTGTTGGTTTCAACGTTGGAAATGTGTAACTGACCTTTGCGTCGGGAGCAGCCAAAGTGTTTTCAGCACCCCATGGAACATTATGAAGCCATACCGAAACAAAAGGGCCTTTGATTTCTCTCCATTCCAGATCTTCAAGCTTAGAATCAGGCCCTTGGTATCCGAGCGCCTTATCGCTAACAGGTGGCTCTTTGTACAGACTGCTACTGGCTGGCTGCCCATAGCTTTCAAAACCAGGAGCTGGTAGAAATAATACTCGTCCGTTGTATTGTCTTAAACATATTATCCTCTGAAGAGCCTGCAAATACAAGCCGTTTAGATAGAACATAAAAAAATTCCATTTTAGTTCGACAAGACAACATCCAATGAGAACCATACATAGAAGTCAATGCGAGCACTTCCCATCCATCTGAACTTCTCTGACTCGATGTCGATATCAGCCACTAAACCTGAATTATAGTGGACTCATTCAATACTACAAATAGTATAATTTCATCAAGCTCAAGCACTAATTCCAGTTCCAAATAAGTTTCTCAAACTTAGAACGCTTGCATACCCCAAGCAAGCATCAACACACTAAAGAATCTTGTAGTCCCTTGTGAGATATTGGCCACATCTACAGAACGCTTATGACCTGCCAATACAGAAATATTGTGACAGAGATCTGGTTACTGAGGAAAAAAGATAAACCTTTTTGAAAAAATAGAGTTTGTTTATGGCATGAAGCAGAACCTCGGATGATAGAAATAGTAGCACTTGTTGCACAGCATCGAAGCCCAACTGAGTCCAACAATGACTTTATCATGCCATTACCAGTTCCTGCCGTCAAGAATTTCAATGCCCATAAAGAGAGAGAAAAAAAGTATAAAGATTTCGCTAAAAGTTTCTTATGCACATGACATCAATTTCTATCATAAACAAAAAAAACTTCACATCTAGACATTCCCATGGAAGAACACACAACACAAGAGAAGGACGAAGCAGATTAAAACTCCAATTCCAAAGATCTCTGATTATTAGAGGCAATGTCTGAGATTTTTTTGTGAGGCAACTCAAGATGAGGATCACACGGAAATTACAATTTAAAAGATGCTACTAATGATTCGTCATGTCATGTAGAACACAAACCTGCAGGGACCATCCCGATCGGCAAATTTAAGGCCTTTCTCCAGTCTGCTCTTTCGAGTAATCCATTTACAACCTACTAAATTTAGGAACCCAATTGAAAGAATCAAAAAAAAGGAAAGTATAATCTTTCTCAAAATAAGTTATCCAACGAAATTGACATACGAGAAATTAATTACCTCAACAAGAATACCATCGCCGCTAACACAAACAATACCGTCGTACTTTGATACATCCATGGACCTAACAATTTCCTTTGCATGCAACTGATACTTGGTTTCTGAAGAACCATCATCATAGTTAATCCGATTGGTTATCTCCCGGAAAACAGTTTTTTCAAATCAGAAAAAAAAAAAACACAAACAGAAATGTGGAACCTTGAACATCAAGTTGAATATCAGCATCATCAAGCAACGGTTTTACTTGGTTTAGAAAAATCTTTCTAGCCGATTTCTTCCCGCCAAATGGGTTCACGAATACAAGCAATCTCTTGGGCCGACCTAAATCACCAATTTTAGAGAATTGTAGTGAGGTTTATCTCCGTGATACCCAAGTTTTCGAACAAAAACGACTAACCGAGAGAGTCGAGATATCGACGGAGCCTGAAGCACCATCGGTTTCTAGCATCTTCGGAGAAAGGCTCGAAGACGAAATCCTTCCTCGAGAAATCTCCTCCATCAGATTCTCCGCAGCAGATTCCTCCTCCACCTCTCTCCACCACTGCCTTTACTCTTATCTGCTTACCTTCCACGACGAAACCCAGAACATCCTTCTTCATCGTCAAGCTCCGCCGTTCGAACCCAACTGACCGTAGCTCTCCGTCGGCAGTCAACGTCACCACCGCGAAGTTATCATCTACGAAAACTAGGTCCGTGATGATTACCGCCGGAGATAATTGTTGAGGATGATCCATAACGCTTACCTCCGCGTGAGAGAGAAGAGAGAGAGAGAGAGAATCGTTGTTAGCTTCGCAGGTGAGCTAAGAACAAAGAATTGATTTGACACGAAAAACTGACTTTTTGGCACTTTGTCTTATCAGATGGGAAGTGAACACAACGCGCTCATTTTGGCGGGTGGGCGAGATGACGTGGAATTAACGCTCTTTAATTATGACTAGACTTTTAAAAAGAAGACTAATAATAATACAAACCGTTTTTAGTAACTCGAGACACTTTCCGATAACTTGAACTAATCTACAGAAACAATGAAAGCCAAGCCCATTGGAGGGGGTTTACTTGTCCTCAGAGACATCTTCTTCGTCTTCATCTTCTTCCAATATATACACCAGAGCACGTCTTCTTTCAGCAAAAACGCAAGCCACTCCTCTTGAAGCTGTAAAGAATTTAAGATAGCAAAAGATTCCGTGAACCTTGAAAACCATTTTCGTTTCAAGTTGTGGCTACAAGAATATCGTCTATACATATATTCTATGTTGATCAACAACTTTTAGTAAAGTTCTCTGTTTGCTTCTTAGAGACTGTACTAGTCTTAGTGAGAGAGAGTACTTAGGCAAGCTCTTGTCCTTTAAGACGGAAATGGAATATGAATTGAGAAAATGGGAACTTACCGCTTACTGCTAGAGGAGCAATGGTAGAATGTGGAACTTTGCGAACCTTTTCATTCTCCATTTCCAGGTTAACAATGGAGCCCTGCAGGAAAAGATCATTTGTGAGGATTTTTAGTGAATAAGATAGTTTCAAGATGGACAAGTTACTAAATAACCTCACTTGGAGAGCAGAGAGCAGTAAATTTTGACAAAAAAATGCCGATGAGAATGGTTAAAATCAACATTACCTTCAAATCCTCTAGCTCCCATTGATTTAGACAACTAGATCTTGAAATGGAAATGAATGTAAGGTCACCAGTTTGTACAACCATCACGCAGGCTGCTCCTGAGCCTTCCGGATTTTCACTTGATTTGTTCAATAACAACACAAGTTCTTTATCCTGTTTCAACATTAGACAGGGTTACAGGGCAAGTAGAGAGAGAGACACACAATCAGGTAACTAGAAGAAAACAAAATATACAAATATAAGAATAAACAAATCAACCAGTGCAACAGAAGAAAACGAGCATTCACCTTGTAGAGAGATAAATCAACACAATGGTAGCCATTAGGTACAGATAACAAAACAGCTTCCAGAGAAGTATAACCATTTTTCTCGTTGTTGGAGTTTTGCTTAAAACCCTTAGCTATGCCAATACAGTTCTGGATATCTGGGAAAGCTTCATCAGGGACTTGAAAAGATATGTAATCAGTGTACCCACTTTCACAAGCTGTATCAGCAGAAACTTCATTCTGCACGAGCATGAAGATTCTAATATATCAGGTGAAATTTTTTAGCTTTGGAGATAGAAATGAACAAGACGCATAAATCTTTTCCTAAGCATCTCCTATAGGATTATACTAATGTACGTTAGGACTGATGCTGCAAATACCTTATAAAAGGAAAGAGACATGGGAATGGTAGTACGAGTTTGCGTTGTTGACAACTGAAGAGGGCAAAGCGGCAACAACTTCATACATGATATCTTCCTTGATATGGTTGTAAAGGGCATCTGAAGAGCCATCTTGAAGCTAAAATTGTTAAAGCATAAAAATCAAATTTTGATGTCTAGTCACTGAACGAAAGTCATAAGAGAGTATGATCAGACTCTAAAAACTCAGCATATTTTGTTTTGCAGCTAAAACTCCCAAAACATATATTATGGGTGTTCAGCAATAAGTGGAAAAACGTTAAGGGAAAATACCTAGACTCCATGTGCTGGAATTCCTTAGCCAATGTTCTCCGCAGAAAATCAGAGTCTGAAAACCCTCCAAATTGAATTAACTCTTTGACTCTTTCAATGGTTTTGCTGGGACAAGAAAATCGTAAGAGTTTATAAGAATTGGAGGAAAAATATAATGAAATGAACAGCCACGGAGGATTGAATGGACTTCACGCTTCATCCGTTTCTATGATATGCTGATTTGTGGTCATTTATTAGTTATGTATGCAGAAAAGACAAGTATGCAGAAATTTCTCAAACACACATGGAAGCACACAAACGCATACACATTGCCAATATCTAAATTTGGTTTAAGAAGTTAGGTAACATGGCAGAGATTCTGATCGACTAAAAGATATTACGCAAAAAGGTAGGTAAAAGCGGAGATAGAGAAAGAGGTAACCTACAGATCAATTTCAATGTCATCATCAGCTTCAGATAGCTCCAAGAGGTCTTTCACCGGATCTTGATCATATAGGAACTTCAAGAATACCACAAGGAGTTCACTGCCACGGAAGCAAACCATGTAACTACAAAGGTTTGTCTTTCATAAACAACATAGAAACACACGTGCATACCTGTTGTATGACATAAGCTGATCATTTGGTTCTTGCATAAGATACTTTACGCTTTTGAGGAGCCAGTTGAAGAAGTTTGAGAACTGAAACAAAAAGACTATAATTTTTATTGAAATGAACATTGGGTGGGAAACATGGGACAAAACATCATTCTGAATAACTACGATTTTCATTGTCTAAAGAACTGCACGCCTCTGCACCTGTTGGACAACAGAAGATAGTACCATCATAAACCGTTGCACTTGTACAAGTAGGAGACCAGCATTTTCCGTTGCTTCATTAAGGAGTCTCTCATCCAAACCAATGCCTTGGTATCGTGCACGCCACCTCGAGAGACCTCTTAATTCACCCAACCTGAATCCAATAATTTCTGCTGCAGGCTGGGAAAGAAAGCCAATTCGTGACAAAACTCTTATCTAAAAATTATTTGCAGGGTAAGCAAATGTTACTTAAGTCTAACAATAGAAAAATCTTTTTCCAGGAGTGGGAAGAAAACTAAACCTGAAGATGGTCAAGGACAACCAGCTGAAGATCTTTTCCTGTACCACATACTGACTTTAAGACGCGCTTCACACCCTACTAAACAGGATAACTACTTAGTGGATTCTGATAAAACTAGTACCCCGGAGATGATCAAGCAAGTGAAGCTTACCACTTCACCAAGAGAGTTGACTAAAAACTGATTAAGTGCTGGACTAATTCGCGCGCCACCCAACAGGCTAAGAAATTCTTCTTGAGGAGATGATTCCAGTCCTAAGAGAAAAGCAACACAGCCCTGTGAATCGATGAGCCAACGAGAAAACCTCGACGAAGAAGCGGATAAGGGCAAATACCATTATCTATGATCAAGGTGGAAAGAGAATGAAACTTGTCGTGGAAAGTTTTCATGGCATCCGCCCATTGTTTACTCATAACTGATAGGGATTCTCGAATAACCTCAGTCAAATCTTCAATGTTGGAAGCTTGTTGAGCAACCTGATGAAGCTCATATTTCCTGAAATAAAAATTGGAAGACAGAACGAATATGACAGATGCAAGGCAGACAAACAACGAAAAGTGTGCCATTTACTAACGTTTTCCGGTGTTGAAATTCATATTTAAAACAATGAAAAGGAAAGAAGCAGCAGCGGAATATAGATAATTTGGTGTGTACTCATAGTTTCTGCAGAAAAGTTACCTCTTCCAAAATATAGATGTGTCCATTGCAAGGCAATGTAAACCATGCAGATCTTGAACACTAAGTTTTTCCTCTCTTGGCTCACTATCAGAATCCCTAAGCTCTCCTGTGCACATTACTACCAGGCGACAGAGATCCTTCGACAAAGCAACCTAAGAAATGCAATTAACAATAATTAGTTTAAAAATCTGAAGACTCTTGATCACTCCTTTCTTTGTTTCCCCCAAAAGACATGAAAATTGAAGAAATGTCATTTATATCATTTGGAAAGCATGGCTCTTGAAAGGATCCAAGTACCTTGTAAACAGTAGCATTGAATAGCTTGCAAGAGGCATGCTCATCCAGATGGGGCACAGGAACAGACAGCTCGTGTATGTTCTGATCATGATTTTGCAGGATAGCAGAGCAAACACATGAAATGAGAGAAAATAAGAAACTGAAAAATAAAACAGTAGGATATTGCTCGTAGCTAGAAATGAAAATAAAAATGAATCTTAAAAAAATATGTAATAACGTAACAACTAAATTTTAGAAAACAATCTACATATGCAAACAGTGTTGAAAACTCATTAACCATCATGCAATTCTATTTGCAAGCACAAGTAGAATGTGATGAAACATCAGCAACCATGATCCATCAATGGATTACTATTTACTTCAAGTCAAAAGAGCGACTTACAATCTTCCCAATCTGAAATATTCCAAATATATTAAAGCATATGCTCCCATCTCGATCTCCACTGCAGAGAATGTTAAACTTCCGGAATGAGGTATTAGATAGTTCTGCTAAAGAATCTTCACCATCATCCATGAAACTGGAGTCACCAGCTACCACTCCAGGCATCTTTGGAGCTCTTGGAGCAGGAGGGAAAAAACGGGAGGTCCGGTCCTCATAAACTGAGACATTCCCAATTTCACCCTGAAAAATCAAACTCTCAGAATCAGCACAAGCTCAACTAGCGTTTTTTTCACAATACCTAAAACTATATGTGCGTCAACTGTGATTGGTAAAACATACTTGCTTATTTTTTTCCTCAATATCGATATAAACGAAAGAATACCACTTGATTTAAACCAAACATGAGTTCTTGTACAACTATATCAGAGGAGAAATCATACGGTTTTGGATTGTCCATCTTCCTCCCAGTTAAGACACACGACAGCTACGGCATGGGGCTTCAAGCTCCTTAGTAGCTTCCCGTTCTGCATGAAAAGAGTGTTAACCACTTGTGTGATAAAAGCATGATCTTTTTTTCCTTTGATATAGCAGGGATCGAAAGAGTTGTTAGTCCACCAAAAACTTCATCATGTAAAACACGGATTAGCTTCAATCTAAACTTACCTCAACATCGTGAAGCGCAATGGTTCCATCCTCGAGCCCAACAGCTATGGCTTTACCATCAGGACGCCAACATAAAGAAGTAACAGGCCTTCCTATTAAGCCAAAAAAAAGGAAGAATTAGTACCAAGAATATCTGAATAACTCAGTAAAGAGACGAAATTGCATTTCACTTTCAGTTTCAGCGAATAGACGAAGAGCCAGAAACGAATTTTCATCAAGCCGAAAGTTATGGAACTCATAATCAAAAAAAACCATCTTGTATTCGAAAATTGTCTTGTTAAATCCGACAAAGTGAAGAAAGAGAAGTTAACCTGGCGAAATAGTCCATAATCTCTGCCAATTGAACCGGTGCAGCAAAATCTTTGAGTCCTCCGTAACCATTGCCAGCAAATCCTTCTCCGGGTTCCACTCAGCTATCTTAATCTAAAGAAATTGAACATCGCAAAAAGTGAGCAAAAACATGAATCTATCTAAATTCCCCAGAAAGAATGCATCTCCACGAAAATTGAGCAGAAGAGAAACAAAACCTGAAAAGGTATCGGCTTGTCGAACTGGAGCTGGAAAGGAATTACGCTTTCGCCCTCCTCACTCTCCATTTCCGAAAATCCGAGGTTTTACAAAGTAGAAAAGGGCGAGTAGGGCAAGAGTAGAAATGAGGGATTTTTGGAATTCTTAATTTCTTATAAAGCTACAGGAACTAAGGAGTCAGAGAGAAACACTTGAGAAAAATCTGTAGAGAGTGAATAATGGAAGAAGGAAGGAGATGACGGCGGTCGCCGGAATCCGCCGGGAGCAGAAAGACGCACTAGTGACACAACCTGGCGGGCCTTTCTTCCAAATTCCAATAAGTTAAAGCTGTCTGGAGGGAATCATTTTGTTGAGAGTAAGAGACCTAATCCGGTTTTTGGTTTTGACTTCGGTTTGATTTTTTTTGTTTTCCAAATTTTCGGTCTGAGATAGCGAACCCGGTTCGGGTTTTGGAGATTCTCACTGGGGTTTAGAACAGAATTAAAAACCTCTCTGCTACTTTTCCGTAAGCTCTGACGACGACGAGGATGGGTGAAGAAGAAGCACTAGCAGAAGAAAATGGTGGACTAAAGGTAGACTCAGGAGAGCAAACTTCATCATGGCCCACCATGAGATTCGATGTCTCTCCTTACAGAACGCACCATTTCTCTAAGCAGTTCAGGGCTGCTCGAAACCCTAACAATTTCCTCAAGGGTCTTAAATGGTACCCTTCTTTCTTCTTATTCCACTCTCTCTCGCTTAGGATTTTGTTCTTTTTTCTCAAAGTTTGAATTTTTGTTCTTTTTCTCCTTCACTTTTGAGGTACTGATTTGTTTACCGCTTCTTACAGGTCACCTGATGGTTCGTGTTTCCTTGCAAGCTCCGAGGACAACACACTTAGTCTGTTTTATCTGTAAGGAGACTAAATTCAAATGAAAACTCTTATGTAGCTTAAGCATCAGTTAATTTGTGTATTTTTCCTTCTCTGTTGAATCTTTTCGTTTTGCATAATTCTCCATCAGGCCTCAAGATGGAGGGGATTCTAATAGCTATGGGATGCCAATCCCTGAAGAAGGTAAGCTTTGAAGTCTAAATTTTGCTATAAATGTGAAGTAATTTTGTGATTCATGGTGTGTTTATGTTATTCTTTCAAATTTTGGAACTGTAGATTCGTATGGTGCGAGTCTTCTTGTGAATGAGGGTGAATCTGTTTATGATTTCTGTTGGTATCCATACATGTCAGTTTCAGGTAATAATCAAGTTCATCATGAAGGGTTGTTTCTTTTTTTGCTTAACGATTTCATCATCTGAAATGGATTTACTGATTTTGGCTTGTTGACTGATTGATCCAGACCCATTAACATGCGTCTTTGCTACCTCCACTAGAGACCATCCGATTCATCTTTGGGATAGTTCTTCTGGTGAGGTGCTGATTTTT
>JAHZTW010000004.1:48370545-48529798 GCA_020283515.1 Alliaria petiolata
AAAAAAAAAAATTTCTTTTTCTTTTTTTTGTAGTTCAAGCTCTATTTTAACAATGAATATATCACATCAGTTGAAGGACACTATGGTCAAAAGTTACCATCTACTAGATCTGGAACTGACTGGTCTTCACTTGGGAGGACTTACATGACAATGATCAAATTCAATACAAACCGTACAGCATATGAAGTGCTAAGACACAGTCCAGACTACACTTACAAGGGAACACCATTCAAGTTTGAGGAGAAAGGTCACAAAATTGTTGGATTTCATGGGAAGACTGAAGTTTCTCTTAACCAGATTGGTGTATATGTGAAGCCTATCGGTAACGACGCTTAAGCTTTTAATTTTTGCATTGGTCCAATAGTGAGAGAAAGCTATAATCTCCTCGAATTGAGTGGTTGTTTTTACACTGTTTCTAGTATCCTCATTACTCTGTCTCTTACGCTTCCTTATGTTTGAATAAAGTACTGCTTTTATATTTGCACTAGTTATCGAATTTTCTTCAATAAATGTTTGTGTTATAAATTTCAAGCAGAAATATTGTATAACATAGTACTTTTACAAAAAAAATAAAAATTGTCTACTACTTTTACAAATTTTAATCCACTAAAATCGTATTTTATACATATGTTAGAATTTTTTTCCTAAAGTCCATATTTAAAATTCGTACTTTTTTCTACTCTTATTGCACAAAAAAAAAACAATTTCATTAACCATCTAATATATCAATACTCGTTTAATTTATCTTTTGAAAATGATGGATGGATTTTTTATTTTTTTTTTATAAATGAACTACGTATATAAATTTTGAAATTTTATATTTTTGTAACATAACCGAATTTAGAAACCTAGATTTACATTCTGCCGCCATTCCATATAGCTGGAAGGTTACCATTTCTTGTCTTGATACTAAAATTTTTGAACGTTTATGACAAAACATTAACAATGGTAAATAAATGGCTGAAGAAAACCCTTGATATGATTACAAGCAAGTAAGCAACTAATATCATTTTTTAAAGGGTTTACCATTATCATTAACCTACAGTTGATACGTAGGTCTTAAGAAACACTATCTGACACCAAATAGGTCCAAGAAGAATAGGGCTAAGCTATCGGATTACTAAGTACCGGGAGAATAATAATCCCACGACGTGCAATGCAATGTCTTAAGAAAAATACACTCTTTAAACTATTTGTATCAATCACTTGCTAAAAAATAATAAAGATTCCAGTCACAGTTAATCCGGATCACCACTACGTTGGATGCAAGTTGTAAGAAATTTCGACGCAACTACATTTTATTATAGGAAATGGGCATCTTCTGCCTCTATTGAGTACCTGCCTTATTAATCAAGCGAAAAGATTAAGCGAAAATGGGTTTTTTTTTTTTTTGCGTATAAACGTAATATAATGGTCGTATAGTGTAATATTGTAACAAGAAAGCAAATAAATAAGTAAGTCCTACGAGATAGACTGCTCGAGAAAGTTTGCATTGAAACGGATTGCTTGACGTTGATCCAGATGATTGAGGAACCCGTGGATTGGCCAGCTTTTAGATCAGAGATAGACAATTTGTGTACTTTTAGGAATTCCTTTGTGGAATGTGTTATTCGTTTTATCCCGCGTAGTAAAAATGTCTGTACCGATAGCCTGGCTAAAAGGGCGAGAGCACGATGATTTATATTTTCCCATGTAGATCATCCCCAGTTAATAGGAATGGGATCTGCGGAACCTGAACCTATTAACCTAATTTATCTAGTTTATGGTAGCTTGTCGAAAAAAAAAAAATAATAAGTAAGTCAAAGGAAACTAAATGACAATGGAATCAATTCTTTTTACAGTCATGAGACTCATGACTTTTTCAGTTTTTCCTTTTCACAATCTCAAAATACCAAAATAGTTTTTATAGGTTTTTTATTTCTTGTAAACATTTACAAATTACAACCAACAGATAAGTTATTTTTTTTTTCTTTTTAATAAATGGGTTTTTATGTCGTCGCCTCCGCCGTGTCGAATGTCCCGACCCCGAGACGAGTTCGATTAGTGACCCATTTTTCCCAATGGTGGTCCTTTATACATCTTCGTCGGCTTTGGAACTGAATCTGGGAAGAAGAAAGGTGGTCGAGCCTGAACCGCTAGAGATTCGTTACGACTTACGACCCATACGAACGCGGGGAAGTCGAGCAAACAAATCCAAAGGGATTTTTAAAGCCTTCGGTTGCTGTAGAAACCCAAAGGGATTTTTACACAAATCCAGAGTGAGCAAACAAATCCAGGTTTATGAATTATGATATGAATGAATGTGTCTTCATTTCACGTGTAGTGTAACGTTATCATCGTTCAGGAGAGAAGAGAGTAGCTAAACCTTGATCAACTGTTATTTGAAGCTTGTCGTAAGACATCAAAGCCTTTTGATCACATTTATATGTTCTTTTTCCTCTTGCCAAAACCTCTCCGTCTGAATCTATGATTCCTTCCTTGTCTGGTTCGTCTACGCGTGCACCCGGATCCAGCACAAATGCCTTCACCTTTTTGAAATTGCCAGCTTTTAGTCAAATAAGAAGATGCAGATTCACAAATGAAATATTACAACTTATATATGGTTCCAGGTGAACAAACCTTTAGATATACTACATATGGTGATTGAACATGTGTTCCATCACTCAACTGTGTCATAAGTGATAGCAAGACAAGCTTAGGGCAGTTTTTCACCACAATCAAGTCCAGGAAGCCATCAGAAAACTGTTCATCAGACCATAGACGAAAGAAGCTTTAACACGTTATTGTTCTTGCAAGTAAACAATCCTACGAAGGCCTCTTGTTGGTTTCAACGTTGGAAATGTGTAACTGACCTTTGCGTCGGGAGCAGCCAAGGTGTTTTCAGCACCCCAGGGAATATTATGAAGCCATACCGAAACAAAAGGGCCTTTGATTTCTCTCCATTCCAGATCTTCAAGTTTAGTAACAGGTCCTTGGTACCCGAGCGCCTTATCGCTAACAGGTGGCTCTTTGTAAAGACTGCTACTGGCTGGCTGCCCATAGCTTTCAAAACCAGGAGCTGGTAGAAATAATACTCGTCCGTTGTATTGTCTTAAACATATTATCCTCTGAATAGCCTGCAAATACAAGCCGTTGAGTAGGAGATAAAAAGGTTCCATTTGAGTTCGACAAGACAACATCCAATGAGAATCATAGAGTCTATTAGCAAGAAATTTCAAATTTATCAACTAAACGTACATAGAAGTCAATGCGAGCACTTCCCATCCATCTGAACTTCTCTGACTCGATGTCGATATCAGCCACTAAACCTGAAATATATTGGACTCATTCAATAGAAGAACCAGTATAATTTCATCAAGCTCAAGCACTAATTTAACTCTGGAGTAACTTAGAACACTTGCATACCCCAAGCAAGCATCAAGACACTGAAGAATCTTGTAGTCCCTTGTGAGATAGTAGCCACATCTACAGAACGCTTATGACCTGCCAATACAGAAATATTGTGACAGAGATCTGGTTACTGAGGAAAAAAGATAAACCTTTTTGAAAAAATAGAGTTTGTTTATGGCATGAAGCAGAACCTCGGATGATTGAAATAGTAGCACTTGTTGCACAGCATCGAAGCCCAACTGAGTCCAACAATGACTTTATCATGCCATTACCAGTTCCTGCCGTCAAGAATTTTAATGCCCATAAAGAGAAAGGAAAAAAGTATAAAAATTTCGCTAAAAGTTTCTTATGTACATGACATCAATTTCTATATCATAAACGGCAACTTTTCGATGTTAATAAAACAAAAAAAAACTTCACATCTAGACATTCCCATGGAAGAACACACAACACAAGAGAAAGGACGAAGCAGATTAAAACTCCAATTCCAAAGATCTCTGATTATTAGAGGCAATGTCTGAGACTTTTTTTATGAGGCAATTTAAGATGAGGATCACACGGTTTTAAAAGAAGCTATTAATAATTCGTCAATGTCATGTAGAACACAAACCTGCAGGGACCATCCCGATCGGCAAATTTAAGGCCTTTCTCCAGTCTGCTCTTTCGAGCAGTCCATTTACAACCTACTAAATTTAGGAACCCAATTGAAAGAATAAAAAAAAAAGGAAAGTATAATCTTTCTCAAAATAAGTTAATCCAATGAAATTGACATACGAGAAATTAATTACCTCAACAAGAATACCATCGCCGCTAACACAAACAATACCGTCGTACTTTGATACATCCATGGACCTAACAATTTCCTTTGCATGCAACTGATACTTGGTTTCTGAATTAACCATCATCATAGTTAATCCGGTCGGTTATCTCCCGGAAAAGAGTTTTTTTCCAAATGAGAAAGAAGAAACACAAACAGAAATGTGGAACCTTGAACATCAAGTTGAATATCAGCATCATCAAGCAACGGTTTTACTTGGTTTAGAAAAATCTTTCTAGCCGATTTCTTCCCGCCAAATGGGTTCACGAATACAAGCAATCTCTTGGGCCGACCTAAATCGCCAATTTTAGAGAATTGTAGTGAGGTTTATCTCCGTGATACCCAAGTTTTCGAACAAAAACGACTAACCGAGAGAGTCGAGATATCGACGGAGCCTGAAGCACCATCGGTTTCTAGCATCTTCGGAGAAAGGCTCGAAGACGAAATCCTTCCTCGAGAAATCTCCTCCATCAGATTCTCCGCAGCAGATTCCTCCTCCACCTCTCTCCACCACTGCCTTTACTCTTATCTGCTTACCTTCCACGACGAAACCCAGAACGTCCTTCTTCATCGTCAAGCTCCGCCGTTCGAACCCAACTGACCGTAGCTCTCCGTCGGCAGTCAACGTCACCACCGCGAAGTTATCATCTACGAAAACTAGGTCCGTGATGATTACCGCCGGAGATAATTGTTGAGGATGATCCATAACGCTTACCTCCGTGAGAGAGAAGAGAGAGAGAATCGTTGTTAGCTTCGCAGGTGAGCTAAGAACAAAGAAATGATTTGACACGAAAAACTGACTTTTTGGCACTTTGTCTTATCAGATGGGATGTGAACACAACGCGCTCATTTTGGCGGGTGGGCGAGATGACGTGGAATTAACGCTCTTTAATTATGACTAGACTTTTAAAAAGAAGACTAATGATAATACAAATTTGTGGACAATTAACTGTTAAAAAACCGTTTTTAGTAACTCAAGACACTTTCCGATAACTTAAACTAATCTACAGAAACAATGAAAGCCAAGCCCATTGGAGGGGGTTTACTTTTCCTCAGAGACATCTTCTTCGTCTTCATCTTCTTCCAATATATACACCAGAGCACGTCTCCTTTCAGCAAAAACGCAAGCCACTCCTCTTGAAGCTGTAAAGAATTTTAGATGACTAAGCAAAAGATTCCGTGACCTTTGAAAACCATTTTTCGTTTCAACTTGTAGCTAGAAGAATATCGTCTATACATATCCTATGTTGATCAACAACTTCTAGTAAAGGTCTCTGTTTGCTTCTTAATCATTGTACTAGTCTTAGTGAGAGTACTTAAGGCAAGCTCTTTGTCCTTTAAATTTTGCAGTACCTTTCAGGATTTCAGAGACTCGGAATCTTATGACAAAAATGAGATATGAATTGAGAAAATGGGAACTTACCGCTTACTGCTAGAGGAGCAATGGTAGAATGTGGAACTTTGCGAACCTTTTCATTCTCCATTTCCAGGTCAACAATGGAGCCCTGCAGGAAAAGATCATTTGCGAGGATTTTTCAAGATGCATAAGTTCCTAGATAACCTCACTTGGAGCGCAGAGAGCAGTAAATTTTGACAAAATGCCGATGAGAATGGTTAAAAAATCAACATTACCTTCAAATCCTCTAGCTCCCATTGATTTAGACAACTAGATCTTGAAATGGAAATGAATGTAAGGTCACCAGTTTGTACAACCATCATGCAGGCTTCTCCTGAGCCTTCGGGATTTTCACTTGATTTGTTCAATAACAACACAAGTTCTTTATCCTGTTTCAACATTAGACAGGGTTACAGGGGGACTAGACTAGAGAGAGACACACACAATCAGGTAACTAGAAGAAAACAAGATATACAATTTTTTATTAAAAAAATCAATTAGTGCTGCAGAAGAAATTGAGTGATTCACCTTGTAGAGAGATAAATCAGCACACTGGTAGCCATTAGGTACAGATAACAAAACAGCTTCCAGAGATGTATAACCATTTTTCTCGTTGTTGGAGTTTTTCTTAAAACCCTTAGCTATGCCAATACAGTTCTGAATATCTGGGAAAGCTTCATCAGGGACTTGAAAACATATGTAATCAGTGAACCCACTTTCGCAAGTTGTATCAGCAGAAACTTCATTCTGCACGAGCATGAAGATTCTAGTATATCAGGAGAAATTTTTTAGCATTGGAGATAGAAATGAACAACACGCATAAATCTTTTCCTAAGCATCTCCTATAGGATTATACTAATGTACGTTAGGACTGATGCTGCAAATACCTTATAAAAGGAAAGAGACATGGGAATGGTAGTACGAGTTTGCGTTGTTGACAACTGAAGAGGGCAAAGCGGCAACAACTTCATACATGATATCTTCCTTGATATGGTTGTAAAGGGCATCTGAAGAGCCATCTTGAAGCTAAAATTGTTAAAGCATAAAAATCAAATTTTGATGTCTAGTCACTGAACGAAAGTCATAAGAGAGTATGATCAGACTCTAAAAACTCAGCATATTTTGTTTTGCAGCTAAAACTCCCAAAACATATATTATGGGTGTTCAGCAATAAGTGGAAAAACGTTAAGGGAAAATACCTAGACTCCATGTGCTGGAATTCCTTAGCCAATGTTCTCCGCAGAAAATCAGAGTCTGAAAACCCTCCAAATTGAATTAACTCTTTGACTCTTTCAATGGTTTTGCTGGGACAAGAAAATCGTAAGAGTTTATAAGAATTGGAGGAAAAATATAATGAAATGAACAGCCACGGAGGATTGAATGGACTTCACGCTTCATCCGTTTCTATGATATGCTGATTTGTGGTCATTTATTAGTTATGTATGCAGAAAAGACAAGTATGCAGAAATTTCTCAAACACACATGGAAGCACACAAACGCATACACATTGCCAATATCTAAATTTGGTTTAAGAAGTTAGGTAACATGGCAGAGATTCTGATCGACTAAAAGATATTACGCAAAAAGGTAGGTAAAAGCGGAGATAGAGAAAGAGGTAACCTACAGATCAACTTCAATGTCATCATCAGCTTCAGATAGCTCCAAGAGGTCTTTTACCGGATCTTGATCATATAGGAACTTCAAGAATACCACAAGGAGTTCACTGCCACGGAAGCAAACCATGTAACTACAAAGTTTTGTCTTTCAACGCCATAAACAACATAGAAACACACGTGCATACCTGTTGTATGACATATGCTGATCATTTGGTTCTTGCATAAGATACTTTACGCTTTTGAGGAGCCAGTTGAAGAAGTTTGAGAACTGAAACAAAAAGACTATAATTTTATTGAAATGAACATTGGGTGGGAAACATGGGACAAAACATCATTCTGAATAACTACGATTTTCATTGTCTAAAGAACCGCACGCCTCTGTACCTGTTGGACAACAGAAGATAGTACCATCATAAACCGTTGCACTTGTACAAGTAGGAGACCAGCATTTTCAGTTGCTTCATTAAGCAGTCTCTCATCCAAACCAATGCCTTGGTATCGTGCACGCCACCTCGAGAGACCTCTTAATTCACCCAACCTGAATCCAATAATTTCTGCTGCAGGCTGGGAAAGAAAGCCAATTCGTGACAAAACTCTTATCTAAAAATTATTTGCAGGGTAAGCAAATGTTACTTAAGTCTAACAATAGAAAAATCTTTTTCCAGGAGTGGGAAGAAAACTAAACCTGAAGATGGTCAAGGACAACCAGCTGAAGATCTTTTCCTGTACCACATACTGACTTTAAAACGCGCTTCACACCCTACTAAACAGGATAACTACTTAGTGGATTCTGATAAAACTAGTACCCCGGAGATGATCAAGCAAGTGAAGCTTACCACTTCACCAAGAGAGTTAACTAAAAACTGATTAAGTGCTGGACTAATTCGCGCGCCACCCAACAGGCTAAGAAATTCTTCTTGAGGAGATGATTCCAGTCCTAAGAGAAAAGCAACACAGCCCTGTGAATCTATGAGCGAACGAGAAAACCTCAACGAAGAAGCGGATAGTGACAAATACCATTATCTATGATCAAGGTGGAAAGAGAATGAAACTTGTCGTGGAAACTTTTCATGGCATCCGCCCATTGTTTACTCATAACTGATAGGGATTCTCGAATAACCTCAGTCAAATCTTCAATGTTGGAAGCTTGTTGAGCAACCTGATGAAGCTCATATTTCCTGAAATAAAAATTGGAAGAGAGAACGAATATGACAGATGCAAGGCAGACAAACAACGAAAAGTGTGCCATTTACTAACGTTTTCCGGTGTTGAAGTTCATATTTAAAACAATGAAAAGGAAAGAAGCAACAGCGGAATATAGATAATTTGGTGTGTACTCATAGTTTCTGCAGAAAAGTTACCTCTTCCAAAATATAGATGTGTCCATTGCAAGGCAATGTAAACCATGCAGATCTTGAACACTAAGTTTTTCCTCTCTTGGCTCACTATCAGAATCCCTAAGCTCTCCTGTGCACATTACTACCAGGCGACAGAGATCCTTCGACAAAGCAACCTAAGAAATGCAATTAACAATAATTAGTTTAAAAATCTGAAGACTCTTGATCACTCCTTTCTTTGTTTCCCCCAAAAGACATGAAAATTGAAGAAATGACATTTATATCATTTGGAAAGCATGGCTCTTGAAAGGATCCAAGTACCTTGTAAACAGTAGCATTGAATAGCTTGCAAGAGGCATGCTCATCCAGATGGGGCACAGGAACAGACAGCTCGTGTATGTTCTGATCATGATTTTGCAGGATAGCAGAGCAAACACATGAAATGAGAGAAAATAAGAAACTGAAAAATAAAACAGTAGGATATTGCTCGTAGCTAGAAATGAAAATAAAAATGAATCTTAAAAAAATATGTAATAACGTAACAACTAAATTTTAGAAAACAATCTACATATGCAAACAGTGTTGAAAACTCATTAACCATCATGCAATTCTATTTGCAAGCACAAGTAGAATGTGATGAAACATCAGCAACCATGATCCATCAATGGATTACTATTTACTTCAAGTCAAAAGAGCGACTTACAATCTTCCCAATCTGAAATATTCCAAATATATTAAAGCATATGCTCCCATCTCGATCTCCACTGCAGAGAATGTTAAACTTCCGGAATGAGGTATTAGATAGGTCTGCTAAAGAATCTTCACCATCATCCATGAAACTGGAGTCACCAGCTACCACTCCAGGCATCTTTGGAGCTCTTGGAGCAGGAGGGAAAAAACGGGAGGTCCGGTCCTCGTAAACTGAGACATTCCCAATTTCATCCTGAAAAATCAAACTCTTAGAATCAGCACAAGCTCAACTAGCGTTTTTTTTCACTATATCTAAAACTATATGTGCGTCAACTGTGATTGGTAAAACATACTTGCTTATTATTTTCTCAATATCAATATAAACGAAAGAATACCACTTGATTTAAACCAAACATGAGTTCTTGTACAACTATATCAGAGGAGAAATCATACGGTTTTGAATTGTCCATCTTCCTCCCAGTTAAGACACACGACAGCTACGGCATGGGGCTTCAAGCTCCTTAGTAGCTTCCCGTTCTGCATGAAAAGAGTATTAACCACTGGTGTGATAAAAGCATGATCTTTTTCCTTTGATATAGCAGGGACCGAAAGAGTTGTTAGTCCATCAAAAATTCATCATGTAAAACACGGATTAGCTTCAATCTAAACTTGCCTCAACATCGTGAAGCGCAATGGTTCCATCCTCGAGCCCAACAGCTATGGCTTTACCATCAGGACGCCAACATAAAGAAGTAACAGGCCTTCCTATTAAGCCAAAAAAAAGGAAGAATTAGTACCAAGAATATCTGAATAACTCAGTAAAGAGACGAAATTGCATTTCACTTTCAGTTTCAGCGAATAGACGAAGAGCCAGAAACGAATTTTCATCAAGCCGAAAGTTATGGAACTCATAATCAAAAAAAACCATCTTGTATTCGAAAACTGTCTTGTTAAATCCAACAAAGTGAAGAAAGAGAAGTTAACCTGGCGAAATAGTCCATAATCTCTGCCAATTGAACCGGTGCAGCAAAATCTTTGAGTCCTCCGTAACCATTGCCAGCAAATCCTTCTCCGGGTTCCACTCAGCTATCTTAATCTAAAGAAATTGAACATCGCAAAAGTGAGCAAAAACATGAATCCATCTAAATTCCCCAGAAAAGAATGCATCTCCACGAAAATTGAGCAGAAGAGAAACAAAACCTGAAAAGGTATCGGCTTGTCGAACTGGAGCTGGAAAGGAATTACGCTTTCGCCCTCCTCACTCTCCATTTCCGAAAATCCGAGGTTTTACAAAGTAGAAAAGGGCGAGTAGGGCAAGAGTAGAAATGAGGGATTTTTGGAATTCTTAATTTCTTATAAAGCTACAGGAACTAAGGAGTCAGAGAGAAACACTTGAGAAAAATCTGTAGAGAGTGAATAATGGAAGAAGGAAGGAGATGACGGCGGTCGCCGGAATCCGCCGGGAGCAGAAAGACGCACTAGTGACACAACCTGGCGGGCCTTTCTTCCAAATTCCAATAAGTTAAAGCTGTCTGGAGGGAATCATTTTGTTGAGAGTAAGAGACCTAATCCGGTTTTTGGTTTTGACTTCGGTTTGATTTTTTTTGTTTTCCAAATTTTCGGTCTGAGATAGCGAACCCGGTTCGGGTTTTGGAGATTCTCACTGGGGTTTAGAACAGAATTAAAAACCTCTCTGCTACTTTTCCGTAAGCTCTGACGACGACGAGGATGGGTGAAGAAGAAGCACTAGCAGAAGAAAATGGTGGACTAAAGGTAGACTCAGGAGAGCAAACTTCATCATGGCCCACCATGAGATTCGATGTCTCTCCTTACAGAACGCACCATTTCTCTAAGCAGTTCAGGGCTGCTCGAAACCCTAACAATTTCCTCAAGGGTCTTAAATGGTACCCTTCTTTCTTCTTATTCCACTCTCTCTCTCTCGCTTAGGATTTTGTTCTTTTTTCTTAAAGTTTGAATTTTTTGCTCTTTTCCTCCTTCACTTTTGAGGTACTGATTTGTTTACTGCTTCTTACAGGTCACCTGATGGTTCGTGTTTCCTTGCAAGCTCCGAGGACAACACACTTAGTCTGTTTTATCTGTAAGGAGACTAAATTCAACTGAAAACTCTTATGTAGCTTAAGAATCAGTAATTTGTGTGTTTTTAGTTCTCTGTTGAATCTTTTCGTTTTGCAAAATTGTCCATCAGGCCTCAAGATGGAGGGGATTCTAATAGCTATGGGATGCCAATCCCTGAAGAAGGTAAGCTTCGCCATCTAAATTTTGCTATAAATGCGAAGTAATTTTGTGATTCATGGTGTGTTTATGTTATTCTTTCAAATTTTGGAACTGTAGATTCGTATGGTGCGAGCCTTCTTGTGAATGAGGGTGAATCTGTTTATGATTTCTGTTGGTATCCATACATGTCAGTTTCAGGTAATAATCAAGTTCATCATCAAGGGTTGTTTCTTTTTTTGCTTAACGATTTCATCATTTGAAATGGATTTACTGATTTTGGCTTGTTGACTGATTGATCCAGACCCATTAACATGCGTCTTTGCTACCTCCACTAGAGACCATCCGATTCATCTTTGGGATAGTTCTTCTGGTGAGGTGCTGATTTTTTCCATGAAACTTAACATGTTTGCTGGAGAGCTATTCTACCATCGTTTAGTGTGTGTCTTGTTATTTACATGTGAATATCACAATGGCAGCTTCGATGCACTTACCGGGCCTATGATGCTATGGATGAAATAACTGCTGCGTTTTCGATTGGATTTAATCCTGATGGAACCAAGTAAGCAAGAACTTCATCAAAGTTTCATACATCTTCCCACATGGTAGAGAATTTGACCAACAGCCATCTATATTCATTTGGCTGTGTTATGTCTTTAGGATCTTTGCTGGTTATAACAGCTCCATCAGAGTGTTTGATCTTCATCGTCCCGGTAGAGATTTTGGGCAGTATTCAACTCTGCAGAGAAATAAAGAGGGCCAAGCAGGTTTTTTTCTTTGTTTATCACTCACACGCTGCATAATATTGTTGTTTCAGATTATGCATAAACAAGAACAACCTTTTACTGGTTTATAATTTGCAGGTATATTATCTACTCTTGCTTTCTCCCCAACCAATTCTGGAATGCTGGCTGTGGGCTCTTACGGGCAGACTACTGGGATTTATAGAGAAGACAACATGGAGCTTTTGTATGTTTTACATGGTCAAGAAGGCGGCGTTACACATGTAAGTCATTAACTTTTTGCTTTATTTTTGTGCATTTGGAAATGATAAAATCTTAAATCGAACTTTTTCTTGCTTTCAGGTTCAATTTTCAAAGGATGGGAACTATTTATATACAGGAGGTCGCAAGGTAACATGCTGTTATATACCATTCTCTTTGACTGTTGTCTTGAGCATATTTATCCCAACTTTTTTTTTTTTTTAATCCGAACTTGATTTGAAGAATATTAAAGTTTGATATTAAATATGAATCGTGTTTGCAGCAATCTTACCAAAAAATGTTTTTATTTTGTGTTTGCTCTTTTCAGGATCCTTACATTCTTTGCTGGGATATGCGGAAGTCTGTTGAGATAGTTTATAAGTGAGTATTTAGTTTTTTCCTTTTGGTTTGGGTTGTCTTTGGGTTTCCATGCTTGTATAGCTGTCCAAGAATATAGTTTAGAACCAAAAACAAGGGCCGGAGACAATATGAATGCTTAATGAGCCATGATCAGCAAAAAAATTACTAGAAGTCTTAGCTAGTTGAACTTCAGATTTGATTCTTGCTTTCCAAATATTGAGTTCTTTTACTTGTTTTCAGTTACTTTTAAGTCCAAATGAAATGTGTTGAATGGATCTTCTATATGTGTATCAGATTGTACAGAGCAACAGAGAACACAAACCAGCATGTATTCTTTGATATTGAGCCAAGTGGTCGACATCTTGGCACCGGTGGTCAGGTACTATTAATTGATCTTCCTTTCCCTAAAACTTGAAAGATGCAAAGCAATCTTGTTTCCTCTATTAACACACTTATGGTTAAATCGCTGTAACCATTTTTCTCATTCCTCTTGTCTTTTTTTATCCAGGATGGCCTCGTTCACATGTATGATTTACAAACCGGAAACTGGGTCTCTGGATATCAAGCTGCTTCAGGTAGCTTAACACTTTGGTTCTTGAGTAGACTCTCCAGTTCTTGAAGAGATTTTAACTTTAGTATATGTCGATTGGTGCAGATACCGTCAATGCTTTTTCTTTCCACCCATACCTTCCAATGGCTGCTACATCCTCTGGTCACAGACGATTCGCAATCCCAGATGATGACGATGAAGATAAGAACGATGTCCAACTGAAAGGTACATTTGCACTTAGTTTCATACTTCACCAATGTTAAAAGACACAAAATCAAATGTTTATTTTCTCTTTGTGGTCACACAGCTGATGAAAACTGTGTATCTCTCTGGAGTTTCTACGTTACATCCGAAGAGAACGCTTTTGATGGCGTTGCAAGCAATTCTCATCAACACATAGTCCCAGGGGAAGAAGAAGAAAACGCTTAAAACATTTTTTTTTTCCGTTATGTCAAAGACAAAAACGCCTAACATATAATATTTTATTGTTTTTTACACTATGTTTAAAAAGGAATCAAAACAAAAGTTTATTTTACTAGTCTTATCCCAAAAAAAAAAAAAAAGATGTGGGTATATTCTCTTTTTTGTGCATTTATGAAGAAAGAAAAAATTACAAACTCCCATACTTATCTCGACATTATTTCAATCAAATAAATCTTCTGATTTGGATGGAATCCAATGAAAAACCCACCCAAGTTAAATTTCTCTGAATCAAAACCACCAAATTCTACATCTGACTATTAAATCCATACCGTTCAAACTTCCAATAGAGACACGTGGCAAACGATCTATGGATCGTACACTGATTATCCCATGAACCACCGCTCGGTCCCGGTTTTTGTATTCCGAATAAACCGCGTTAGCTTGTACAATAACCGATACAGAAGCCAACTTGGACTGATCGAAACACAAAATGCCAATGACGGCTGACCAATAGCCATCCGCCACGTGTCTCCTCTCGAACCCGAAGCTTGATATTCTGAAAATCTCTCTCAAGTTTATTCTCTGTGTGTTTGCTTAGCTTAGCTCTGTTTCGTAATGATCCATCATCTCCATTTCATCGGTGAGTTTTGGTTCTCGAATGCCGTAAAAGTAGTTGAGTGGGTATCGGAAACTCTGTTTCTGAAGAATCTTCTTAGTGGAGAAAGCAGAAGAAGATCAATGGCGTTGACGAAAGGAGGATTCGTGATGAGGTCCAAGCGAGAAAGTGGATTCCAGGGAGAGGAAGAGGAACTAGAGTTAGGGTTAGGATCAGTGAGGTTCACGCGAGGATTAGGGAGGAAAAGGATTTTGATTTCAAGCAGAGTACGCGAATCTCTCTCCAGATCGGCCGTTGAGATTCCGGCAGCTGAATCGTCGCCGGTGAATAGTTCGTTGAAGAGACAGCGAAGCATAACGATCGTTTCTTCCTCCTCTGGCTCTGAGATATCTCGCCTCGAATCTCTGCCTCAAGAACTCTTGGTAAATTTAGTTTTGATAAGTTTCTAAATAAATCTGATTCGATTTGATATGATTTTTACTAATCTAATTTTTTTTTTTTTGACAGATTCGCGTGATTTGTGGTGTTGACCATAAGGATCTCAAGAGTCTAAATATTGTATCTAAATCAATCAGAGAAGCTGTAAGTTCCATTTTCTCTAATCGTTTTAATATTTCTTCTTGCTTAACACAAAAGTTTGATTGATTTCAATCTTCTTATTTGCAATTTTGAATCTAAAAACAGAGTTTGGTAGCAAAAAGGTTACATTTTGCGTACACCACGCCCAAAAAGACACGAGCAGCGTTTCGAAACCAAATAGATTTCGAGGAGGTTTCGGATTCGAGCCATCTAGTGGAAGACATAGAACCTCCAAACGCACCGGTTCATTGTCGTTGGACCAAGGCTAAGAGGAAAGAGCAACTCTCTAATGTCTCTGTGGCACTATTTACTTGAAAATGATGATGATATTGATATATATGTAGATGGTTTGATTCGAGTGGCTAAGTGTTGTAACACTTTGACTGCTGTTAAATTCTCTTTTACGGTTATAGTTTTTGAGGTTAGTATGCAGTTTGATTCAGAAGATTTTAGGGCTTTAGGGATGGATTTTTGTATATTAATTTCATTTGCATACCATTGGGAACTGAAATGGTCTTTTTATATATATATATATATTTCAGTCTTTTGGGTTTTAGTCAGAGTATCCAAGGTTCTGTTTTTGTTTTTGTTTTTTTGTCTTAGGGTGCAATAAAAGATTATCAATTTCTTGAAGTACGGAGTATGTCAATACAATTTAATAAATCTAAAGAATTGTCATAATCATAAATAAACCCATTCTGTCTAAAGTTTTAGTTTCACCAAAACTATTACAATCAACGAATCGTAATATTCATCACGCAATGAAGGATCTATACATCAAAATACTCAGCAAAATTCCTCTACACACAAAACTTGATGATCATAAAAAGTTACAAGACTCACAGCTCCATATTAAGAACTCAGTGATACATGAAATGGTTGTAGTCAAAGTGGTTGAATACTAGTATATATTTATTTGGTTTTAATGGTAAAATCAAGCTCGATATTAACCCGTTTCAATATTTTGGCCCACTGCATATTCATAAGACGGTTGTACATTTATATGATTAGTTACTTGCTTCGATGAAAAGTCAATTATCAAGGGAAAAGAAAGAAATATCATAAATGACTTGAACATCTTTTAAAAAAAAAAAAAAGGTTATGTGGAAATAGTAAAGATAATTGCATCGGATACCAACTTTGGCTCAAAAAAACCAGTATAATATACTGAAATATGTCTTGATATAGAACACGTCAAAGGTAGAAAATGTCTATAAAAATTGCAATTTATGTTTATGCATGTTATTATTATATTATATCATTAATTTATGTTTCTATTATTGTTGTTATTTGGACAAAATAACCCGTAAAATAAACCAATTATGTCATAATAAACCAATTCTGACCATATTAAATTATTGCCTAAGCTATTATTCTCAACATATGATAATATTCATGCATTTCTCTAGACATAAAACTTGATGATCATACAAATTCACAACGGTAACTCACAACTCCATATTAAAAATAATAATAATAATAATAAATCAGTGCGTGATACACGAAATGGCTGTAGTCGGGCTGAGACACGGTGGTGCGTCTTGTTTACAACCGCACGGTGCGTCCGTACTTTTGAACCGTCCATTCGATATGATGTGAGACAAATCTCCCATTATAACAACAAGACCTCCTTCTATTGGCTCCACTCCTATCCATCTCGACTCTTCTTCTTGTGGATTTTGAATCTCTAGACCTGACCAATGCAATGCATGATTCATAACTTATATATTTTTTTCTTAATGTTATTTTGGAATGAACATCAAATTTGACAATTATTTTTTACATATTTGGTTTAACATCAAATACCAAAATAGTCAAAAACTAGTATAAATATTTGGTTTTCTAGAAAAAGTTGTTCATTACATATTACTTTTTTCCCATCTAGACTTTGATTATTCAAAAACTTGTAAAAAAACATTTCAAGAGATCAAAGGCATCAAAAGGGAAACGGCACCGGCGGAGTTATTAAAATTATGTAGTTATAAGTCAAAAACCAATTGACAATAAAATGATTGACTATGTTTTATACCGTATATAATATATATTTGATCCATCCGTTTTCCATTTGAGATATTCTAACAAAACCTTAAGGATTGCATATCAGTCATATACTTTATGTCGTTTTTTTGTTAATATCTCGAATATATGGGTGTCAGATCGATGAAAGTAGTATATTCGATATATAATAGCTAGTAAACAAATTCGGTAAATCTCCTATCTCTTCTAACCTGGAATGTTGCCTTGTTGTGAGTAGGGAAGAGTCGGTGTGACGGGCTAAGCCCATGGCTAGATGAGGGTCAAGGCAGACCGGATAGGAGGTCAACTGCATAAAAGATTGGATCGAGTTGGTTCTTGATCCGGTTCTGTCCGGTACAAGCCATCTCAATTCTTCATGTGTTAGTCCTAACGAACCCATCACCATGCTTACTAGCCGGTGACTTAGATCTTCCATTGCCTTCTGATACTCTTCCATGACATTGCTGCATTTTCCAAGAACCCGCGTACAAGATGTATTAAAAAGACTTATGGTGAGCATAATAACTAGATATGACTTCCCCAGAATTAGGATTCTGAATATATATAATGCATTTGGATTTGGGTAAAACAGTTTTCAAGCTAAACATATAGCATTTGTCTACAGTAATATACTCACTCAATTATGTTTTCAAAAGAAAACAATAAGAATAGTCATGGTTAGATTCGTTCAAAGAATTTTCTAGTTAAGGAGCATAGTTCAAGAAATATGTAAAGTTGGAGTTGTGTATGGTTGAATGGTAAAGAAACCACCTGAGCTGTTTAGACAAAGACTCATGGAGAGAACAACTTTAAATGCTCTTTGTAATTATCATGAACCCTTCTTTCTCTATCAAATAATAAATTTTATCCTTTCCAAGTTGAGCTAATGTAAAAATTAGCAAAATTAGATAATATAATAATATAATTTTTTTTTGAAACTTTTATGTAAATATATGGTCCCAATAATAAGATAGATTAATAATTATAAATATAGGCTTATATATAGTAAAATATGACTTTATTGTTGTTTTGTTTTTCTAAAAATTGGATTCTCGCTCGAGTTTATCTCTAATCTTCTTATTTTATCAATAGTTTTGGTGTTGTTTTCTTAATTTGCATCAAATTGTGAAAAGTTGTACAAACTATAAGTGATTCATGACGTGTAACTACTACCAAATGTTTTGTATTAACATCATCAACTTTATCATCAACATTAAGGACGTTGACCACAATTTTTTATAAACTCTGAACTTTTAAGCATGCATCACTTTCACCTAAATAGTTGAATATGCTATTGACATCTATTAATTTTTGATAATTGAGATTATTAATCATAACTTTAGGTTCATAAATGTTGTTTGGCTCATCTTCAAAATTCATTGATGCGACATATCTTGAACAAATTTTGTACTGTTGAAAACAATTTGCTATTGTCTCCTGATGATCATTAAGAGTTCAAACCAAAAAATATCTCTACTAATTTATCGATAAATTAATATTAATTTATCGATTATTGAAATAATAAAATAATAAACATTTGGGATTCGATCGTCAATGGAGGATGATCAATGACTTCCTTGCTCACTCTCCTCAGCCTGGAGAAGTGTACCTCGATGGCCATCTGTTTTACCTAGCCACCACAGGTAAAAACAAAGAAGGAGGTTTAAAGTTGGCTAGCTTCAGTATGGTAGCTGAAACTCTAGAGATAATGGAAGGCCCACCAACTGTCAATGTGGGTTTTCTTATGAGTTACCATGGAGATATCTCAGTTACAGAGATTGATGGAGACAACATCTTCATCCATATGAAGAAGGACGATAATGAATGGGTCAAGATTTCCTTTGAGTTGCCAGCCTTGAATCTGAGTCTGAATCTGCACAATATCAGCGACAATTGTGAGCTTATCTTTGCTCCCAATAAGCTGAAGTGTCTGCCCTTTAAAATACTCTACTGTGACCTTGAGACAAAGAGACAGTGAAAGATACACGTAACAAGAGGAGGAGGCAAGCGAGAAAAGCAGATTCCGATGAGGTCATCGGGTATAACGGTATTTCCTCTGTGTTGAGACTCTCCCCTTTTTTGTGTATGTTCTAAGACTCGATCTCGTTTTCTCTGTTGATATGGATCTTACCGATACAGGTTTCCATTTATAATTCTCTTGAATATTTTATAGCTCATACTTTCTATTCTATAATTACCACAGCACATGTGTTTTAGTTTTGTAGAGACAAGTTTTTTTAAAGGTTTAATTTTGTGTATATCTCTTTCGATTGTGAGAAACGATTTGATCAATGAAAATATTAGGTTTTTTCTCTCTAATCTCTTCCTCGTTCCTCCCCCTTTCTCTGTTCGATCAGCATAATCCTTTTTGGATCTTTATCATAAATCTTCTCCCAAATGTCCAGTAAAGTTGTATGAAAGACACATGATGTATCATTCTTAGCACAAGAAGTTCGTGCTGTATCATATGACCAGATTGAAACCGATGAAGAAACCACGGCTATTCTTAGCACAAGAAATATCTGCTGAGTTTTTCTTCTTCGTATTTTCTTTGATTACTTAAATTATCTTGTGAGACCCAGAGTATTCATGAATGTGAAATGTTCCAGAGATGATTTTTGATTTTACAACATTATATTTGGCACCGGAATATATGAGAAACTTTGAAAAAAGTATCTCAACTTTTGAGAAACCCGCTTAATTTTATATTATTATTTATTATTATTATTATTATATTTTGAGATACTCAATCGGAGACCCCAGCTTTTATAACTAACTTCTTGGTCCTGCACGCTTTTCGAATCAATTGGAGAAGACTTGATCTTGATTGCAAGACCACAGTCTCGTTTCGCATTACCACTGTGCTATTTATCCTAAGCGTTTGACATCCTACCATACATAGCTCACCTGTATCCCTATCATATGTTCCCTCTGCACAGATATCTCCACGAGAAACGGATTCACTAAGTGATGTTTGTGAAGCTTTTGGTGACACTGTTAACATTCATAGCATTACCTCAGTGAGCAATCACCGACCACAGCATTACTCAAAGAATCCGAGAAATTCAAGATCCTGCACGCAACACCACAGAACCTATTCTTCTCTACATCCCAAGTTCCCTCTGCAACCAAATTGGCGCTAGGATCAAACAGAAACAACCTGCTAAAACTGCTTGTGTTACTAAATGACAAAAGCAATCGCATCTTCTCTCCGTCACACAGAAACGATAAGAGAGACATGAAACAAGGTGTGCACTCTATATATGTCACTTCCAAAAGGACTACAACTATGGCTAATCCCACAATCAAACATATGACTTCTACCTTCAAACACCTTACACATTCCTCCCAAAACACTCTCTAACGACAAACTCTCTCCACTGTTTCTCCCGCAATCTGATTTCGATTCCTCTAACAACTTGTGCACCTGTCTCTTATACACATCTAGATGTGTATAAGAGACAGATCAAGGAGTGATGATCGTTCTATGTAAAAAAATTGGTATAATTTGATTTTATATCTTTAATGTTGAGCATTGCTTTCAATTTCTGAAACGTCCCTTCGTTAAACAAATTAGAAGATCAAACCCAACATTGAGCTAAATACAATACCAAAAGTAAAACTCTTAACATTTATGTAGAAACTTTGAAATATGAAACAAATAGAATACACCTATAAATGCAACGACGCAAATTAAACAATAATAACGAAAGTAAAACGTTTATTTATTATTTTATGTTTCAGCAACGGAACAAAGTCAAGGCTTTGTCAAAGTGTGTTGCTTTGGCTGCAAGGTATTCTTCCCATAACAAACGCCGATAGATAGGAGGAAGGTCCTTGCCGTCGATCAACGGACCGATTTGAAGGTTCTTGGGTGGACCGGAGAAATATGCGGCTGACAAAGGTTGCATATATACTACTTGCTTTAAGGTATCAAGTTCTATCTCCAAGTACATTTTCACTAATTAAACGATTTACATAACTTATGATTAACTTTATCTTTATGCAAGCTTTACATCTTACCGATATGTCAACAGTTCATATGCATCTCAACCTCTCATTATCATCCATCTAAATGGGATAGCTTTTGTTTCGACTTTGACCCATACATTGAAATTTGAAAGAGACCCAAGAAACAAAAGGAGGAAAAAAAGTGATGTCTTAGTTTCTCTTTAATCATATATTATATCACAATCCAAAAACTAATTGTTCATGTGCTTTTCAAACTTTTGGACATCCAATTTTGAGAATCATTACGTGGAAGTCAAGCCTAGGTGATGGATGTGGTCGGTCCAAAATGGTTCAAAGTCACGTGGTTTATGTCCTTCGGGTCCATTCTCCCTAATCATCACAACTTTGATTATTTTCTTCGACTTTATATAAAGTCCTTGCGTCTTGTTTAAATAATCCTATATCTATTATGAATCTCCAATAATCTAAAAAAAAAACAAAAGCTCTGAGTCCAATCCGCAGCTTCTTTGTTATAATTTATAACCAAAGTATTTAATTCTGTTTACACACTTAAAGCTTTTCAGTATAGAGTAGACCTTTTTATGTTTTTTTTTTTACGTTAAGGAGAACATATTTTGTTGAATTTAACAAAAATCGGAAAAAACTATAACACAAAAGAAAGGAAGACATGGGCAAAAGAACCAATACCACCACTGCCACAACTACCACTTTCAGGCTTTCTCCTTTCTCTTTCTCAACAAACATAAAGCGGAACTACTTTACTTTGTTTAATCATTCATTATTACGTAAGCTTTATAGGGAAAAAATGAAACAGCATTTAAAAAAAATGCATGTGAAGAGAAACATAATTGAATGAAAAGATGGATCATCAGACATATTGTGTGATGAAACTGAACGCAAAGAAATGAGACCATGGTCCAAAAAATGTAATGGACTTTGCTACGTAGATGAAGTCATCGTGGTCGTGGAGATCAAGGGCGGACCCATGTTATAAGAAATATTATAAATTAGTTTGTAATCATAGGAAAAAAAAAGAATGCAGCTGAACTGGTTTTAGTAAATAGTAATCTATATTTTTCTCTGTTCACCGGGGTTCGAAATGCATTCCCGACCTTTTTATTTGTTTTATATCCTCATTGATCATTTATTTTAGTTAGGTTTCCAGTTTTTTCTTTTATTTTTTTAGGCTTAATTTTTTCTTCGGTAGCTAATTAACATACTTTTAGCATAGATTAATGAGATCGATCTTTTTCCATAGCTCGGTGAGTATGATCGTAGCCATGAAAAGATGAGCAAACGGAATCATACATGTTGAAGACAAGAAAAACAAATTTAGAAAATTCACCTCAACGATGAAAAAATAAAACTATTATCAACTTAACATTGTTACCGGAAAAAAAAAACTATTAAAGTATCAAACTATAAGTCTATAACTACTAGCTAATTTATTTTCTAAAAAAAAAAAAAAAACCCTAGTATTTTCTCCGTTGACGGTTTGATACTTTATTATACAAATTAAAATCATGATAAAAGTTATTATACTCATCTCAGAATTTTTTACAAAAGAAAAAACATGGAGCGGTACATATATTTGTGATATCATTTCGGAAATATTTACTTGTTTCCATGAGATAGATTGACCGACCGACCACTTCTACGCTAAAATTTATTTTAATATTCGTTGCCTTTGTCCTACGCACTTAAAAGCTTTCACATTTCCCGAACCAACACTTTAAGAACCAAAGCAAGAAAATCAATTCTCTATTCCATTGTAAGAAATCATCTAGGCCATACGTCATTATGACTGTATGGGTTAAAATTTACTTACATATTCTTCCGTTACTATTAAATAATGTATTTCTTAATTCTTATTTTAAATCCATAGGATGCATTATGGTAACCCAGTTTACACGTACAATCACCGTAAAAAAAGGCTTTGAAATAAGCAAGCATGCACGAAAGAAACTAACTTATCCACACCATACCACCCTAACGGAAAGCCTATGTGCGATAGGACGCGACATAGTGAAAGTTACATACGCATCTCATTCGGGAGGCTTCCTAATCAACATACGCAGGAGCAATCCAAATTATATAAAGAAATACAATCTATAAGTACCATTCCCAATTCAGCATAAAAATATTCTAATCCAGAGAAAACATCTTAAAACAATATAAAAAACGTAAAAAGTTCGAATAAAGTGTCTTTAACAAAAAAAAGAAAGTTCGAATAAAGTGTTTAAGCACTAGATGGATTCACTAAAACATATACAAACGTTGAATCAACCAAATTGATTAAAAAAATTTCCCCTTAAATTCATACTCACTTTATTTATTCATCAACAATCTCAAAAGCAATTGTATGATGAGGATACTCAAAATTTTGCACCAACAGTTTAGCATCGAAATGAAGATAGTATTAAACTACTATGCATCGACAACCCAAAGGAAGATCTCCCTATCCTAGAAAAGAAACCAACAACGACATAAGATTCAGAACGAACAAGAACGAAGTAATGCAGACAATGATAAGTATAGTTGTATTTTTTCCATTGCATAAAGAGTGTCGTTTTACGATTTTATTTTTTGTTTTACAAAGAGTGTTGTTTTACATTTTTAATGCAAAATTTAAATAAAAATTCAGTTTTGACCCTACTAGTTTAACGTAGTAATTAGATAGATGATTTTATTTAATATGTGAACAAAGTGTAAAATATAACTTTTAATAGTTTTCTTATTTCCCCTCTTTCAAATTTTTTTTTTTTAATATATAAACAGACTCAACGTTTCAACAATGTGAAATTTAATGAACAATTAAGTATATTTGTTGACTGTTTTCACACAAAAAACAAATAAATTAAAGAAAAGAAAGACAAAACCCCCTCTCCTCGGGGCATTTAAATGCAACGACCACCAAAGTCTTAAAGTCTCTCTCTCTCTCTCTCTCAGAGCTCTCTACTCCGTCGCGCCTATGGAAGAAAACGTAGAAATCTCGTTGACGATCTCCTTCTTCTCTCACCCTCTCTTCTCCTGTTTCGTCACTCTTTTCAGCCTAATTCTCATCTATTTCCCTAATGATTCGCTCCGACGAATCATTCTCTCCCCTGTTCTTCTCATCTCCGGAGCACTTCTCCTCTCTCTTCTTCGTCTCCGATCGACCCGAGAATCCAATACCCGACCCGGGAACGTGAATCTAGAGGAGCCTGAAGAATCTATTGTTTTGGTTCGTGATTCTTCCCCCGAACCCAGACGCGAAACGGATTCCAACACGAAACCCGATTTTGTGGAGTGGGATTTGAGAGCACCATTGGAGGTGATACACGAAACATATGAAGAGGACGATGACGACGTCGGCGATGAAGAAGAGAATCCGTTAGCGTGGGGTGAGAAAGAACCGAACCGATCGAGTGAAATCGAGAGATTCCCGTCGCTGTCGCTCTGTTACCCAGAATCAGATTCGGAATCGGATTCGGATTCCTCTTCGGAATTCAATTTTCCGGAGGTCGGTAGCTGGATCTCGCCGGAGAAAATGGGATTCAGATGGGAAGAAGAAGAAGAAGAAGGGGATGGAATTGGAGGCGAAGGGTTGATTGAGATAAAGCTCGGGGAGTACCACCATCTTAGCCATGAAAAGATGAGCAAACGGAATCAAACAGAGCTTGATTTTCATGCAGAGGAAGATGGTTTGATTGAGATCGATCTTTTTCCATAGCATCATTTTACGGATTAGAAGAAAAAGCAAGAGTAATGGTTAATTTTTCTATACAAATGTCATTATGAGAATGTGTGTATATACGAAGATAATTCAATTCTCAACTTCTATAAAAAGGGCTAATTAATCTCCACCGATTAATTAAACTGAACCAATTTTAACATCGACTGAATCAGAAGGAAAAAAACGATGTAAAAGTTGAATTTTCTAAGATTTATTAAAAAAATATGAAACAGAATTTGAAACAAATCGAAAAGAAAATATATAATCAGAGAATTTAATATTTTTAACGGAAAGCATACATATCTAATAAGTATTAATTTCGTTTCACTTTGATTGCTATTAAGAATTCTAAAAGTTAAGACAAAACAAATACGACGAGGTTATTGTAAATCGCAATCACACAAATGCGACAAGGATTAGAAAACAAAAGTTTTGCGTTATACAAACACTCATCACATTTGATACAACACAACCAAAATATTCACTTGTATTTTTGGTAGGGTCTAAACTGCAACAAAATATAGGGAGTAACAAAAAAAATAAAAATAAAAATATTAGAGGAGCGGCACATGACCAAAACTCTTGCCGTACCCGCCAAGTCAAAATAAATAAAAAAAAGCTGGAAACCACCACCGTCACTAGAAGAAATAAAAACGACACGCATTTCTGTTACCCGTTGGCCTCACTTTTTAATTTTTATTATTTTTCCCACGTTGACACGTGTCCAACAAAACGGTTATAGATCAAAACAGAATATCGCCATCGTCACCCTCCTCCTCCCACTTGGCCTCTCCACATCTCTCCCTCGTTTTCTGCACCGTTCGTTTTCTCCTTTCTCCATGATTCTCGGCCTTAGCGAATACTTACTCTCTCTCTCTCTCTCTCTCTCTGTAAGCAGAATACTTATTCTTCTTGGAGATTGAATCGATATCGTACAAGCGGAAATGAAACCTTTCAGCATCTTCGAGAGATTGTCTAGAGCTTTCCATGATCATCCTTCTCTCTCCAGGATCCTCGTCGTCTCCACCATCAGGTCAGTGTATCATTTCTTCGCCGATTTCATCTGTATGTAAATCTGTCTCCATAGGATCTGAATATAGTCTTAAGCTTTTACGTTTTCCTTGGAATCTGTGTTTTAAGAGAGAGCATAGCTTACTGATACAATATTTCTCATTTCATAGTGGTGGAGGACTTATAGCATATTCTGAGGCAAATGCCTCCTATAGTAGCAACAATGGTGTTGAGACTGGAACCAGAAAGAAAAAGGTAGTGCTGCTCGGAACAGGATGGGCTGGAGCAAGTTTCTTGAAGGATTTGAATCATTCCTCGTATGAGGTTCAAGTTATATCGCCTCGAAACTACTTTGCTTTCACTCCTCTGCTTCCTAGTGTCACTTGTGGAACCGTTGAAGCTCGCAGCGTCGTTGAGCCCATTCGCAACATTGGAAGGAAGGTAAAACAGAAACTGAAACTGCATCTTCTTTTCACATCTTCTAACTACAAGTGTTCTGTTATACTTCTTTAAAACAACATTCTGAGTTTCTTGTTACATACTTACTTACATTGTAGTGTTTGTATTGTTGAGAACTTACTAATGCAAGCTTTTCCTTCTGCATTGACAAGCAGAAAAATGTTGAGGTGTCTTTCTTGGAGGCAGAGTGTTTCAAAATTGATCCAGGAAGCAAGAAAGTTCACTGCAGATCTAAACAAGGCCTGGATTCGAACGGGAAGAAAGAGTTTGATGTTGACTATGACTATCTTGTAATTGCTACAGGAGCTCAGTCTAACACCTTTAACATTCCTGGGGTGGAGGAGAACTGTCATTTCCTGAAAGCAAGTTCTCTTAGATCTTTGATAGTTTTCTTGCTCCACAAGTTACATTGTTCTGCAAGCAAATGACTGGAAGTTTTCCATGGGTTTTATGTATCTTTGATGTCTCTAAGATATGGTGGTGGGATTGCAGGAGGTTGAAGATGCACAGAGAATCCGTAGAACTGTCATTGATTCATTTGAGAAGGCAAGTTTACCAGACCTAAACGAAGAAGAGAGAAAGAGAATGCTACATTTTGTAGTTGTTGGTGGTGGACCAACAGGTGTTGAGTTTGCTTCTGAGCTGCATGATTTTGTCAACGAGGATCTAGTCAAACTCTATCCTAAAGCCAAGAATCTAGTGCAAATCACTCTTCTAGAGGCTGCAGACCACATCTTGACCATGTGAGGTTTCCTTGGCCTCTAAAAGTTTTTGATCAATGTCGAAAGATTCACCTTTTTAGTACAAGCTCTTCTTTCACAGGTTTGACAAGAGAATCACGGAGTTTGCAGAAGAAAAGTTTACCAGAGATGGTATTGATGTGAAACTCGGTTCTATGGTGGTTAAAGTGAATGATAAGGAAATCTCTGCTAAAACCAAAGGAGGAGAGGTCTCTTGTATTCCTTATGGAATGATCGTCTGGTCAACTGGTATTGGGACACGTCCTGTGATTAAAGATTTTATGAAACAAATTGGTCAGGTGTGTAGTTAATTTCGGATGATTTGATCTTTGAACATTACAATGATCATCATTTTTTAGTGAACTGAGTTTTATCGACTCGGTGTAAGGTGCTTTCTTGTAATTGCAGGGTAATAGACGTGCTTTAGCAACTGATGAATGGCTTCGTGTTGAAGGATGTGATAATATATATGCACTTGGTGACTGTGCAACAATCAACCAGAGAAAAGTCATGGTAACCAAAAATACACGGTTCTCTGTTTCTGTTACTCTGTTTCTTATGCTTTTAGATTTGAGTTTTTTTTTCCTTTCTTTCTCAGGAAGATATAGCTGATATATTCAAGAAAGCAGATAAGGACAATTCAGGAAAGCTGACACAGAAAGAGTTTCAAGGAGTGATAGATGACATATGTGTTAGATACCCACAAGTGGAGCTCTACTTGAAGAGCAAAGGTATGCGTGGCATTTCCGATCTTCTAACACAAGCACAAGCTGAGAATGGTTCCAATAAGTCCATCGAACTCAATATAGAAGAACTTAAGTCAGCTCTTTCTCAAGTTGACTCACAAGTGAAGCTTCTCCCAGCTACTGGACAGGTTTGTTCTGTTTTCACTAACTTGAAAAAGAATAGTCACAGCCACGCCACACTCGCACTCTTTGTTTGGTTTAATCTATTTTGTCCGTATGGCTTAAGGTCGCTGCTCAACAAGGGACTTACCTTGCAAAATGCTTTGGTCGTATGGAAGAGTGCGAGAAAAATCCTGAAGGTCCCATTAGGATTAGAGGAGAAGGTCGTCATCGATTCCGTCCCTTCAGGTTGGATCCAAATCTGCATCTTAAAACACTTAGTCATTGAGATTACTCATTAATATTGATTACAGTTATAAACATGTAGACTTATGGTAAGAATGATGAAAATCAAAACGTGTTACAGGTATCGACATTTGGGACAATTCGCTCCATTAGGAGGAGAACAAACTGCAGCACAACTTCCAGGAGACTGGGTTTCGATAGGACACAGTAGCCAATGGCTGTGGTACTCAGTTTACGCGAGGTAACGTGTTATTTGGAATTTTTTTTTCTCTAATCTCTCTAGTGAAATACAAAAAAAAGTATTCATATGATTTTTTTTTTAAAAACATTGGTTTAATGTTTGGTAACAACAATAGTAAGCAAGTGAGCTGGCGAACGAGAGTCCTGGTGGTCTCAGACTGGATGAGGCGATTCATCTTCGGGAGGGATTCAAGTCGCATTTGAACTCTTGTCTTCACTTTAGCGTAACGCAACATACATGAAACATGATACAAGTGATGTTTTGTTCTCCTTGTTTTACCAAAGTAGGAATCTCATATGGAAAAGTTCAAAACATGATGGGATTATTTTTAGAAAAAAAAAATAAAACATGTGATTACAGATTGTTTTACAATACAGAACAACATTTGTCGTCTTGTGTCAGAAAATACATTTTCAGACCTGTTATTATCCTTGGCTATGATTTTGATGATTCATTCCCATTACATGATACAATTATTAATTATGGAGGTTGATATAGGATAGTCATCTTGCAATACGTAATACTTAAAATGTTTATCTTTCTCATATTAAACTAAATACAAAACCTAACCTATCCACCACTACCGCTATTCTTAACTCGACTAAAGTTGCAAACCTATATACCTATAACTTTTTACGTAAAAGGAAACAATAAATTCAAAAGACCAATGCATTAATTCTCCATCCATACGTTGAAATTATTACATGTTAGCCAGCTAGATTACTAAATTAAGACTACTTCTAGTTCTAGTAATTAGTAACAAACTAACACCGTGTTACCTAGGATAAAAATAAGATAAAGAATAACAAAATGAAATGCAAAACATTATTCTTATGCAACTTAATATACTAGTGAAGAATCCACATTAACGATTCATCTGCTCATATGAAACACACATTAACTCTCTCCCTCCATTCCTTTGCTTTTAACACTCCTAAAAGAAACATAATTTAGTAAAAAGACTAAAATGCCTGCAGTCGGAATAGTCATCGGAGATGGCAGAAGAGAATATCCCGGTAACCTCACTCCTTACGTCACCGCGACGTGTATCGTCGCCGCCATGGGTGGTCTCATCTTCGGTTACGACATCGGAATCTCCGGTAAGCAATTCCCCCAATTTTTTTTTCATTTTCGCCAACGAGTATAGTTTCTTAGAAAAATGTTTAAAAAGTTTGTTTTTTTCAGGTGGAGTGACGACAATGGAGTCGTTTCAGAAGAAATTCTTCCCGTCGGTATACGAGAAACAACAGAACGATCACGAGTCGAGCAAATACTGCAGATTCGACAGCGTTTCTCTCACACTCTTCACCTCCTCTCTCTACCTCGCCGCTCTCTGCTCCTGCGTCGTCGCCTCTTACGTCACCCGTAAGTTTGGCCGGAAAATTTCGATGCTTCTCGGCGGAGTTCTCTTCTGCGCCGGAGCTCTCCTTAACGGTTTCGCAACCGCCGTTTGGATGCTCATCGTTGGCCGTTTGTTACTCGGTTTCGGTATCGGCTTCACCAATCAGGTCCTTTATTTTAATCAAAACTTCCATTTCCGAACCTCGTACTTTGTTTTCTACAAGATAGACCCCTACGGCTCCATTACTATTGTTTAATTTTGTGCTCTTAAGTTACAGAATATTACAAAATAGCCTCAATACTTTTATTATTTTCTTCAAATTGACAGTCCGTACCGTTGTATCTCTCGGAGATGGCACCATATAAATTCAGAGGATCACTGAACATCGGGTTTCAGCTCTCGGTCACTATCGGCATCCTCGTCGCCAACGTCTTAAACTTTTTCTTCTCAAAGATAAGCGACGGATGGGGTTGGCGGCTCAGCCTCGGCGGCGCCGTCGTTCCGGCTCTCATCATCACCGTCGGTTCCCTTATCCTCCATGATCGAGCGAGGTCAATTTGAGCTAGCAGAAAAGAAACTCCGTAAGATCCGAGGCGTAGACGACGTTGACGACGAGATCAACGACTTGATCGCCGCCAGCGAAGCCTCGAAGCTCGTAGAGCATCCATGGCGGAACCTGTTGCAGAGGAAGTACAGGCCGCACCTAACGATGGCGATTCTGATCCCGTCTTTCCAGCAGCTCACCGGAATCAACGTCATCATGTTCTACGCGCCGGTTCTGTTCCAGACGATCGGATTCGGTGGCAACGCGGCTCTGATGTCGGCGGTAGTGACCGGTGTGGTTAACCTCGGAGCCACCATGGTCTCAATCTACGGCGTTGACAAATGGGGAAGACGACTTCTCTTCCTTGAAGGAGGATTCCAAATGCTGATTTCTCAGGTTTTTCAGTTTTCTTCATCCCTAAAATTAAAAAATACCAAAACCGGTTATTGTGTACCGGTTTAGTCGTTTCAGTCAGCCTCTTCTTCTTCCTTATTAGGTCGCTGTTGCGGCGGCTATCGGAGCAAAGTTCGGTGTCGATGGAAACCCAGGCGATTTACCAAAATGGTACGCCGTTGTTGTGGTCTTGTTCATATGCATCTACGTGTCGGCGTTCGCTTGGTCTTGGGGCCCACTCGGATGGCTAGTCCCGTCGGAGATTTTCCCGCTGGAGATCCGATCGGCGGCTCAGAGCGTAACGGTGTCGATGAACATGATCTTCACTTTCGTGATCGCGCAAGTGTTTCTGATGATGCTTTGCCACATGAAATTCGGGCTGTTCTTATTCTTCGCGTTCTTCGTGGTGGTGATGTCGATTTTCGTCTACTTTTTCTTGCCGGAGACGAGAGGAGTACCGATCGAGGAGATGAATCAGGTCTGGAGATCGCATTGGTATTGGTCAAGCTTCGTTGACGCCGATGAGCCTGCTCGTGTAGAGATGGTGGGCAAACTTAATTAACGAACCATGAAAATCGAAAAACTACTGTTTAGGATGCGATTAGTACTAATTACTTTGTTCATTTCATTTCATATGAAAACAAAGTTTATGAATGGTTGCTTTTTCTCTTATCAACATTGGCACATTGCAAAACTTTCTCTGCTGCTTTTTTATTATTACGAACACCACTTAGAACTCCATTTACCAACCTTACAATAACAAAACAATACAAGTCTGATTTGAGTTCAGAAAACAATCAGAGAGTTTGGTTCTTTATTAACTCATAATCAAGAATGTGATAAAAAAACAAGAGTTTCGATTCTTTACATAAATGAAATTATCATTTTGACAGATAAGGATCATCCTTAAACTTGGCATAAGATGGAAGATCAAGAGCTCTCTCTGCAACTTTCCTGTCCTCGTGAATCTTTGCGACGAGACTCTCCAGTGAAGGGAAGTTCGCCTTGCAATAAGAAAACAAACACTATAAGCCAACAATAATAACAAGTGCTGCATCACGTTGCATCAAGTCACAAGAGTCATATGAAGAAATGGATAATTTGATGATGATAATAACAAAGCTATCACAACCTCAGGGCGTATATAGCCAACGATTATGAGACGTAGCTCTTCTCCGTAGAAATCTTCGGCGAAATCGTGAAGCAACCATGGCTCCTATTTAACAAGAGCCAAGTCAAAGAAAACAAAGCATTGCAGGAGTGAAAAAAAGTTTTAAACCATTTCATGAACTCACGATTGTTTTCTCGGTGTTGTTGAAATAAGGATTCCAACCAATGCTCATGACCATTTTAAAGACGCCTCTCGTTGCTAACCCCGCATAACCAAAGTACACTCCCGAAGGATGTTCGCCTAGCTCATCCGCATAATCCTTTGTTGATAAGTTAGCTGAAGACAAATCCGGCAATAAGAAAAGCGGCCATACACATATATAAAGTGAAGAAAAAGAGACCGGTTCCATGATTATTGAACGGACCTGTGGGGATTCCGAGTACCTTAGAGCCACGGCCGAATCCTTTGATAACTGGACCTCCAATACGCCATGGATCAATTGGTAAAGTGTTCTCTATCCCTGCAAATGCAAATTACAAAGGTTGAAAAAATTATAAAGAAACCGGACTATTGAGCGAAGCTCATGAGTGTTTGCTTACAGTCTTGAAATGGAGGAAGACCCCATTTTTCAGGTCTTATGTCGAGTAGAGAATTGATGACTTCGTCTGCAGATGTATAAAGATGTGTTTGTTTAGGCAGAGAAGGAACAGCAATCACTTTTGTCCCAGCAGCTTTACCAGCCAAAACACCAGGCCTGCCATTTCAACTAACAATTAGCCAGAAAGAGAAACCAAATCCGCAGCTGCGAAGCGAGACGCTAGAAGTTGAGACTCACACAGAATCTTCAATAACCAAACAGTCAGCTGGATCTTTATTCAATCTTCTCGCTGCTTCAAGAAAACTTTTAAGAAAAAAAAAGTTGATCATTGTGATTAGAATTGCAAACTAACTAACCGTGGTCTTTTGTGTAATCGATGATTATGGATCTTACATATCAGGAGAAGGTTTTCCTTTGGAAACTTCATCTCTACCAACAACAACCGAGAAGCATTCCTTCCAACCTACACCAAAAGTACACATGAAACAGATTTACCTAAATGATAAGAACTAACGCATTGAGCAACACTTTGATTAAAAGCCAAACCTTCATGATAAGAGATTTTGGATTCAATATTAGCCTTTGAAGAATTTGAAGCCAAGGCCATAGGCACTCCATGGCCTTTCAAATGTCGAATCAACCTGTTGGCACCTGGAAGGGATTTGATTTTGTCCATCCTACAATTCAAAAACCAGAGGAAGTCAACTTAATATGAAGACAAAAGAAAAAGAGGGAAACAAAAGGGAACTTACTGAGCAGAGAACAAAGAGTAGAATTCTGAATTGAATTCATCAACTGCACAAGGAAGTCCATAATCTTCAACAATGGTAGTCGCAGCTTCTAATGGAGTTTTCCCAACTATCTTAAGTGTTTCTCTTCCATCCCACTGTTTGCCATATTTACACAGATATTTCCTCAAAATGTCGCCCACAACACCATCTACGGGAAGTTTTAGAAAGACATCAGAATCGTATATCAAAGGTTACGAGAAGAGAGATTGAAACAAGTTATTACCTGTGTTGATTAGGGTACCATCGAGATCAATAAGAACACAAGAAGTGAGCTTTTTCAAGGAATTGCTCATCGACATTAGAGAATTGTTCACACTCCTCCTATACAAATTTACTGTCCATACAATTGCAGAGCAAAATTGAGGAGGAAAGGTGGAGAAGATGTACACGCAAGTTTAGGGATTCAGCAGCATCTGGAATAAGATATTCCTATTCGAAATCGTGGTCCTACCGAATATTCAAATTGGTATAATCGGATCGGTTAGGTCGGACTTTCGGTTTTTTCGGTTTTTGCGGGTTAGAGAAAGTTTTACCGAATTATATAGTTCGGTTCGGAAGCGAAAAAATTCGGTTCGGTTTTGGGTTTAAAATTGATTGCAAAATTTGAACCCAAATATTACAAAGTTCGGTTTATTTGGTTAGTATAGAAACTTATTTTTAGTTAAATGGCCAAAAGAAACATACATTGATAAGCCTGATTACACAAACCGGTTAATTTAGCGCCTAACCTTGAGAATTTAACTTCGATTTTACACTTGAAGCGTAAACACAAATATCTCTCTGAGTCAATATTTTATTAGTCTTAACTCTTAACATGGACAATTCATTATCAAACCCCAAGTTTACATTTTTTTTATACATGAAAAAGTTTCCTCCATTGTCTTTTTTACCAACATGACCCTTAGATTGCATTATGAATGTGGAAGTTAGCAGAGAAATTCAATATCGTGGTCTCTTCTTCTTCTTCTTCTTCTTCTTCTTCTTCTTCTTCACAAGCACACACTTGTTTTTGTCCTGAGAAGAATCTTTTAGTCTCAGACAGAATCAACTCCTTCGCCTTGTTGCTGTGCAAGATATCTCTCTCGACGCTCCTTCTGTGTAACATTAGAGAGGGGAGAGAGACCACAAAAATGTCAGATTTTCACAATTACCTTTATGGAAGAGATAAGAGAGAGACTCTAAGATACCAAACGTGACCCACCCATTCATCGATCACAAGTCCTTCTCCAATCATCTTTGGACCTGTTTCCTCTGGCGGTTTCTTTCGTGCCTCCACTGCTGCATCCGCTTCTGCTAGCTGACGTTTCAATTTCTCCAGTGCCTTTTCATTTACCGCATAGATAATTCGAGAGAGAGAGCCCATAAGAAAAAGTTAAGTGTATTATAGAATCGTCTTCATAAGCATAATGATTCGGATACTCACAGGGTTGGGACGTTCAGGATCCAGGAAGATCACACGCAATATTTGCTCCTTAGACACATCATCCTTTTGCTCATCAAACTGCGAAAACAGAAACAAAAGTAATCGTTATTTCTTTTAGGTGGAACCAACATTCAGCTGAACCTAAGAAATTTAAGAGCATGACAAGCAGTATACTAGCTCACATACTTAGTTTATGTCCGTGTCTTAAAAGATCACTGGAAATCTATACTCTTGTTATGCTTTAGAGATGGACCAAATATCTTAGGTTCCATTTGGATTCTGACATGTAGTTTGTATATAAGGATAAACATACCAGCTCGGGCACGTAGTCCATTGGACCTTTCACCTTCAGGCTCATGATTTTAAACTTAACTCTGCTCCTTTGATCCATTGGCTTCTCATTATTCTCAGGAGGCTCAACAAATTTGAACACTGTACATTTCAACAAGGGAGAAAAATAGAGTCACATGCACAATCTTATAGAGCCATTTCTCTAATGGCATTATCAAGAGGAATAAAAATGCGGTTGGAAAAAAAAGAAGAAGCAATTACCAGTGGCGATAATAGTCTCTCCAGGAGCAAGAATAGCACCAGGTGGACGCATGAAGCAACTCTTTGGTGCAGTTGTTTGAAACTGGAAAGCAACGAGTAACACATTTACAAATGAAAAAACCAGATAATAAAAGCGCTTAGATTAAAAAAAACATACCTTAAAGGCTACATGTGATTTGCTGGTATTTTTAATCTTAATAGCGCTCCTCACTTGCTTCCCAGGCTCATCTTCAAACAAAAGTAAATAATCTAATTCAGTACTCTTCAGTTAGTTGGAGGGAAAATAACTGACGACTCTCAACTTCCAAAATCCAAACCAAACAATAAAGGAAGTATTAATCATCTAATATCAAGAAACAATCTTCCTGAAAAATCGCATTAGACCTAAAATGATTTATCTCTCTACACGGACTCCTAATTTTGGAATGCTGAAAAAAAAATGACGTCTTTAGGTCAATGAAAAAGCAAATCTTTGATTGAAAACTGCCCATATCTTTTAGATGAATCACATGGATTAATGGCAAATGCACCGTATCAGTCTGCTGCCTGTAAGATTAGCTATTTCAAGTAACTTTCAGGTCAACGTCTAGTCTTCAAATTTCAGACACAAACGACAGCAAATGAACAAACTGAAATTAAAAACGCCGATAAGGTAAGGAAAGTTGGGAAAACGATCAATATCAGGATTCAACTCTTGATTCCAAAAAAAATGAAAAAACAAAGTTTTCTAAAAAACTTCCTTTTTCAGATCAGTCAAATACTATATATATATATATAGAGAGAGAGAGAGAGGGCGAAATCAGATCGAATTTTGGCTACTAGTTTCAATCGATCTCGAGTCTTCAGAGACAACACTAGACGGGGAAGAAGAAAAACGATTCCGATCAGAAGAGATTCGAACAACTCACAAGGAAAATAGAGTTTCTCCGATGGATCAAGCTTCAATCTGCGTTTCGTAGGCAGAAATGACTTGGCAACAGATGAAACCGAAGGGGGAGGTGTCGGTTGCTGATTTTGACCCGATCCATCACCATGAGGCCCGTTATAGCCAATTTGATGATGATGATGAGGATGATGGTGATGGTGATGATGGTGTTGCTGGGGATGGTGGTGGTTATGGAGATGAGAAGATGTAGAAGAAGAAGACGAAGCTGATGGAAACGGAGAGGTAGCACTGGAGGCGTTTCCGTGACCGATAGAGTTTCGAAACGGAATCTTGAAGAAACCCCAACCTCGGCCATCGGAAGCCGGTTTCTCCTCCGTCGTCGTCATGGTCATCTCTCTCTCTCTCGCAGTTAGGGCATGCGATTTGCGACAGAGAGACGGCGAGGGGTTGACTCGTGATAGAGAGAGAGAGAGAGAGCTTCTTGTTTGTTGTTGGAGCAGAGAGCGAGAGCGAGAGAGAGAGAGAGAGAGAGATCGGACGCGAGAGGGAGAGAGAAAGTGGATTTAATTGGTTGGTTTCACGTCCGGTTTTTCGTTAGTGATTTTGGTTTTTATATTATTTTTTTGTGTTTGGGTGCTTGATTAGCGGAAGAACAATCGAATCGACGACAGTGGAGGTGTGTGAATTAAAAGCGATAGAGACATGCTTTAAAAAAAACGACAGCGTATTTGTGTGTTCTCTTACAAAAGTCTTTCTACAACTTTTGGTTTCTCTTTTCTTGTCTTTTTTTTTTTTTTGCTTGTTTAATGTTCGCTTTCAAGTCTCTTTTGGTGGTTTCCAGATAAATTCAAACTTTTTGTTTTTTCATTTAGTGTATTTTAGTCATGGATAATATTCAGAATTGATGATATTATTTAGTCAATCTTAATGTTATTTCTAAGTCATATATATGGTCAACTCAATAGAAGAGTTGGTTCGATCGACGGTTCAATATTTTGGTATTTCCTAGTCATACCAAATTAGATTCACCTGGTTAATGAACAAGCTACTATACTATCTTCAATTCGTTTTTCATAATATTTTGAACGGATAATCATACTTTAAATTTTTGTATCTTAAATGTAAATTAAAAGTGAGTAAAGAGAATAATTAAAATGGAAAATCGGGATCATCCCATTGGAGAACAGCAGATTCGATGCTATGCTCTCGCTTCAGCTTATCCTTAAGGAACCAATCGCATACTTTTCCAGCATTCAACTCTTCTATCGAACATCCTTCCTGTTCTGATATCACTCTTAGTAAATTCAACGACGATATCTGTAAGAATCCAATTCCCCAATATACCCGAAAATTAGTACCAACTTCTATAAAAAAAAAAATCAATATGTACATGTTTTTTTTCCAAAAACCATTCTACCTATTTAATTATTAATATATATACCAGTGTGCATGGTGTATATTGTTATTTATACTCCATACACTTTTTGAAGATGTATGTTTTAATCTTCTTTTTCTTCTTCACAAAGGTGAATGTTTTCAATTTCTTTTTAATGTTTAATGTTTTCAAATTCTTTTTAATGTTTCATTTTCCCCCATACCAATTTAATGGATTGAGGTTAAATTTGATATTGCAATGACTTATTTAAGTGTGTGGAAACAAAAACATACAACTCAAAACGGAAGGAGAGTAAAATTGGAATTACCGTAAGCCGGCAGAGAAACTTCTCGTGTGCACCAAGGCCCGAGATTTCGACAAGACCGGCTTCTGCTAAGCTCAAGAAACTTCTTCTCTTGGGCTTGCTTTGATCGCCGGATTCTTCTTCTCCGGTATCGGCACATGCTCTTACCAAACACAATCCCGTCTTCCTTTTTCTTCCTTGTGTTCTTGTCATGAATGTGATATTATTTGATCTTGCTTGTCGCATCCTCGCTAAAGTGTTTCCTATGCGAGGATTTAAGATGACGTTTGAGTGATGATAATAAGTGGCAATGTTCATAGTGACACCAAACTCTCTTTGCTTTTCTTTCTCGATGAGTTAGAACTTAGAAGATGAAGATGAGGATAACACTTATCCGCTATATATGTTCGTTGCTTGTGTTACATTTTTTAGTGGTAAGGAATGAGTTCATCTTTTGGGCTTTTTGATGCTTTGGGCTTTAGGGTTTTTGGGCGTCTTCGTCTTTTATTGAATGGACCACTCTTAGATTTGGGATTTCGCTTATTTGTAGACACAAGATCAATGGAAAACATAAATTATTCAGAGTACGCAACTGCATATGAGCTAAATCTAATAAGATTAGAGAAGCATTTTATAAAAAAAATTGAATCTCAATCTTATAATAGATGTAATGTATTGGAATGATAAAAATCTTTATATAAAAACACACTAAACATTAGTACATTACATTTTGATGGATATAACTGTTGGATCGAGTCTAAGATATATATGGTCGTAAACTCGTAATAATAGTATTCAAAATGGTCGTCTCGTATTATCAATACAAACTCAAAAATAATTCATGAATATGGATTAAAATAAGTATATATTTTTAATCAACTCCAAAATCACAGAAGTACTTATATATTAATAAGTTAAACTATAAGTCAAATGTGAATGATTTTGTTTGCAGATTTTTGATCAAAATTGTGAAAAACAATAAGTAAAAATGAATCATCTCAATTTTCCAGAGAGTTCTCGAGTGTGTTGCTGTCTTTCATCCAAATTTCATGATAATTTTTAATATTATCAAGATATCCATCAACTCTATTATCGAACAAAATCCCAAAAGAATTGACCAATATATAATCAAATTTTGTTCAAAAAAAAAATATATAATCAAATTAATACGTAAATTCAAGATGTATATTAATATAATTTGCATGGAGTCTTACGTAAGTGTCTTAAGTGGCAACATCAACTGCACAACCATTACGATTTCGTATCAAATTATATCGTTTTTATATATATGGACAAATGGATCTCTTGGTCATTGTCTGGTGACTCTGCTTCTTTCAACTGTTTAGGGTTCAAAGGCTTTTGTTTATACGAGTCAGAAAACTTTGAATAATGACTAAAAAAAAATATACATTGTATATGTATATTTTTTTATTATTTATTTATTTTATCCTCTTTCATAATTTATTTGAAGAATTATTCGATAGACATTGTATATGTCATATGTGTGGCTCTTATTATTGCCTAACTGTCCGTCGTTACTCGAAGTTGACGGTGAGTGCTTTTGCGTTTGGATACAATAGCAAGAAAGACAGTACCACAGGATTAACGTAATTAATTTCTGAAAACTAATGGTTTTGTAATGAACACCCGAAGCAAAATGCTTATGTGGAATGCTTAAGTATGTGTTTTCAATTTTCAAATAACTGAATAAAGTTGTTAATTGCGCGATAGTTTGTTGCATCTAATATTATGAAACCATGCGGACCATACATGTTTATATAAATAAATCAATTAATTAATTTGTCAAAAACGTTAATCAACTAATGAGATTTGGTCAACTATATAGACACGTGGGCTTCTCGTTGTGGCAAGTGATCATGCGCAAGCAAAGCCCTAGCTAGATTTCCGACAGATTATAGCCTAATATAGCATTAACAGCTAACCTCTTATTATTAATTTTTTAATTTAGATTGACTCGTTTATTATTGGTTCAATGGCATAATTTCGCACTTAATAACGATTTCATTTGTCGTTGGACCCGACAGATTCTTCACATCTCAAATGACGAGGCATGAACCCTAATATTACGGATCGTTTATGTTATTAAAATCAATCTTCTTTAAATAATGGCTGTAATAAGGTACTATAAGATTTCCGGAAGAAATAGTTTATATAAGACTCAGAATATCCATATTTTAGTATGTGTGATGTTCCTAATAATTTTGATCTATGAGAAAACGATGATTAAGATATAAATTTATGATGCTTACATTAGATTTAGTACTCGATGGCTATATGTACTTAATATAATAGTATAGATTTGAAAGTGATACGAAAATCTCTCTCAATGCCAATTAATTATTCACAAATCTATTGGTATTCACAAATATTTTTTTTTTTTTAATGAATGTAAAATTAATTCAACCAAAAAAACCGTTTTTACAATGAATGCAACTTATGATAAAAATTGAGCTTAGAAAATAAAGAATAGGAGGAGCCTATACAATTTATCTAAGAGCAAACCAAGTCTCCATGGCTTGGTCGTAACCTGCGTCTCCCTTGTTCCGAATGGTAGATACTCTGTTTCGAACTTGTTTGTCGATAAATTGTATTTGATGGGAAGGAAGGATAGGGGTTTCGCCATGTCTCCTAGCATTCCTTTCTCGCCAAATAGTGTGGATTGTAGTTTGAAACACATACCTCAATAGGAATAGAGGAATCTTTCCTAGATGGTCATCAATAAGGACCTCACTTATGCGATCCCATTGTGTAGTGAACGTCGAAGCCATTAAATTTCTGGTGAGCGCTGTCCAGATCTCAGCCGAATATCCGCACTCAAAAAAGAGATGGTCCCGAGTTTCAATTGGCTCTTGACAAAAAATGCAAGATACAAAAGCTCTCACATTCCAATTCAACATTCGATCTCCAGTAGAAAGCCTATTGTGAGTTGCCAGCCATGACATGAAAGAATATTTGGGGGTGTTGTACGAAAACCATACTCCCTTATACCATTCTTGCGTTGGCTGCGTTTCACGAATTAAACTCCATGTTGCCTTGGAATTGAATTTGTTTTTAAATTTACCATCTTTGTGCTTCCACAACACCAGATCATTCTCCACCGAATCTTCTTTTTGTCGTTGCATCTCAATTACATCCTCTATGCGATTAAGCATATCAACCCGATGACGTCTCCGTCTATGAGCCGCAAGGACTTCTTCGACTGTGGAATGAATGTGAATTCCCAGGTCTATACATCCTCTAATTCCCGTAGCATCTATCATCCTTCCCATCGGAGACCATATATCATACCAAAAGGAAGTGGAGTTTCCTCTCTGTACTTCAACTATAACAAGAGACGCTGCAAGTTTTCGGTATTTCAGTATTCACAATTATTTGAAAAGTTTTGATCAATTATGTATTCTTATCATGAGGAATATACTTTTATTTTGTGGGAAGACATGAAAGAAAACGTAACGTTTACTTGTATTATTTTTATTCAGCATATGCCATATTCTCGTTATGTACTGGTTTTCTATATACTCATAGTCGAGGTACATGAGATCTCTGTGTGAATCATCTCTTCGGCCCATGAAATTCAATATCCCCAGAATTCGAAATGATATAAATATTTATAACCAAAGAAAAAGTAGCATACAGTATATAATTTTTAAAAATGTGTAGAGAACACGCGTCGAAGATCTAGTGGTTCATACAAGCGGCCAATCGTCCTCACTATGCCATGCAAATGTACCAATCGTTTTATTTTACTATGTATGTAAATGACGATATCACCCTTGATTCAGCACGTGAGCTTCTTTTTAAAGTGAGTCGTTGTTTTTCTTAACCCTGAAAATTTCGGGAAACGAGACGGGAATTTACGGGTACGGAACGGAAACGAGAAATTCGGGAATTGAATAACAATTCGCGAAAGGGAATTCATAAAAACAAGACGGGAACGTGACGGGAACGGGACGGATTCGGGAATTTCCCTTACGTAAATTTTTTTCCCAAACAGATAATTATTTTGGATAATTCGGAAAAAATTTTGGAAATTTCGAGAAAATACAAAAAATTTCGGGAAAATTTGGAAAAATTCGAGAAAATTCAGAAAGTTCGGGNTTCTCTCAAAACCAAAACCAAAACCAAAACTTCGTATTGGATCATGACTCCAAAAGTCAAGAGAACCACACGGTTTATCATCATCATGATGTTAACCAAACCGGAGTACATCAATACCAACCCGATCATCAAGAACTTCAGTCTTGCATGCCGCCATTCCCCAATGAAGCTCAATTTAACGACATTGATCATCAATTCCATGGTTTCGGAGAACACACTCTCGCTTCAACCTCTAATACGTCGGTCCAAGATTGCAGTATTCCATCGCTCAACGATTATGCAAGCTCTAGTTTTGTATTAGATCCTTCTTATTCAGACCAGAGCTTCAACTTCGCTAATTCGGTCTTGAACACGCCATCTTCGAGCCCGACTACGTTAAACTCGAATTCCACGACTTACATCAACAGTAGCAGTTGCGGTACTGAGGATGAAATGGAAAGTTATTGCAGTAGTTTCATGAAGTTTGATATTCCTGATTTCTTGGACGTTAACGATTTTATTATATAATTCCAAGAAACTAAATAAAAATCCATTGGGACAGAGTTTTTCATTTTGTTGTAATTTGAAGACTTGTCTCTTTTTTTTTTTCATTTTGATTTGTGTACATGTAAAATACCATATATCTTCTTTGTTTGTTACTTATTTGTTTAGAGTTATATCTAATACAATTTTTTTAATGGTGGAGTTTCCATGATTGATATCCACTTTTTATTTAAATATTTATATTTGGCCGGCTTTACTTCTACATATGCATAGTCTCTGTCAATATTATATTTGACTCAATGATATGTATAATTGATATGAGGAGCTAAAATTTCCTGATTTAGACAAAATAATATTTTAATAATTACATAATTGACTAATGTCATGTTTCCCAAAAGGCATTAATGAAAACGTATGAGGCAAACCAATATAGTCCAAATGATTCACCATATACAGTAACTTGTATACTTTATAATTTTTTTCATGATCACAATACCACCACATGCATTCCCAGCAAGATCTCAAGTATTTTAAACTAAGTAATCATTTATTAGTATTTCATTTTATTTCATCTCTACGATTTGCCAAAAGGTTGCTATCATTGCTACATATACATCTGTAACTCCATCGATGTTTTATAATTTTTTATGAAGAGCATGTTTCATGATAATTTTGAGTATTCGTTTATCTAACATAAATTTAACTACATGATTTTATTTATTTTAAAACACAAACATGAAGAAATGAAAGATGTACACTAGCTATGTAGGTAGTTTAGCATTTTACTTGACATTTTACCGAAAAAACTGTTTAAGAAAGAAAATCAAAATGTTTTAGAACAGTACCATATAATAATTATAAACAAGTAAATTAGTTGAAAAATATACGAGAACCAAGACGACAGAATTGAATCTACCCACACGGCCACACCTGTCTCTTATACACATCTAGATGTGTATAAGAGACAGACCAAAACCAAACCCAAAACCAAAACCAAAACCAACATCAAAACCAAAACTTCGTATTGGATCATGACTCGAAAAGTCAAGAGAACCACACGGTTTATCATCATGATGTTAACCAAACCGGAGTACATCAATACCAACCCGATCATCAAGAACTTCAGTCTCTGTCTCTTATACACATCTAGATGTGTATAAGAGACAGTTTTAAGGATTATTGATGGTTATTGCAGAGAATAGATTAGGTTACTCTTGTTTTTCTTTCTTAGGTTAATTGACTCATATCATTTGTTTCGCGACCATAATTAATGAGACTAACAAAACTGCATTTGTTTTCAACCTTACAGCTACTTTTAAAAGTTATCAAAGTTCCAATACAACAAGAAAGCTTATTAAGCTTAATAAGACACCTTTATAAGACGTTTAACAAACTGTTGATCACCGTTCCATTATAGGTTTAGTAAGTTGAACAATAATCAAGAAGAAAAAAAATGTCAATATTTGTTTTTTCAAGAAGAGTATTTCACAATCCTATTTTTTTTTTGTAACACCGACCATGGATTCGATTAATTTTAGCAAATGACATTTGCATATTATAGTATTTTATTTAACATGTAAGCATATTAAAAACAAACTCGAACTCAAAAGAAACTCATGAAGCAAGTACAAAGGCATGATGTCTAGTCTGCTACTCCATAAAGGTAAAAAAGAAAAGAAAAAAAAAACATAATAAACAGATAAAATCATAAAAGCATCGTATAAACGCAGAATGTTTATGATTTTTATTTTTTTGGGGAAAAAAAGGACACGTATACCAATTGGGAAACAGAGGACGGCACCGAACCATTTTGACTTCCCTCTTCTTGCATCTCTATATATACCTGTCTCTTATACACATCTAGATGTGTATAAGAGACAGCATTGTATATGTCATATGTGTGGCTCTTATTATTGCCTAACTGTCCGTCGTTACTCGAAGTTGACGGTGAGTGCTTTTGCGTTTGGATACAATAGCAAGAAAGACAGTACCACAGGATTAACGTAATTAATTTCTGAAAACTAATGNGACACGTATACCAATTGGGAAACAGAGGACGGCACCGAACCATTTTGACTTCCCTCTTCTTGCATCTCTATATATACTTTGTACTTCCCCTTACGGACCCAACGACCTTTTGTTTCTCTCTTCTCTATTAATTTCCTTAAACTTTATCATTAGCTCATTATTAAAGCCAATTGACCAAGTTTTTTTTTTCTGATTAAAAAAAAATAAATCATCGACAAAAATCAAATGGGAAGATCACCTTGTTGCGAGAAGAACGGGCTCAAGAAAGGGCCATGGACGTCTGAGGAAGACCAGAAGCTTGTTGACTATATCCAGAAACATGGATATGGTAACTGGAGAACCCTCCCCAAAAATGCCGGTTCGTGTCTTAATTTGCATGTTAATCATGTTTTTTTTTTAATTAATAATGGGATTTTCCAAAGTCTCATTTTTTTGATATTTTTTCTCTTCATCAGGTTTGCAGAGATGTGGCAAGAGTTGTCGGTTAAGGTGGACTAATTATCTCCGACCAGATATAAAACGTGGAAGGTTCTCTTTTGAAGAAGAAGAAACCATTATTCAGCTTCATAGCTACTTAGGAAACAAGTGAGTTTATTATTATTATTTTTTTCTCCGACAATTTTTTCTTTAAGCTTATAGTTCAAGATTCTTATGTGTTTGGTTTCTTGATAATTTTGTATAGATGGTCTGCGATTGCGGCGCGTTTGCCTGGAAGAACAGACAACGAGATCAAGAATTTCTGGAACACGCACATCAGAAAGAAGCTACTTAGAATGGGGATCGATCCAGTGACTCACAGTCCGCGACTCGATCTCCTCGATATCTCATCCATCTTAGCATCATCACTGTACAATTCTTCTTCTTCACATCATTTGGACATGTCAAGACTCATGATGGATGCTCATCGTCAGCAGCAACAACATCCATTGGTTAACCCCGAAATACTCAAGCTAGCTACCTCTCTCTTCTCTCAAAACCAAAACCAAAACCAAAACTTCGTATTGGATCATGACTCCAAAAGTCAAGAGAACCACACGGTTTATCATCATCATGATGTTAACCAAACCGGAGTACATCAATACCAACCCGATCATCAAGAACTTCAGTCTTGCATGCCGCCATTCCCCAATGAAGCTCAATTTAACGACATTGATCATCAATTCCATGGTTTCGGAGAACACACTCTCGCTTCAACCTCTAATACGTCGGTCCAAGATTGCAGTATTCCATCGCTCAACGATTATGCAAGCTCTAGTTTTGTATTAGATCCTTCTTATTCAGACCAGAGCTTCAACTTCGCTAATTCGGTCTTGAACACGCCATCTTCGAGCCCGACTACGTTAAACTCGAATTCCACGACTTACATCAACAGTAGCAGTTGCGGTACTGAGGATGAAATGGAAAGTTATTGCAGTAGTTTCATGAAGTTTGATATTCCTGATTTCTTGGACGTTAACGATTTTATTATATAATTCCAAGAAACTAAATAAAAATCCATTGGGAAAGAGTTTTTCATTTTGTTGTAATTTGAAGACTTGTCTATTTTTTATTTTTCATTTTGATTTGTGTACATGTAAAATACCATATATCTTCTTTGTTTGTTACTTATTTGTTTAGAGTTATATCTAATACAATTTTTTTAATGGTGGAGTTTCCATGATTGATATCCACTTTTTATTTAAATATTTATATTTGGCCGGCTTTACTTCTACATATGCATAGTCTCTGTCAATATTATATTTGACTCAATGATATGTATAATTGATATGAGGAGCTAAAATTTCCTGATTTAGACATAAAATAATATTTTAATAATTACATAATTGACTAATGTCATGTTTCCCAAAAGGCATTAATGAAAACGTATGAGCCAAACCAATATAGTCCAAATGATTCACCATATAACTTGTATATTTTATAATTTTTTTCATGATCACAATACCACCACATGCATTCCCAGCAAGATCTCAAGTATTTTAAACTAATTAATCATTTATTAGTATTTCATTTTATTTCATCTCTACGATTTGCCAAAAGGTTGCTATCATTGCTACATATACATCTGTAACTCCATCGATGTTTTATAATTTTTTATGAAGAGCATGTTTCATGATAATTTTGAGTATTCGTTTATCTAACATAAATTTAACTACATGATTTTATTTATTTTAAAACACAAACATGAAGAAATGAAAGATGTACACTAGCTATGTAGGTAGTTTAGCATTTTACTTGACATTTTACCGAAAAAACTGTTTAAGAAAGAAAATCAAAATGTTTTAGAACAGTACCATATAATAATTATAAACAAGTAAATTAGTTGAAAAATATACGAGAACCATGACGACAGAATTGAATCTACCCACACGGCCACACATTAATTTTTTGTTCGTAAAAAAAGAAAAAAAAAACAATGGATTTAACTGTAGAAAGTGAATAGCCGATGACCCAAACCGGCGAGAGTTGCCGGCGCGTGCAGTGCAGTGCACGTGACAAGGACATGTGTTCTTCATCTTTACGTGCACAAGAGTTGTAACTATTGTTTCATGGGATTATTAGAAAGTACCTAATGGTTTAGCGACACGTGTATACGTAGGGTCGATGACTTGGCAAGTAATTAAGGCAAAAAGAAAGAAAAAAAAAAAGCGTCGTTATTATTAGAATCACGGCGTAGGTTTTTGAATCGCTTTACACATGTACGTGTATATCACACACACCATGTAAAGATAGGGAACACGTGGAACTCAATAATAGATCTGTGGGTCCAGCTTTTGTGTGTTGAATGACGATTTTTGGATGAGCTGTTATTTTTTGACCGCTGGATTGGACATAACTGTTTTTTCATGAAAATAAAACTAAAATAGTAACATTTATACTTTGCGATCGAATAAATGCTGTGATTTTGAGTCTTTGACAAATGATTTTTTTTTGGGGGCCGACATATGTATGCTTTTTTTCTTTCTTTTTTCTGTTTCTCGTATTATTTTTCATTGCACCTTCGAAAAGTTATACATTTATCTCTGTCAACTATTTAATTATGTATAATATTAAGACAATCTTTAGACTATGACTTTTTGGCGGTTCTGCTTGTAGAGACCATCATAATTTTCTAATCACTTTATAAGGCAAGGTTTTTTTTAGGTGTGTGTAAAATAAACATAATTAATCCAAAAGGTATATGTTAAAGAAACATATTGCAAAATAGCTTTTATAAGAAAAAGATCTTGATTAGATGTGCTTGTAAAACAGGTATAAAAAACTACGTGTATATATATATCGATCTTTCGAACAAATACAAAACTCTTCTTAGTTTTAAAATTGTTAGTTTTAAAAGGTAACAAATATGAAATAAGCGCTGTCAATCATTCATACCAAAATCCTTACGTTCAATGTCAACTCTTTATGTTGGCTGCTTTGTTTAACTTAATATGGGGTTGTGAAGTTTGAAACAAAAATCATATTTTCCCGTATAAAGTTTCAAAATTATAAGTTTGAAGAAACAAACGATTTTAACAAAGTGCAATCTATTGACTTCAAAACAAACAATCACTAAGTCTATAAAAGGTAAGAATCTTTTGGGCGGTTGCGTATAAGAATTTTCGGACCAAGGCAAAAAGGCAAACTTTGTTTTACATGCTCCCGGCCGTTTGTTTTCGTGGGTGTGTGTCTCCATGTCCTTTACAAACAACCAAACGTGTTTTTCTCGTATACACTTCGTGTTATGTCTATATGTAGCCACTTGATCACAAAAAAACAAAAACTTTTGGTCAAAAAAACAAAAGTTCATAGAGTTAACCTAATTTAATCCCCATTTAAAGTCACTGTCTAATTCTTTTCTACTAAGTTTTCTAGGTAATTGGATTAATAGTAGTATTTCTTAGGTTTCATATTATATTAAATGATGTGTATATATAAGAAACTTCTCATTTTAATTAAGTGATATTTTACTAACTAATCCATTTGATATCTGGAATTATATCTTCCTTACGTTAATCTAGACTATGAAGTATCTGAAAAGAAATATGGCCAGAGTCATATTTGAGAGATTGCTCAGACTTGGAGAAAGATGTCTTCTTCTCCTTCCGTCTATTTCTTTGGATATCTCCTCCTTACTAAAACCTTGATAAAACACAAAAACCTATCAAGTACAACCATTGGGTTAGATTCTATATCTATTATTTTCCCTAAATTTTACCATGGTTTAGTCCACAATACAAACAATTTTTTTTTTCTTTAGATATTAATTTAAATAATTATGTCGGTTTTAATCGAACTAAATGATTATGTCGGTTATCAGTTATCACCATTTCCTCACTTAAAAATTGTTAACAATAATTGAACTTTTGGGCCCAATTGTAACCATATCAAGATATAACTTAGGTTTGAATCTGCGATGTGTATATCATCCATATATAGTTGGGCAATTCTCATATTTACCACACATTTATGTTTTTAGGTAAAAAATGACACGGACGCTTAAAATGTTTCACCTCTGCCATTTTTGATATGTCAATTTCCGATTTTGTCCTTCTTTCCTAAAAAAACGAAAAACCACAAATTAGCACTTTCTCTCTCGTTGGGATGAAAAGAATCGACGCCGTCGTCAGAACCCATAACAATATTTTTCAGGCAGAACTCAAATTCAAATTCTCTCTATGTTAGGAACGATTCCATCTTGATCTCCGACGGAGGATCTGGCTACATCGCAGAAGCAATCACCGGATCGGATCAGATTCAAATGTCGTCGTCAGAACCGTCGTCGTATTGTCATCTAAATCCACCGGCGACGTCATCTCCGAAGATCGCCATAATTCTCTTCCTCCCTTCCTGCCTTCCTCTCATGCCTTTTGGATCCGATGTCATCATTATCGGGCGGGGTATATGTAATCGGTGGATGCGACAGCCACATATACACATGGAATGTGACTCTCGTCAACTGCAGATCTCACACAGGTCGCTCGCTCCAGAGAACGGAAAACAAAGAAGATGAATGGGTTTCATGGAAGAGAATATTTTTGGGAACACATTCCTAAATNGAATGTGACTCTCGTCAACTGCAGATCTCACACAGGTCGCTCGCTCCAGAGAACGGAAAACAAAGAAGATGAATGGGTTTCATGGAAGAGAATATTTTTGGGAACACATTCCTAAATACTATGTAGAATCCTTCATAAGTTAGGAAGCTTTCATAAATATCCAGAAAAACCTTTGTAAACGATCATGTATATCTTCATCAGAGGTAATATAATTTGCAATCTGCAGAAGTAAGAAGGGGTATCAAACAGAGCAACTCGCGGAAAGATAATTCATTTAAGACTAAACATGATAACACAACCGAAACTAGCAAATTTGTCCACTAAATAGTCGGTCAATATCAGAGTTATAACATGATTTCGTCTTATCAGTATTTCAATATTTTAAAATAGATACAAATGCGAAGATCAAGCATGTGAAAGTAAAGGTAAAGTCCATGGAGAGGGACAGCCGGACAGGAAAAACAATATCCAAACGTATGAAGGTAAGATAAATACGGCACCTCGTCTCGAATATGTTATGGCACGAAAAGTTTGTGTAAAATTTTTGGATGTATAAACTTGTTTTTAGGAAACAATTCTACATTTTTAGGAATGCCTTCCTAAAACAAAATCTGTTAAAATTGAAAACAAAAATTATGCATACAGTAAGAATCGAACATGAGGCTCGGAGAACTCACAGCTTCGCAAGTGATTTGTGTAACCAATAGACCAAAGTATCATTCGGTCAATTTGAGAAATTATTTGTTTATATAACGTGGATATGATTTTTTTAGAAAATAATCATACATGTTTAGGAAGACATTCCTAAATCATTTAAAATTAACTGTAAAAGATAAAAACCAATCTATGATACAAATATAGAATCAAACTAGAGAATTAGAGATCTCATAGCTTAAGAAGTTAGAGATGTGCAGCCAATATGCCAAAGTTACCATTCTACAATTGTAGGAAAATATTTCCTTATGTAAAGTGTACTTGACTAAAACAGGTTTTCCAAGAGTATCAATATGATCAGTACCTATTCCGTAGATTTTATTGGTAAAAGTTTAGTAAGATTCTTTTCGGAAATAACTTTTTCATAATTTGTTTTTGCAGTCTACTACAAACACTTCGAATCAAATTTCTTATTTTAACTGTTCATCACCATTCACCAGATCAAATTGATAAAGTAAACTTGTTGGGTTACCTCAGTTTTTTTTTTTAAATCTTTGTAAAAATTAGGAAGATTTCTTACGTGCTTAGGAAGCCCTTCCTAACATTTTGTACTTGCAGATTGATACAGAGCATGTGGATCATATCACTTAATGACGTACCACCTTGCTTACAAGTCGGAGCTGTTGTTTAAGCTTTTAGTTTTTTCTTAAGTCTTTGTAAAAGGAAGCATTTCCTAAATTTGTAAAAATATTTCCTAAAAAATCAAGAAAATTTTCTAATTTCCAAAATTTATATACCATTTCTAGATATATAGGAAAAATTCATACAAATTTTAGTAAAATTTTCTTAAAATTTAGAAAGACTTCCAAAATTTGAGGAGTTGTATAAATATGCACAACAGTTTTCATTTATACATTTTATGAAGACCTTCCTAAAATGTATATGACGTTTTTTTAAATTTGAGTTATTGTATAAGTAAGCACAAGAGTTTGCATTATACGCTGAAAGCTTTCCTAATTGTATATGATGTTTCCTAAATTTTTATTTGATAAGTAGTTAACATACAATTTAGGAAGACTTTCCTAAATTTGTAAGCATCATTCCTAAAATTTCAAAAAGGCTTACTAATTTTTTTTGACATTTTATGAGTACACATTGAATCTTAAGTCGAGTATGAGCTCTGAATGATAAATCTTGATACATGAAAATCTGACATCTGTTTTTGAATCTTGATCTAGAGCATCCTGCTTCAGAGGCACAAGACGTACAAGTTCCCCAAATAAAACTTCTGTTTTTGAATCAATGCATATGTTTAGTGTTTTGAAATGTTAATGAATCAGTTTCACTGTTTTATGAAGGCTTTCCTAACTTTTAATAGATGTTTTTTTTTTCATAAGATGTTCATTCTCTACCATACTTTATCAGTTGATTTGTGTTTCTGATTTCAGTGTCTCACTTGAGATTTTGATTCTAGTGTCTCACTTGAGAGCAAGCGTCATAATTAAATAAGCATTCCCTGCATTCTTGATTTCGGATGGACATCCTAATGTTCAGGAAGGATTCATGATCGTTTATGAAGGTCTTCCTGAATGTTAAGAAAATCAAACCATGTAAACAGTTAAACATCAGACTGTCATAGTTTTAAAAATATTGTGTGTTTGTGAATAACTTGTCATTTTACTTATTTAGCTTCTTCAATAACCTTTATTTAAGAAGGTTTTCCTATCACGTATAAAATACAAACTTTTGTGTACCATTTAAACAACAACTCAAATTTAGGAAGTCGTTATAATAATTTAGGATGACTTTCCTAACACGTATAAATGCAAACTTTTGAATACCATTTAAACAACAAATCAAATTTAGGGAGCCGTTATACACATTTAGGAAGACTTTTCTAACACATATAAAATGCAAACTTTTGGGTACCATTTAAACAACAACTCAAATTTAAGAAGCCGTTATATACTTTTAGGAAGGATTTCCTAACACGTATAAAATGCAAACTTTTGTGTATTATTTAAACAACAACTCAAATTTAAAAAACCGTTATACACATTTAGGAAAGACTTTCCTAACACTAACATATTTAGAAAGCCTATCCTAAATTTGTAAAAATGCTTCCTACAAATTCAATAAGACTTACTAAATTTAGAAAGATTTTCTAAAGGTTTAAGAATGTTTTCTATGCGTCTCTCTATTCATCTCAAACTATTGTAGTTTTTTGTTACAATTGACTCTCTTTTTTAGGTCTCTCGTCTATAATTATCCATCACTCTTCTTCTAATCTGCAGTCTTTTCAAGATAGCAACAACGAAAGCACACAAAACTGAGACAAGTCTGATTTAAGATGTAGAAGATTGATCCATTTTATATACACGATTACAGATTACGAAGTCAAACATTCAAACAAATTAGTGATTTTGAATGAGTCTACCTAATTATATTATTAACAAATGAATGAATCAAATCACAAGACTAAAACTTGAACTTTCCACATCCCCTAAAGCTGAGGAATTCCCATAAAGCTTTAGACAATAGAAAGTCTTGTTGTATGATGCATCCGCTTTATCTAATTAACCTCTCTGCTTCACCAGTTTTAAACATCGGTTTTTTTGCTTATTTTTCTTTTAACAGCAACAACACAAAACGAAGATGATGCATTATCTTTGGCATTTCCGGTTGATGAACACTTCCAAAGCTTCTATCATCCACCAATTCTGACACAACTATATCGCTTCAGATAAACAAACCCATTTGCGTTGTCTGAATTCTGACTCGGGCCATCGCTCAAACTGCTGGCTAACAAGCAGAGGAAACATGTAGCCGTCGTGAATCATGCTGTGCCTTTTGCTTTTGTATTGTCATTTCCCAAGCGTTTCTTCGAGCTGCCCGTTACGCCATCTTCCTCGATTGTCTCCCTCAAAGCTGCTTCTTCCATTGATTCATCAATCTCCCAACCTATTTTGGGTAATAACATCCCTTTCCATTTCTTCTGTGCATTTACTAGAAAAACTTCAATCTCTCCGCCACCATGTTTCTTGTATCTGTACGGTATACATCTGTAGAATTTTTCAAAACCAGAATTAGATTAGAAGAACTTCAATCTCTCACCCAATCTCTCATTGAATTGAAGAATCGTAAACCTATAAATTAGAAATTCTCCCCCAAAATTGAAATGAGGGTTTTGTAATTGGACGTACCCGACGACCTGACGATACCATGCGGTATCGTAACGCTGCAAATCTCGTCCGGTTCGAGAGACCAAAGAGACAACTTTCTCGATCGGAGTCGGTACGATCTTCGACGGGATGCTGTCAAATGTCAGAGACAAGTGCGAGGTGATCACATTTGAATAGTTTGAGATGAATAGAGATACAAAGAATTCTGTCATTGTCTTTTTCTCTCTCCGCCGAAATTCTCGCCGCCGCCTGAGCTCGTCGTGGTCGATGATGGTGAAAGCTCATTTATGTATTTTAGTTTCTTATTTATGAGGATTTTATTTAACTGAGGATAAAAGTGTCAACCTATTAATAAGAAATGTTAGGGATGGAAATTTTTTAGCGTATATGGTATTTGTGAAATGGAAACTAGTTTTCATGGTATTCTAATGAATTTCTCTGTATAGTTCCATACGGCAAAATTTAAAATATGTGATACTTTATTACATGATTACTAGTCAAAAAAATTCCAAAAGCATTTGATTAGATTGCGAACGAACGATTATATTACCAGTGGACTTTGATAGTTAATTATTTTCGTCCGTACAGTCAGAAGCTTCTATAATCACATGTGGTTGTTACAATGGTCGACGGCCACGTATTCCATACGTCATTTATACATCAAAATGGGTTGTCCACTTTTTCCCACTAATTATAGAAAGAATAAAATGAAATACTATATATAATGAAAAATGAGACATTAAATAAAATAGTAGAGAGTGGAGAGGCTGATATGTAAAATAAAATAAATTTGGAAGACCTTACAAATGAGGAATGACATTAATTTTAAAATAATGATTTATTAATAAATGAATACAGCATAATACCCAAAGCAATTAAACCGAATTTAAGTTATGAGTATACTTTAAAACCTACTAGGAGAGAACCCGCGCAATGCCAAAAATTTATTTTCATTTGAGTTTTAAATAATATGTTTTTAAATATATATTTAACTATTTAATTTTATCTTTTTTAAAGAAAATTTTTTTTCTTGATAATTTGTGCAATCTCTTTCATACATTATTTTATGATTTAAAAAAAAAAATTTTATACTCTTTTCATTTATCTAAATCTTAATATTATAATAATTTTTTGGTTTTTATTTTATCATTTTGAATTTTTCGTTTACATATCTTGCATTGAATCCATGTCTTTTTTCATGTTTTAAAATTTTATATATTTTTGTATCCATTCTTCTTTTTCTTTATTTATTTCTTCTTTTCTATATTTTTTTTTATATAATTTATTATCTTCTCAATTTATTATTGAATATTTTGTTGTGTCTTAAGATTTTATAAGTTGGAGTTAAATTTTTAATTTATACAATATCATAATTGTTTTTCACTTGTACCAAAGTTTAATCTATTTGAAAATAAGGATTAAATCACTCAAGAAAAAAATAATATAATGATATATTAAAATTACGTATTATATAAGATTTGTATATTTTTTTATTTTTTTTAAATTAAATTTGAATTTTATCTACTTATAATAATTTTTAAATAGTTTAATTAAAATTTAATGGTTTTTATGTATAGTTAATTGTAATATATGAATATTTATTTATTTTACTTGATATTTAATTTTTTTTTTTCAATTTATCAGTTTAAGGATTTCTTTATTTATGTGTTGGACAATCTCTGAATAGTTTGTAATTTTTATACATATAATTTACACAAAAACATTCCCAAATTAGAGAACTTGTTTTCCATATATGCAAGAGAATGATATAGAGAGGTATACATACAAAAGGGAAGAAGACTCTAGACTAAGCTTATTACATGTTCCTAAAACTGAGCAATCAAATATTCAAACATAACCCAATTTACTTCAATCTTTTTTTCACCCCCTTAGCAAAAGAACATACCTTCACTGAAACTTCTTCAAGATCAGCATGTTCCTAACATGCCACATTTGAAGCCTCCCTGAATTTCGTTTCATCTAGATCTATGTCACTCCATGGGTCAGGATTGGTCTCTTTCTGATCAGATTCCTAAATTTCCTAAAAAATAACAATCCCATGTTACTTCTACCTACAAAAACACATGATACACTTCAATCTTTTCTTCACCTCCTTAGCAAAAGTACATACCTTAACTTTTGCTGAAGCTTCTTCAAGATTAGATTTGCACTCAAAATCAGACTGTTTTTTACCAGATTCCTTAAAATTATACACAAAAACATTCCCAATTTAGAGAATGTTTTTTACATATATGCAAGAGAATGATACAGAGAGGTATATGTACACAAAAGGGAAGAAGACTCTAGACTAAGTTAATTACAAAATGTTCCTAAAACTGAGCAATCAAATATTCAAACATAAATGAGAATTATGATCGTAATCTTGTCCTTGATCATATCTATAACACCCGAGTTACTTCAACCTTTTTTCACCCCCTTAGCAAAAGAACATACCTTCACCAAGCAGGAGTTTTCGTTGGAATTTGCATCAGGTTGATTCTTCTGAGCTCTATATATGGCTTCGTACACTTTTTGCACCAGATAATATTTATCAACATCATAGTCACTCCAGATCTCTCTCTTTCCAGCGAAGCTAAGCTCTTCTTTCCTCATTTCTTCATCAGATGACAAAAGACGAAATCAAATGTGGTCTATGTGATGTGGTTCTTCGCTTTTGTTTCTCCAAATACTTTGGCTACAATACTAGTGTCCACATCTCTCATACATGTCAATCAATAGTACTTCAAATACTTTTGCTACACTACTAGTGCTTCAACCATTGTTAGCTGAACTAATATGCCAAGCATGTTTCTTCGAATCAGATAAGATAGATTCTTCCAAATAACAAACGTAAATAATAACAGAGGCAATCCAAAGAGTACTCAAACTACAATTCTTCGAACAGCTTATTGTCTCCAAAAATAACCATTGAAACCGGAGACAACAAAGTTGCAAATGCAAACCCAAAAAAAAACTTGTCTTTTTAATCTTAATAAAATATGGTCGTAAGTTTATTGCAGAGATTTGACATCTTAATGAGCAAACATTGGCATTCTCAAATACCAAAAAAATACTGAAGTTGATATTGATTCCTCTTTTAGTCGTAAAAACTGAAGTTGATATTGATTACGAGTTTTCTAGTCGTAAAAACATAATTCCTCTTTTAATTAAAAATGTCGGGTCGGGTTTTGCTAACCAATTGGTTTGTTGGGCTTGGGTTAAACCAATTTTGGAAAATCAATATTCATTAAACGCAATTTGTCAATTTTGATGGCGATTTTGAGCTTATTAATCTCGTGGGTGGAATTGAGCAGAAAAATAAGATTAGAGGTTTTAGTGATTAAATGTAAAAATTCGGAGAGAAATTTTAAGAATTTTAGAGTCGGAAGAAAATTAGGTGGAACAAGCACTATAGAGAGGGGTTTATGCAGTCTAACCCCGAATGTAATCACATTGTACAGCTAATGAGAATAACAGAATTTTTCACTTTATCTCTCTTACTTTCCTAAATCTAATAAGATATGGTTCAGATTTGAATTTGTTATCTGTGTATATCCATACGGGAAATGTTAAAATATGAGACATTTTTATACATGATTATCTAGTAAAAAAATTCCAAAAGCTTTGTTTATTAAATTGCTAACGCCTAATTATACTATTGCCGCCACAGAAATAATTACCAGTGGGGGACTTTGATAGCTAAATATTGTCGTCCGTACAGTCAGAAGCTTCTATAATCACACGTGGGTTGTTACAATGGTCGACGGCCACGTATTCCTTACGTCATTTATACATCAAAATTGGGTTGTCCACCTTTTCCCATTTATTATAAAAAGAAAAAAAAACTATATATAGTGAAAAATGAGACATTACAGAAAATACCAGAGAGTGGTGAGGCTGACATCATACAATTTATAATATTAATGATTTTTGTTTTAAATAAATGAATACAGCATTTTACCCAAAGCAAATTAAATTGAATTTAAGTACGTACCGGTTATACTTAAGAACCTATTAATATGAGTAGACACATACAGACATACTTTTTTGTGAACCGGATTGAGAATTACATAAGAAATGCTTGTCGATGTTCTGCAATCGATATCGAACTAACATTTTGAAAGTCAAACAAAAACAAGCATTATCCAATCATGGTGGCCCATAGTATAAATTGAAAAGTGAAAATGTTTTCTTATAAGAAACGCAAAACAACAAAGACTTAATTTCAAAACCTTTATTAAAAGAAAAAAAAACACAGAACTGAGTTTCTTCTAAAGTAAAATATATAGACCAATTTAGTCACACATGGACAGAAAAGTCCCAGCCGTCCATAAGGGGAGAAAATCGGATAATGTCAATATTCAAAAGTTAAGATAAGCACCTCTATAAAGTGGATATGTGTCTTTTGCAGGCATAAATGTGGGCATTCTTATGGTTTCATACTTGGTCAAGCCTATGTGACTTTGATTTTGTTAAGACTATATATGGGATTGCATTACAACTATTAAATCGGAACTTTATGGTGGTGTATTATTACTATGTGGGGTTAAACCAAGTATGTATATATGATCTTCCTTTTTTTATTTTTCAATGCAGAATTGACATAGTGATTGTAGATTTCCAAAATTAGTATGAGTTTTTGGGATTTTGTAGCTATCAAAATTGAAAAACCTAGTAAATTAGTTCGCATGATCGGTTAATTGTATAGCTGAAATTAATACCCAACAATTAACTTTTAAGTTTTAAAAACAAAAACTACTTACGATCATTGACATTTTTGGAGGAGAAAAAGAGTGTATATTTCAAAGTTTATTGTTGAAAATGACCATTTTAGTCAAATATACTATTTTCTATATAAATAATCATAGTTCACTCGAAAAGATTTTTTTTTTTTTGGTATCACGTAATACATTAATCTACATTTAAGAGATATATATATATATATATATTTTTAAATTAAGAAGTTTCGGCTCAGGATCCTAAGTTTCATAAGCTATATATAAGAGCGGATTTAAATCTCTTTTCAACGGAAATTGAATTATGAGCACAATATGACCAATTCATGCACTTAACCACTTAAGTACTTAACCATTAGTTCAAAGCAACCGGTGGTAAAAGACATTATCTTATGATCCCACAAATTCATTGTAATACGTTCATATTTTGTTATAGAGTTATTTGACAATAATGGAAAATTTCTCAAAGTTGGTGTTTGATGTCTTCAGTACATGGACGTGAATCCCAAGTACAAGGCCATCGATGTTTTCCCATTCTCATAAAAGTTTTCGATGAAAAGCTGTCGTGCCATCAAAGTATGACAATAGCTTTATCATCATTATAATTCTTAGTCTAGGGTTTTAAGGATTCTACACACGAAGATCTCTTTCTGTTCGCCATGGATGATGAATCGGTGGTTGAAGACGAGGTGCATCCTGTTACCTTTCACCGCTTGAAACAGAAAGAGAAAATCGAGCATGATAGTGTGATGAAGATACGTCGTCAGAAAATGGTGAAACCTGAGAAGAACAAGTTCAAACCAGAAAATGGTGAGAAAGTCATAAAATCTGAAGAGATTGTTCACATAAAATCTAAACTCGCGATTGACAGCTTCAGGAAGACCACTGAATTTGGTTTGGTTTAAATCCTTCTATCTCTCTCTGAATAATCACTTGTTAAGATGATATGAATCACTTGTTTGGATGATGTTAATCACTTGTTTGACTTGTTTGGATGATTTTAAATCAATGAATTTAAATAAAAAAAATTATCAAAAAAATCTAGCATTATTATAAATAAAAAACGCCGAACAATTTGGAGCCCAAAAAACACTACGACTTAGTAAAGTTTTTAAAATCTTACTAAAAGCCCAACAAAAGCCATTACAAACAGAAGTACAAAGCCTTACAGTGTTAAATCAATTTTTATTCATCGCAAAACATTTTTAATTTTTATTGTTTCTAAACGAGTCCTAGACTCTTAAGTCCTTTTTCGATTCTATCATTCTTATAAGTTCTCAACCACCATCCAAATTCTGACCAGACGATACTTAAAGATTGCAAATATTAGTGAAATGTCAAGGTTAACTTGGTAAAGTAATTTAAAACTTTACATAGAAAATATAAACACACCAAATAATATAAAACAAAAGCCTTGACAATTTGCATGATGAAAGATCCTTGCCCGTGGAGCTGATTTAAGTATTTTGATGTTGAATATGATAAACTTATATTAATTAGCTCTATATTTTTTTGTTAAAGAATTAGCTCTATATTTAATCATGTTTTAACTATGATTTTCGAATACTTACAAATATATAATTCTATAATCGAATATGTATAAATATTCTTGTTGAGTAAAAAAGATATCAATATACACACTAGTTGAACAAATCTACATTTTAAAGGTAACTAAATCTTGCAGATCTTACTAATAATTATATTACTTAGACGCAATTATCAATTTTAGCAAAAAAAAAAAAGAGTATTTTTTTGTAAGATAAAACAAAGATAATAGCACTTTTGGGAGTTTTTTTTATTGCAAGGAAAATAAAGTTATCAAGTATGGCATATCTAGTTTGTATCATACATCATGATTAATAGTTCTGTGTCTAGGTGGTGTCATTGGTTCTTATATTTGGAGTTAGAAATCTTTTTTGAATTTAGAAAATATTCAAATCCAATCAAATAACAAGGTTAAATCTTATATTTGGGTATTTGTATTTTAGTCATGAAAACACTTCTAAATCTATTCAAATCTAATAAAAAATCAAATCTTTATAATACTTAGATTTTAAAATCATAAAACCAATAACACTGAATTTCAATATATATTTTAAAATCATAAAACCAATAACACTGGATTTTAAAATCATAGAATCAATAACATTGGATTTGGTTTGAATTTTCAAATCTATTAAAATACAAGAACCAATAACACTCCTAAGTCTAACCGTTTATTAATTATCGAAAGCAAAATCCTAATACTAATTAACGGATAAACCTAGTGATATATTATATATATCCGTATGTAAACAAATGCTAGTTTTGAGAAGTTTTTCAAGTGATTTTTGACAAACAATACTAAATTTTGTTTTGATCAGAGCTGCTAATTTTAAGCTTAATTCATTACAATATAGCTAATAGTACTATGTAAACATGTTGATATTATTGAAAATTCTGTTACACATTTAAATACTCTTTGCGTGAAAATTGTCAAAAAAAATACTTTTTCTATGTTATAAAAAATACAAACTACCAGAATAAAACTAAATATACTTTTGACAATTTGTACCCTGAATCAACTGAAAATATTATGTAATCAACTGAAACTAGAAACCAATATATATATATATATATATATATATATTTATATATAAATATTTACAAAATTAGAAACTATCATCATATGGAAAATAGAAAACTCGTTCCACGAAAATGTAAAAAAAAAAAAAAATCGTCTGTTTCTTCAACCTATGGATAGATAAACAAATTAGGCTTGTGAAGAAAATATAGAAACAAATAAAGAAAAAAAGACCAGAGGGGAGGTAACTAAAAAACTGAAGATCCTCTCGATATTTGCGATCTTACGTTACCAAAACAAGACTCTCGTTCTTCATCTAATTTACAAGACTGCCACTTCTTCACTCTGCATAAAGCTCCTCCCTTTTTGGCTTCTTCTCTCTCCATCTCCCTCTCTCTCTCTCTCACTTCAAAATCGTTCTTCTCTGGTCTCAGATCACTAACTACGAGAGATTCCGCCGGAATTCTCATCTGAATTCAGAGAATTTTCGGGCAATTCGAAAATGTCTGAGAACGAGGTTGTCCCTGACGAGTTTCGTTGCAACCGCTCCGATGGGAAGCAATGGCGGTGCAAGAGACGGGCTTTGGAAGGGAAGAAGATGTGCGAGGCTCACCACTCGCAGCTTAGTCAGAAGCGGAATAAGCAGAAAGTTGCTGCGTCGATGAAGCTCGATAGATCAAGTAAAGGAGACGAAGCGACGTCTTCAGGGATCGAGCCAAGCGAAGGCGGAATTAGGGCTAAGAGATTGGGGAAATCGCAGAAGAGGAAGCTAGTCTTGGGCGAAGCAGAGGCTGTTGATGAAGCGGTGAGGAAGATGAAGCTGAAGAGAGGGGATTTGCAGTTGGATTTGATAAGGATGGTGTTGAAGAGAGAAGTCGAGAAGGGCAAGGGATTACCAAACAAGAAGAAGAAGAAGAAGAAGAAGATGAAGAAGAAGGAAAGTAGTAACAATAAAGGGTTTGGTGATTTCGTTGGTGAAGAGTTGACGAGGAATCTTCCTTATGGCATTATGGCAATTTCTCCACATTCTCCGACTACAAGCAATGTGACATCTCCTTGTGATGTTAGAGTAGGCGAAGAACCGATTTCGATGAATAAAAGAAGATTTAGGTCTAAGAACATCGAACCTCTGCCTGTTGGGAAGATGCAGGTAGTTGAAAAACGCTTAAATTATATACCCTTTGTGTGTACGCATTTAGTTTCTTTATTTTCTTTATCTGTTTATAACATTTGGCTTTGTGTGATTGTTGTCAAGGTTGTTCCTTTCAAGGGGGATCTGGTTAATGCAAGGAAGGAGAAGAAGAAGAGGTGTCATTGGTGTGGAATCAAAGGATTTGGGGACTTGATTAGTTGTTTGAGTTGTGAAAGAGAGTTCTTTTGCTTAGATTGTATCGAGAAAAGGTATGTTGGTTTATATGTTTGCTTTGTTACTTATCTTGTTTGGAGAAAGCCTTGGTCTTTTTGCTGATGGTCTCATTTAGAATTTGCAGAAAAGGTATCTTGGGTTATGTTTGATTAGTAATTGCAATGGACAGTAATGATAATTAGGATATCCCATGATGTTCAGTAGTTTTGTGGACCTAGGACATAGAGAGGCTTAATCATTCAACTATGGTAACAAATTCATTGCGAGGTTTCATCTGTTTTTATGTGCATTCAGAGTGTTTTTTTTTCTTCCGATTTTAAAGATAGCTTGCTCGAATTTCGTCTCTACTTCTGCTATAATTAAGTGAAGTAAATGTTAGAACGTAACATGAGATACTCTTTCCTGCAGTTTCCAGCTTCAATAACTTCACTTAAGATTGCTTCTGGAATTTCCTTGTTTCTAATTTTTGCTATTAAGCTGTCTTGATTTGAGCTACTCATTGGGCTAGAAGCAGTCATCTTATTGAATTTTGGCTTGGAATAAATTTAGGAACAAGGGGTCGAAAGAAGAAGTTGAGAAAAAATGTCCTGTATGCCATGGATCGTGTAGGTGCAGGGCTTGCTCAATCACTATGTCTGGAGTCACTGAATGTAAGGTCTGACTATCTGATAGTTCTTTAGCCTGAAGAGTTTTTACACCTTTTGTTTTTCTTTATTCAGATATTTTGTAACACGAAGTTGCTTACTTCTCTAACATGTTCCAGGATTCTCAGAGGGCCAGGAGTGATATTGACAGGGTTTTGCATCTACATTATGCGGTGTGCTTGCTTCTTCCAGTACTAAAAGAAATCAATGCAGAAGACAAAGTAGAGGTCGAAAATGACGCAGGAAAGAAAGGTGTTTACTAGTTTGATAAATCATTTTCTTTTTCTAGCTTTCTATTTGCTAATCTTTCTATCTTAAGATAGTTTTCTTGTTTTAAGACAGAATTAGACTCTTATTCAGAGTCTTTTCCCCTGTTCTGTTAAGTTAAACTCACTCATATCTTTTGATTTTCTTTTTCCACATTTCTGATAGGCCCAAATCCAGCTGAACCGCAAATCTGTAGCTCTGAATTAACCTCTGATGATCGACAGCTCTGGTGCTCACTCTTCTACCTTATTCCTTTTTACTGTTAAGTATTGACATATTATGTAATCTCTGCTTTGAGTTTTTTTTTTCTCTGACAAATTCTTCGAATATCTGTTTAAGTAGCAGCAGTAGCAACTCTGCCGTTGTGGATTTGCCAAAAATGTCCACCCGCAGTTCCTATGTTCTCAGGATAAGTTCTGATCAAGATCAGAGTCAAGGGAGCTTATCTAGAAATGTTGGATCAGTCAAATGCTTGAATGGTTTAAAATCTTGTAAGCCGCCTTTATCTAATGCTTCCGACCAATCTCAAAAGAAAGCTCTAATAGATTGTAAGGGGAAAGAAGTCAAAGGGTGCAGCAATAACCTTTCTTTGAGAAGCCTATTCTCTCTGGAGTTGACAAGCAAGTTAGAGATCAGTGCAGAGGAAATAGTCAGATGCTATGAGTTGCCTGAAATCTTAGATAAGTTCTCGGGATGTCCGTTTTGTCTTGGAGTGGAAAACCAACCTAGTAGTAGTGACAGCCATTTGAAAGAAGCATCTAGGAGAAGAGAAGACACAACTAGTAACTTTTTATACAACCCCACAGTGATGGATTTTCAACAAAACAATCTAGAACACTTTCAGACACACTGGAGTAAAGGACATCCTGTAATAGTCCGTAGCGTGTTAAAGGGTGGTTCAGGCCTCAACTGGGATCCAGTAGCTATGTTCTGTAGTTATCTTATGAACAGCAATAGCAAAACCAGTAATACAACCAATTGCATGGATTGGTTTGAGGTTAGTGACTTGTGTTCTGTGATGATGTTACTGCTGCTCTTTCTCTTTCTGGAATTGAATACACTCTTGGTCTTTTTAATTGATCTGTTTATTATCCACTAACAGGTAGAAATTGGGGTAAAGCAATTATTTTTGGGGTCTTTGAGAGGAAAGGCTGAGACTAATACTTGTCAAGAGAGGCTGAAGCTGGATGGATGGCTTTCGTCTTCTTTGTTCAAAGAACAGTTCCCACATCATTATGCTGAAATACTGAGAATTTTACCAATTTCACATTACATGGATCCAAAGTGCGGTCTACTAAATATCGCTGCCAACCTACCTGAAATAATCCAAACACCCAATCTTGGTCCATGCCTCAATATTTCTTACAGGAGTGGTGAAGAATATGCAAACCCTGATTCTGTGAAGAAGTTAGGTTTCGAAACTTGTGACACGGTAAGTTTTCTGAGTCATTCCATTTCTGGCAGAGGTTTTCCCTTATTTTGCAATTCCTAGTTTTTACATTGATTGTTAGCTAAAGAAGTAAACTGTGGTCAGCTGCATTTTCTTTGGCTTTTCTGGTTTAACTTTTCAGATATAGTTTTCTCAAGCTTTTGATTTTCCCTGCAGGTGGATATCTTGTTACATGTCACAGAAACACCGGTATCCACAAAACAGATTTGTAGGATAAGAAAGCTAATGAAAAATGCCGGGAGAGTAACATCTAAAAACCGAGAAAAGGGGAAGGAGAGCAGATTTGGTCGGGGAAAGAAACAAGACAGGCTTGAAGCTTCATATGCTCAGAGGGATTGGTCGGATGGCTGTTCCAGTTCTGATTCAGAATCTTCACAACTCAGTTTAGGCGCCAAATACAAAGCCAGTGAGTTTCAGGGAGAGGAAAGAGAAACTTGCAACGACTCTTGTGAAGAAGAAAGTCGAAGCAACTCTTATGGTGCCCAGTGGGATGTATTCCAGAAACAAGATGTTTCTAAACTTCTTGAGTATATTAAGAGCCACTCTCTCGAGCTAGGACCCATGGATTCCAGCAAAGAACAAGTAAGTTTTGGGCTGCTGGTTCAAACGCTTCTACAAGAGAACAATAATATAATTGATGTTCCCAACCATGTTTGTTATGTAACATTGTTGTAGGTGAGTCATCCATTACTTGAGCAGAGTTACTACCTTGATGAATATCACAAAGCAAGGCTTAAGGAAGAGTTTGGTAAGTATCATATCCTCTCATTTCTCCTAGTTTTATCTCACCATTGCATTGTGACTGTAACACATACTCAGTTTCATGCAGCTTATTCTGTTTCTTTCAGACGTTGAACCATGGAGTTTTGATCAATGTGTCGGAGAAGCAGTCATCGTCCCTGCTGGATGTCCATACCAAAATAGAAAGAAGAAGGTATTTTTATTTTTTTTAGCACTCAACACGCTCTTACCTTCTTTATAGCCGCAAAGCTAATAATTTTTGTAACATAACTTTTGCATATTTTTGCTAGTCTTGCGTAAATGCGGTTCTGAATTTTCTTTCACCTGAGCACGTTACCGAATCTATCAAATTAGTGGGCGAGCTTAGTCAACTTCCTCAGAGCGTCAAAACGAAAGCAAACAAGATTGAGGTAAGTTCCCTTAGTTTTAAGCAAGATTGAATGAAAAGGAGTGGTGTTTATGTATATGTATTTGCTGCGAATCCAGGTGAAGAAAATGGCGATCCATAAGATCAGCGAATCTGTAAAGGAAATCCGGGAGCTCACATCTTCAGATTCAACCGCTGCATCGAGATTATAACTAGAACTAGAGGTACCAATCTTGATTCTTGACCATCTGAGAATTACACCATTCTTCTCGGAAAGATTCAGCCGTTGAGTTACAGTTTCAAGGACTAGGAGAGTGTAAAAATATATAGAAATAAAACAAACAAGAACAAAGAGAAGCAAAAGGGAATTCATTTACCATTCAGATTGTTGTTGGGTGATGAATAATAAAGAAGCATTGATATTAAAGTCTTTTTTTTTGTTAACACATTTACACATCTTAGCTTAGCTTGTTATTGACAAAATCTTATGATATATACGCAATTTTACATATGTTACAAAAGTGGGAAATATCTTGATGTTACAAAAGTTAATAACTATTTACATATGGTTAGCTTGTTATTGACAAAATCTAGTGATATATACATAATTTAATTGCAAACAATACTCGTTTTGGGCTCATTTTGTTCTAAGAACAATCTTACCTTCTGCATCTTCATGCATAATCGGTAGGACTATCTCTGGAGGCTTCAACCTCCAGACTTTAGGATCCTGAAACTGATGTCCTAACTTGGCCAATTTATCAGCGGCTCGATTCCCTTCTCTGTAAACATGGCTCAACACGCAGTTGCTAAGCTCAGGCATAACCACATTGATGTAATTCACATGCTTTTTTGCTTCTTCACATCTCAATCTCCCTCTCTTGGCGATGATATCGACTATGATCTTGGCATCTCCTTCGAGCCATAGATCCGTCCACCCGTTTTCTAGAACCAGCTCGAGCCCTCTTTTGAGTGCTGCGAATTCTGCCACGGTGCTCGTGGCTTCCCCTATGGATTCCGAGTATCCGAGGATGAACTCGGCTTTGTGGTTCCTGAAAATTCCTCCGATGCTGGCTTGTCCTTGTCTTCTCGACCCATCAAAGTTTAGCTTAGTCCATCCAATTTCGGGTTTCTTCCACACAACTTCGATAGGTTGTTTATGGTAGTTTCTGATTAAGAATATGGTAGCTCGAGTTTGAAGCATCCTTCGGAATCTAGCCATCTTTGAGAAAGCTAGCATTGTGTTTTTAAGTTGTTGGTAACTTCTCTTTCAAAGAGATTTTAAGAAATTTTCGCAGACTCCGGTTTTTTTTCTGGGGCTCTCTACTATTAGCGAGTGTCGCGTAAGATGAACATTATCATCATCATTGATGTGTGGAAATGAAGAACAGGGAAATGTAATGGAAGGGTTTGTTAGGGAAAATGATCCTTGCAAGGAAAGCAAAGAATGATCCTGGGTTTAATTGAAGGGAAAGGGAAGGAAAAATAAAAAAAATTAAAAAAAAAAAAAAAATAAAAAAAAAAGATTTAAAAAAAAAAGAAAAGAATAAAAAAAATGATATATGTTTTTAATGGGGATTTAAGGAGAAATAAGGATTTATGAAGGAACCTGAAACGGCAATGACTACTTTTGTCTTATCCCTAAAATTACTTGGGTGTCTCCTCGATTCCAGGAGAATCTCTCTCTCTCTCTCTCTCTCTGGTTTAGAAACTTGCAAGCAAAAAGAGAATGAGAACAGGGGAAAACAGAGTTACGTACATTTTCTGGAAACATTAGTTTTTTTATACACGGATTTATGATACATAGTAAGAGAGATTCATAGCCAGATCAAACCAGTAAGAAAATTATTCAATATGCAAGTGAACTCGATTAAAAAAGAAAATTGGAGAACAGTTGATGATCAAATTCCACAGTAACCATTCTGCTCCGGATCAGTGTGTAAGAACACGAAACAAGGTTGAGAAAATGTGAGTTATCGCAGAAGACAACATTATAATTGATTCTTTAGTGTCCCAAGAAATGATCAATGCGAGAAATAGACGTTGGTGATAATACATAAAACTTTTTGTTTTGTTTTGGTTCCCTTTCGTTGGTTTATATGTAAATTCTATTAACCAGTTATCGGAATTCTCTCCGGAGCTTAAGATCCGACGATTTCTCGATCCAATGGTTGGTTCTGTCCTTTTGGAATTTGAAAGGATCCTGAAACCGGACAAGTTAGTTTTCGGTTCGGTTTATCCCGGGTAACATGTGTTTCAATCCGGTCCAGGATTGATAGTTGGGTTCATTAGCTGAGCCGTTCTCACTGTATCTCCGGCGACTCCTTTCTTTTTTTCTCTCAGCTGAAATCCGCCGTCGCTAGACTCGGTTCCTCTCTGTTTCCTCACCGTCACCGCCACCACGGAAAATCCGACTTACATGGCGCAAGTGGTTTCGAAGACTTCAAACCCAAAATCATCGTTTCGGTTCCGCAAATTCAAGAGGTTATGCTGCTCGGATATCGAGAATCCATACAAGTTTCTCGAGCTGTGAACAAGTATATATCATCTTTCTTCGTCGAAACACATGCCTTTGTTTATACCATGAGTCGAAATTCAACAAACCAATACATATCCATGGAGGTTCATGTGCTGAAAATATAACATTTGTGTGGTTCCTGGTTTGCATTTTGCAGGTTTCTAGATGAAGAAAGCTGTTGCTTTTTTTTTTTGTTTGGGCTCTGGATATTCGAAAATTCATCTTATGCATCGAGCCTTCAGATTTGATGGGTATAATTTCAAAATACAACAGGAGGGAGGGAAAAAAAAAAGAGCTAATGGGGCACTAATTAATACTTTGTTTATCATATTAATGGAAGATTAGTTTGAATTTCTAGTTGGTATGAAACTATTCAAAGTTTCACTTTCAGTTTTTTGTTTGTTTTCAGTTCATACATATTGGTACTTAGAGAGGAAAGAAGTAAGCAATAAACACGTTATTTAAATAACGTTTTTCACACGGTTGACCTCATTCGCTTCATCAACTCGTTAGTTTTATATTGTAACTCTATGAATCTATATCATCATGCAGGGACCCAACAACCTCACTTGTCTTGTGTCTGCTACTGAATTTTATAGATGGAGGGAAAAAAAAAGAAGCTAATGGGGCACTAATTAATACTTTGTTTATCATTAATGGAAGATTAGTTTGAATTTCTAGCTGGTATTAGAATTGGTACTTGAGAGGAAAGAAGTAAGCAATAAACAACACTTGTTCTTTAAATAACGTTTTCCACACGGTTGACCTGATTCGCTGCATCAACTCGTTAGTTTTATATTGTAACTCTATGAATCTATATCATCATGCTGGGACCCAACAAGCTCACAAAGGTTGTCCACTTGTGTCTGCTGCTGAATTTTATAATTGTTTTTGATCATCACCTTGTCTTCCTTCGGCTGTCAGATTTTCAAATACGTCAAAGAACACACTGCGTTTTTTTATGACTCCAAGGTCAAATTTAGATCGACCTTTACTCTTTTACGTTCTGGGGCTTTTTCTTAGACTGCAGAAGAAGAAAAAAGCTTCAATCTTCCATGGAACATGTCAGAGTCATCTTCTTCTTCTTCTTTGTGTGTGTCCTAACGTTTGTTCCATTTCAAGCCTTAGCTCAGGTAGATACCTATGAGTTTGATCCAGATTTCAACTGTTTAGAACGAGGCAACTTCACGGCGAACAGCACATTCGCCGGGAATCTCAACCGCCTCGTCTCCTCTCTCTCCTCACTAACATCAAAACCTTATGGCTTCTACAACCTCTCTTCTGGAGACTCATCTGGAGAAAGAGCTTATGCAATTGGTCTGTGCAGAAGAGAAGTCAAAAGAGATGATTGTCTCAGCTGTATTCAGACAGCTGCCAAAAACCTCACCGAGCAGTGTCCCCGGGCAAAACAAGCCGTTGTGTGGTACACTCACTGTATGTTTCGTTACTCCAACAGGACAGTCTATGGAAGAAAAGAGACGGGCCCAACTTGGTCTTTGATTGCCGGTGAAGAGATATCAGCAAACATAGATGAGTTTGAGCGTCTGCAGAGAGGACTATTGAATAGGCTCAAAGGGATTGCGGCTGCTGGTGGGGCCGACAGGAAATACGCTCAAGGGAACAGTTCAGCTTCCCCAGGGTACCGGAAGTTCTACGGAAGTGCTCAATGTACGCCGGATATGTCTGAACAGGATTGTGATGACTGTCTGGTTTTTGGGTTCGAGAGTATCCCAAGTTGTTGTGATGCTGAGATCGGTCTTAGGTGGTTTTGCCCTAGTTGTAACTTCCGGTTTGAGACGTGGCGATTCTATGAGCTTGATAGCGATCTAGAGCTTGATCCTCCTGCAATTCAGCCTGCTGATTCACCAACATCAGCTGCAAAAACTGAGAAAACAGGTACATAGAATTGACTGAATGTGTTTCTTTATTGTTCTGCAGAAGTTTGTCTCTAGTTGCAAATGTTTTAGTCTCTGTGATATGTTTTAATGCAGGAAAGAGCAAAGGTGGATCTAAAGTCGTCATCGCGATAGCGATTCCGATAGTTCTTATTTCGTTATTTGCAGTTTGTCTATGCTTGGTCTTGAAGTGGAAGAAGAACAAGTCTGGCGATAAAGTCAAAGGTAACACAGTGTTCTGCCTCATGTTAANCTCATCTGGAGAAAGCGCTTATGCAATTGGTCTTTGCAGAAGAGAAGTCAAAAGAGTTGATTGTCTCAGCTGCATTCAGACAGCTGCAAGAAACCTCACTGAGCGGTGTCCCAGGGCAAAACAAGCTGTCGTGTGGTACACGCACTGTATGTTTCGTTACTCGAACAGGACAGTCTATGGAAGAAAAGAGACGGACCCAACTCTGTCTTTTATTTCCGGTGAAAATGTAACATCGGGCATAGATGAGTTTGCGCGTCTGCAGCTATTGGACAGACTCAGAGGGATTGCGGCGGCTGGTGGGCCCAACAGGAAATACGCTCAAGGGGACGGTCCGGTTAGATGGGGGTTACAGAGAATCTACGGAAGTGCGCAGTGTACGCCGGATTTGTCTGAACAGGATTGTAACGACTGTCTACTTTTGGGGTTTGAGGAGATCCCAAGTTGCTGTAATGCTCAGACTGGTCTTAGGTGGTTTTTTCCTAGTTGTAACTTCCGGTTTGAGCCGTGGCCATTCTATGAGCTTGATAGCGATCTAGAGCCTGATCCACCTGTAATACAGCCTGCTGACTCACCGACATTAGCTACAGGACCTGAGAGAACAGGTACATATATAGAAATGCTTGAATCTGTCTCTTGTGTGTTTTGCTTCAGAAGATTAAGACAGTGAATATTTTACTTCAGGAAAGGGCAAAGGAGGATCTAAAGTAGTTATTGCGATAGTCATTCCGATAGTTCTTGTTGCGTTATTTGCAATTTGCCTATGCTTGGTCTTGAAATGGAAGAAGAATAAGCCTAAAGATAGAGTCAAAGGTAACACAACGTTATTCTTCTTGTTATCATTATCTTGTTAAAACGTAGAAACTTTAATCCTGAGAAATACTACCGTCTCCATATTCAGCTTTTAGGAGTTCTCCTTTGTCCGGATCAGTTGCTGAGGATGAGTTATTGGATAGAGATTCGTTGGTAGTTGACTTCGAAACTCTAAAGGCAGCAACAGATAACTTTTCACCAGAAAACGAACTTGGGCGTGGTGGCTTTGGTTCTGTTTATAAGGTAAGTTTCAAGGGCAATACTTCTTATCTGTAACTTTGGTTTGTTTATTTGTGAGATTTATAAACTTTGGGATTATATGTATGTATCAGGGTGTGTTCTCTAATGGACAAGAAATCGCGGTGAAGAGATTATCCGGTACTTCTGGACAAGGAGATATAGAATTCAAGAACGAAATTATATTACTTGCAAAGCTTCAACATAGGAACTTGGTTAGGCTCTTAGGTTTCTGCATTCAAGGACAAGAAAGACTCCTTGTCTATGAGTTCATCAAGAACGCTAGTCTTGACCATTTCATCTTTGGTAATTTTTCCTCGGCCTTGTGCTCCATATATTTATGATCATACACCATTCTTTTCGGCTATGTGTTGATCTTTGCACCGTTGCAGATCTTGAGAAGCGTCAGCTTTTGGATTGGGGACTGCGATACAAAATGATCGGAGGAGTTGCTAAAGGACTTCTTTATCTTCATGAAGACTCTCGTTTCCGGATAATCCACCGTGATCTTAAAGCTAGCAACATTCTTTTGGACCAAGAAATGAATCCGAAAATCGCAGATTTTGGATTAGCTAAACTCTTTGACACAGACCAAACCATGACACGATTCACAAACAGGATTGCAGGAACTTTGTAAGTAAATTCATCTTGCTAACTTATTAAATCCATGAACACACAAGTATAATAAACCGGTTATTTCATTTTATCTTGTAGCGGGTATATGGCTCCGGAATACGCTATGAATGGACAATTCTCTGTAAAAACAGACGTATTTAGCTTCGGTGTATTAGTCATAGAGATCATTACAGGTAAGAGAAACAACAATGGTCGATCGAGTGATGAAGATGCAGAAGATCTTCTTAGTTGGGTAAGTACACAAGACCAAACTAGTAATCGAGTTTTGGTTTTAGTTCATCTTCTTGAATATTGAATGTGTGATTCTGTTTTTTCATTCTCAGGTATGGAGGAGCTGGAGGGACGATGTTATACTAAGCGTGATCGATCCGAGTTTAACCACGGGATCAAGAAACGAGATCTTGAGATGCATACACATTGGTCTTTTATGTGTTCAAGAGAGTGCAGCGTCTAGACCAACAATGTCTTCGGTTGCTCTCATGCTCAGTAGCAACTCCTTTACCCTCCCGACGCCTTCAAGGCCTGCGTTTGTGTTAGATAGTGTGATACCTTCAAATGTTTCTTCTTCGACGGAAGGGTTACAAATGTCGTCGTTGAATGATGTCACTGTTTCTGAGTTATCTCCTCGTTAGGCCCGGAAGCTTCATCTGTAAATGTTTTTTTGATTCTTTTCTTTTAAGCCTTTTTAATGGGGTTTGTTTGTGTGAATTTTCAGACAGCCTGGCTTGATTTATATCCTCATCAATTATAATTAAATTAGCTTAATTTTTCTTCAAGTACTGAGGAAGTCAATCAACACCATTTTAAGTGCATTTTTCAATTTTCAACTCCCAAATAGTAGCCCTACTAATTTTATGGATTAATAAGGCTACTACAAATACACATATGGTCGTTAATGGTTCTACAAGAAAACAACAACTTGTACTTGTTTTAAAAAAAGAAAAGAAAATGTAGTAATAAAATTGTAATTGCAAATGATATTTTAATATGTTTGAAATCCTATAACATCTAACTTAAGAAAAGAGAAAGAGTACGTATTTATTTACCAATCAAAATTATATTGTATTGTATCACGTGTAAAATTCTAAATAACGTTTTGGTTAGTAGAAGTCTATATAAAAAAACAAGATATTATTAGTGAATATTCAAATGTCTTTGTCTACCGATAGAATTCTCGACTCCTCATTGTGGACGGTGGACCCTCATTGGAGTGTTTTTGTATTAGTAGTTGTAGCCTAGTAGACACATATTCTCTCAACTTTTTTTTGTGTGTAAAATTTCACTTTTTAATCAACTAATCCACTAAATTAATCAATAATGTAAACTCCAAAATCCATCTGGCATTGTATCATTGTATGCTTTGTTGCTGCCACTTGCCAGTGCCACTTGAGGTTTGGCCGCATCGATATTCTTTCGTACAAATAATTTAACGTCATGCAAAAGAAATACACTATATTTAAGTTTTGGGTAGTTATTAGATTTTAGGCGATAAAACAAACAGTTAAATGAATATAGTTAAGAACATAAATATATCTAAAATATTTCACGCGCAATAAAATAAAGAGAAGAGAAGACCCATCCATCCAAATCCGATGTTCTATAATTTTGACCACTGAGTCAATGTGGCGGCCTTTAGGCAACAACAAGCCTTTAAACAAAAATATTCGAAACCAATAAACTAATATACAAAGCTAACTGCTCCACTTGTGTGACATTTTTTTCTTAATAAATGTTAAACCGCTTAATACTCTAATCAGTCTCCTAAACTGCTACTGTTAAAAATCTTATAAGTAATGTCTTTTCAATTAGGTCATACCCCATACACATATGTCTGCAGGTTGTATAATGTTGAAAAAAAAAGAGTATTGAAACTTGAAAGGCAATATTACCTTATAAAGGTGAATTTAATTCAAACAATTTGACTTTTTTTTTTTTCTTATATATTGGTTCACCAATAAAAAGAGAAAAGACCAAAGTTCCTAACTTTAATTCTCTGGTCCAACTTTCCAACCTTGAAAACGAAATAAAGAAACTTCTCAAGAGTTGGTCACACAAACAGCCACCTCCCCCTTTTTGTATCATTCTCCTTTGTCACCTCTCCTCTCTTACTTTTATCCTTAACGAAGTTTCCGCCATTATTATGTTTCCTCTGCTCTTTTTCTTCTTCTTTCCTCTTTAAGCAATTCTCAAAACCAATCCTTTATTACAAACATCCTCACTTGGGTCTTCTTCTTCTTCTTCCCCAGAAAACCCAGAAAATGAGAATCTTTCGCAAACCCAAACACTTTCCTTCTCTCTTCTTCTTCTTCTTCTTCCTCTACGAATCTTCCATGGCTGCAGATACAATCAGAAGCGACGAATTTCTTAGAGATGGTCTCAATCACAAACCTTTAGTCTCTCCACAAAAGACATTCGAGCTCGGTTTCTTCAGTCCCGGAGCCTCGACTCGTCGTTATCTAGGGATTTGGTACGGGAACATCGAAGATAAAGCTGTGGTATGGGTAGCAAACAGAGAAAACCCGATTTCAGACCAATCTGGAGTTCTCAGGATAAGCAACGACGGGAATCTCGTGTTACTAGACGGGGGAAACTCCACTGTTTGGTCTTCAAACATCGAATCGAGCAGTAACAACAACAGAATCGGAGCTATACGCGATACAGGGAACTTCGAATTGATTGAAGTTAGCTCAGAGAGAGTTATTTGGGAGAGTTTCAATCACCCAACGGACACGTTTTTGCCTCAGATGAGAGTTCGTGTGAATCCCCAAACCGGAGATAACCTCGCTTTCGTCTCTTGGAGATCTGAGACCGATCCTTCTCCTGGTAATTACACATTAGGGGTTGATCCTTCAGGAGCACCAGAGATTGTGCTCTGGGGAAGGAACAAGACGAGGAAATGGAGAAGCGGGCAATGGAACTCTGCGATTTTCACGGGGATTCCGAATATGTCTCTGCTGACGAACTATCTTTACGGGTTTAAGCTTTCTTCTCCTCCAGATGAAACAGGTAGCGTGTATTTCACGTATGTTCCTTCGGATCCATCGGTGTTGCTTAGGTTCAAGGTTCTTTATAATGGCACCGAAGAGGAATTGAGATGGAACGAGACTTTGAAGCGATGGACTAAGTTTCAGTCTGAGCCAGATACTGAGTGTGATAAGTATAATCGTTGTGGGAACTTCGGTATCTGTGATATGAAAGGATCTAATGGAATCTGTAGCTGTGTTAAAGGTTATGAGCCAGTTTCTGTAGGGAATTGGAGTAGAGGTTGTAGAAGAAGAACGCCGTTGAAGTGTGAGAGGAACGTTAGTGTTGGAGAGGATGAGTTCTTGACTCTGAAATCTGTGAAGCTACCTGATTTCGAAACTCCTGAACATAATCTTGTTGATCCTGAGGATTGCAAAGATAGATGCCTAAGGAATTGTTCTTGCATTGCTTTTACTTTTGTTAATGGTATTGGATGCATGATTTGGAACCAAGATTTAGTCGATTTACAGCAGTTTGAAGCTGGTGGATCTTCGCTTCATGTTCGCCTTGCTGATTCTGAAATAGGGGAGAGCAAGAAATCCAAGATTGTGGTGATTGTCGCGGTTCTTGTTGGTGTGATTTTGTTAGGAATATTTGCTCTGCTTCTATGGAGATTCAAGAGAAAGAAAGGTAATAACTTTCTTCTTTCTCAATATCAAAGTTTGGTTACCAAAACATAACATCTTGTTGATTCACTTCCCATTTTATCTGCAGATGTTTCAGGAACATATTGTGGTAAGAACACCGATACATCGGTTGTTGTTGTTGATATGACCAAGACCAAAGAAACCACGACGGCGTTTTCAGGATCAGCCGACATAATGATTGAAGGAAAAGCAGTTAACACATCCGAGTTACCTGTTTTCTGTCTGAAGGCTATAGTGAAAGCTACTAATGACTTCTCCAGAGAGAATGAGCTCGGAAGAGGCGGATTCGGACCAGTCTACAAGGTTGATTGATTACAGCGATATCTAGACCGAGTTTTTGTGTTTCAGATTTGTGATGTTTTTATTGATGATTGAAATGTGTTTTTTTTTTGGGGTCAGGGTGTTCTTGAAGATGGACAAGAGATAGCTGTGAAGAGATTGTCTGGTAAATCCGGACAAGGAGTTGATGAATTCAAGAATGAGATCATTCTCATAGCGAAGCTTCAACATCGGAATCTTGTGAGATTACTTGGATGTTGCTTCGAGGGCGAAGAGAAAATGCTTGTATATGAGTATATGCCTAACAAAAGCTTAGATTTCTTCATATTCGGTATGTTTTTCTTCGAACCTTATGAAAAAGAACGAGTCTTGATTCTTTCTTCTTATTCTTATTCTTGTTCTTTTGAATGTGCAGATGAAACGAAACAAGCGTTGGTAGACTGGAAACTACGGTTTGCGATAATAGAAGGGATTGCGAGAGGGTTGCTTTATCTCCACAGAGATTCAAGATTGAGAATCATCCATAGAGATTTGAAGGTTAGCAATGTGTTGTTAGATGCAGAGATGAATCCAAAGATCTCAGATTTTGGTATGGCGAGGATCTTTGGTGGTAACCAAAATGAAGCTAACACAGTTCGCGTCGTTGGAACTTAGTAAGTAAAACACCAATTCCAAAAACAGATCACATGTTTTCATTTGAAGAATGACAACAAAATTCTATGGAGAAAATCATGTTCGTTCTTAACAATTTGCTTTACTTTTGGTCTTTGTGAATATAGCGGATACATGTCTCCAGAATACGCGATGGAAGGGCTTTTCTCTGTGAAATCCGACGTTTACAGCTTCGGTGTCTTGTTGCTAGAGATCGTAAGTGGGAAGAGGAACACAAGTCTTCGATCTTCTGAACATGGAAGTCTCATTGGTTATGTAAGTTTCCCAAAAACAGAGTAAAGACTTAGAAATTGTTGCTCTCACTTTAAATCCTCTGAATGGTGGAAACTGAAATTGTTGCAGGCTTGGTATCTGTATACACATGGGAGATCAGAGGAGCTTGTGGATCCAAATATAAGGGGCACTTGCAATAAGCGCGAGGCCTTGAGATGCATACACGTGGCAATGCTGTGTGTACAAGATTCGGCTGCGGAGAGACCGAACATGGCTGCAGTTTTGCTGATGTTAGAGAGTGACACATCAACGCTCGCTGTGCCAAGACAGCCAACGTTTACTTCCAACAGAAGAAACTCCATTGATGTCAACTTTGCTCTTGATTCGAGCCAACAGTACATTGTTTCTTCTAACGAGATCACTTCCACTGTTGTTCTTGGACGATAGATTACATTTTGTTTTGTTCTTTTAAGTTGTAAAGTTTCTTATTATTTTTGTGAAAACGTATAGTTTTTTTTTTTGGTTTGGTTAATTCGGATAATGGAATATTGATTGTGGAAATTATGTTGATAAAGTGAAATCTATATACTAGACTTTCTAATTCAAGATGAAGCGTGAACATAACCATTTGACTGAATATCCATTTTCCAAACATCGTAGGGTTATGTATTCGATTAAAAATGTGATTTTATATATATCTATAGACTGTATATTATAGGAAAATTGGCCACTTCATGCCTGAAGTATATACAGATGTTAAATATATACATGAACTATACTACTGTGCTAATTTATACCTCAAATTAATAAAAATTAAAATTTTATACATGATCTTTAGTTTTTGTGTTTAATCATACAATCGAATTTACGAAGTTAACAACTATTATCTCTTGTCGACGTGGATGCCACATATGAAACAATGTTATCTGATATGAAACGCATATTCACAAACTCTTGACGCTCTCGACGAAACAAGATCTCAATCTTGAGTCTCATTTGTTTTTCATCTAATTTTGCCTCGTCGTAAGCAACGATCGCTACACTGAAGTAGTTCAAGAGTATGTTTGTCATGGTCTTAGATTTGAAATTCTCTTTCTTCAGCAAAACTTCGATCGGTAAATGGCAAGTGACCTTAGGACTTTGAGCATCTGGATGAAGGAGACGAAGAGGTAATTGTAAGCAAAGTTCGATAACCAGAAGGAGAGTGAGTACAACTCGCCGATTTGAGTACAATCCCCAAATACTATTTGTCTCGTCGAGAGCTTCGAGGGTTAGAAGAAGAAGAAAAGACACATAATAAAACGACGTCGTTTTGTGACTTAAGAGTGTGTTTTGCACAAAACTGCGTCAATTTGGTATTTGACAATGGATCTGCATTTCATATCAGACTACATCGTGTCATACATGACATCTACATCGACAAGAGATAACAGTTCGTTAACACCGTAAACTCGGTTGTATGATTAAGCACAAAAATTGAAGATCACATATGAAATTTATTTTTTTTATTAACTTGAGGTATAAATTAGCACAGTAGTATAGTCAGACCCGGCCCTGACATTTTGTAGGCCGCAAGCCCAAATCAAAAATGGGCTGGTTTGAATAATTAAAAAAAATTGTTTAACATTCATTTGGTTCGAACTAGTGACCTAAAAGTAGGAAAGAGTTATCATAACCACTAAACTAACGACACTTTTTGTCAAATGAGGGCCGAAAATATTTATATAAAATGAGGGCCGCAAGCATGGGCTTTGCCCGCTTGGACTCAGGGCCGGGCCTGAGTATAGTTCATGTATACATTTAACATCTGTCTATACTTCAGACATGAAATAGCCGACTTTCCGTATATTATATAATCAAACGAGGTATGAAGAATCATGTGGTTTTGTGACAAAAAAAAAAGAAGAATCATGTGGATGCTCAAAAGCCAAGACTTTTGTAACGCTGACTTTGATAATTATATGTCTTTCAACATTCTATAAAAGTTTAGTTGGTTAGTGAAGATTTACAAACGATATAGGGTTGAGTCTTCATGTATATATGTATATAAAATTAGATAAATAAACCTAATATAAAATTAGATAAATAAACCTAAAAACCGTATTATTATAATTAGTTTCCCTCTCCTCCAAGATCCCAATCCAACGATTTAAAATTTACAAAACTATCTAACAAAAGGCATTGTTCTTGGTAATAAATAATTGTGAGATGTAGATTTATTGTTAAGTGTTTGACCAATTATTAAATGGTAGTTGGAAGGAATAAAACTATAGTTCGAGAGAAGAAAAAAAGTCAGGAGAAACGTGGAACGACCCCCTTCTTTTTTGTCTTCGGGGAATGCGGAATGAAATTAAAGTGGGCTTTGTTTGGACTTTGGTGAATCGAAGTCTGTATATACATTGGGAAGGAGACAAAAACTAAATAAGAGTATTTATTACAGAATAACACTGATTTTTATTCTCTTGTACACACTAGAAAGTAGAAACGGTTGACTGATATTACTCCCTCTGTTTTTAATTAAGTGTCGTTTTAGGATATTTCACACAGATTAAGAAAACATTAATTTTTTCAGTTTTGCCCTTCATTAAAACATTATTTTGTTTGATAGGAATAATTAATAAGCTGAAAAAGTAGGGATAAAACAGGAAAATTTATCATAAATCTGCATTGAAATCCGAAAACGACAGTTATTTGTAAACAAAAAAACAAGTTTAAAACGACACTTAAATCAAAACGGAGGGAGTATTATTTAGAGAAATGGAAAAAAATTCAAAAAGGGATGAAAGGCATTTTATTAAGAAAAATACAAAAAACGATGCTCAATGTGAATTTGTAAAGAAAAACTACTTGTAGAAAAGGAAAAGAAGCCTGAAAAAATAAAATAAAATAAAAACTAAATATCTTTGTTTTTAACACCAACAAACATAAGAATTTAGATAAAGGTTTTTGATATGATGGAAATTTATTTTGTTAATTTTGGATCAAAGCTGATCTTGAATTTGTACCTTGGTTTTTGTAATTTGGACGTTTTTTTTGGGTGTGCAATTTTTCCTTTTATATAACCTATCACATACAAATGATTCACTGATATTAGTAGTATTATTTATTAGGGGAAGATTATTTTATTAATTTTCTTAAGAAAAAACGTTAAGCAATAGTTTAATTTTATATAAAATATAATTTATAAAAAGAGAAAGAAATCTCACAAAATAAAAGAGGAAAAAAAACTAAATCCTTATTCGGAAAAGAGTCGGATCGTCGTCACAACAAATCAAAACGACTGTGATGACAAGGAGAAAAAAAAAATAAAACGACGATACAAAGGTACAATAATGGTGACGGAGATATCGCAAGAGAAAGAGAAGGTATTGCATGAAGGAGAGAAAATGTTCAAGCGACTATTACAGCAACTCCTTGCAACAGTAGCCCTGTTCGTTTACTTATTGTTGCGGCAGCGGCAGTGTTAGAAAAAGAAGCTTTGACGGAGAGATCGATAAGGACAATTGTTGCTGAAAATGTACGCGTATGAAGATTGCGATGAACGCCGATGAGGAATTGGGTGTCGCTGGTTATTTTCTGCAATTCATCTCCTCCACTTGCGGCTCATCGGCTGCTGTCCGCGATTATTTTGAAGCTTTTATTTTCAGATCATGCTGTCGTTTACCTTTGTTATCCATTGCCGTTGATGTTGTTTTACTCCGCCGCTGTCGCGGTCACAGCGATGAGTAAACGAACAGGGCTAGTATCGTTGACTATTTTTAAAAATAGTAACGACCACTTTCAACTGTTTATGTCTATTTTTTGTTGTCACTGCTTGTTATAGCGACTATAAAAAAACATGGCCAATTTATCTGTCATTTGTTTTACAATGTCCAACATAAAAGTTTAAATAAAAGTGATTGATATGACGAAAGTGTTTTGCACTTTTGTAGATCAACTTGCAAATATTTTTTAGTATTTTGGACTGTTTTTTTCATAAATGCTTTTTTCAATTTTTTTTTATAATATAGTCCTGCTTTTATTAAGAAAATAGAGTTTTTGTAAAGATATTTGATGTGATGGAGATATGAATCAATAATAAAAAACAACACGCATAAAATAAAAGAAATCTGACAAAAAAAAGAAAATGAAAAAAGATTTTTTTTTATATAAATATCGCATACAGAAACACAAATGGCTGAGCGATACTAATATCATTTATTGGAATTTTTTTTATAAAAATAAAATAAATAATTATACTAAGAAATGTTTTTTTTTTGAAATTGGTAGATATATACACATCAATGATAAATCAGAAAAGGTGAAAATGCCTGACAGAAAAAAAAGAAAACGACTTCTTTTTTGCTAGGTCAACTCTGAATTCGACGTTACACAGTACATTATAGGTATTTTAAATACGAAGACGAAGACTTTAGCAAAAAAATAAAATAAAATAAGAAGACGAAGAACAGAAAAGTCGAAAAGGAAATATTATTGACAATATTATAAAAAATCGAGTAAACTGTTCATGCATTTAACACAAAACATGTCCGATACCTCCAAAGAAAAAAAATTCTCAAAATTTTCATTTAAATTTCTCAAGAAAGAGAGAGATAAAAAAATTAGAAGAACACAAGAAAGTTGTGTAGAGACATGATGGGAGGAGTACCAAACTTCCACCATTCCTACATGCTCTTCTCCGCCTTCTCCGTCTTAATTATGTTCCCTGCGTTCTCTATCTCTGCCAACACTTTGTCGGCTACGGAATCTCTGACTCTCTCAAGCAACCAAACCATTTTGTCTCCTGGTAATATCTTCGAGCTTGGTTTCTTCAAACCCACTTCAAATTCTCATTGGTATCTAGGGATTTGGTACAAGGCAATCTCTAAGAGAACCTACGTATGGGTTGCAAACAGAGACAATCCTCTCTCTAGTTCCATCGGAACTCTCAAAATCTCCGACAATAACCTCGTCGTTTTGGATCAGTCCGATGTACCTGTTTGGTCGACGAATCTGACCGGAGGAGATGAGAGGTCTCCGGTGGTAGCAGAGCTTCTCGACAACGGTAATTTCGTGCTCAGAGACTACAACAACAACAATCCGGATGGATATCTGTGGCAGAGTTTCGATTTTCCGACGGATACTTTACTTCCGGAGATGAAACTAGGTTGGGATCTCAAAACCGGAAACAACAGATCCCTGAGATCCTGGAGAAGAACAGATGATCCTTCAAGCGGCGATTTCTCGTTCAAACTCGAGACCAGAGGGTTCCCGGAGAATTTCCTGTGGAACAAAGAGTCACGAGTGTACCGGAGCGGTCCATGGAACGGAATCCGGTTTAGTGGCGTACCGGAAATGCAACCATTTGATTACATGGTTTTCAATTTCACGGCGAGTAAAGAAGATGTGACTTACTCATTCCGAATCACCAAAAACAATATGTACTCGAGATTAAGCCTAAGCTCCACGGGATTATTACAACGGTTCACTTGGATTGAGACGGTACAGGATTGGAACCAATTCTGGTACGCACCAAAAGACCAATGCGAAGAGTACAGAGAGTGTGGGATTTACGGTTATTGCGATTCGAATACGTCACCGGTTTGCAATTGTATCAAAGGGTTTGAGCCGAGGAATCCGCAGGCGTGGGGGTTAAGAGATGGGTCGGATGGTTGAGTGAGGAAGACGCAGCTGAGCTGCGACGGCGGAGATGGGTTTGTGCGGATGAAGAAAATGAAATTGCCGGATACTACGGCGACGAGTGTGGACAGAGGAATTGGGGTGAAAGAATGTGAAGCGAAGTGCAAGAATGATTGTAATTGTACCGCGTTTGCGAATACGGATATCCGAGATGGCGGGTCGGGTTGTGTGATATGGACCGGAGAGATTTCGGATATTCGGAATTATGCCAAGGGAGGTCAGGATCTCTACGTTAGATTGGCCGCTACTGATCTCGGTTAGTTCCTTCTTCGTTATCTTAAAAGAAATTGAATATTAAATTTGAAAGGAAATTATATACATCGAGACGATGAATAATATAGTGTTCGATATATATGCTTCTTGTTATCATATTCACAATTAATCTTGCTTAGTAACGATCTATAGAGGAGAATAGTTTATCATTTTCTTACCTCATTTGCTAAAACTAAAAAGTAAAAAAATTAAAAAGACATCATAAGAGAAAATTTTGCTCACATTATATTTTTTGGAATTTCTTCTGTTCTTCACTATATTTTGACGCCCAAAAAAAGACGTGTCTATACGGTTTAGAAGGGAATACTAATTAACTTGGTTTGTGAATAATGCGTTTTTCTTTTTTTGTTGGGTAGAATGTGAATACTGGTGCCGAATATGGCAAGTCAAAGTTATATTGTTATTGTTTAACAGACTTTGAATTTAATCAAACGTTTTTTTGTTTTCTTTTCCCTCTTTTTGAACTTGATAGAGATGTTGACGTCTTTGGTCATTGCATATATGTGAAAACTTTGGACTCCGTTAAATATTTCATACAAAGATAAATATATTTTCCAGCATTTTTTTTTTGGAGCATTATTTTCCAGCATTTTTGATCACTTTAAAGTAGTATACTTTGATAAATAAGAAATTTGAGTCCATTGAACTTTAATCATCTTAGAAATTGCTATGCGTCGTATTAATTGCAGTGGTTAGTGAAACAAATGATTACTATACTATTCAGAAAAACTTATCTATCTCAATATTAGTATGGTTTAAGCTGGATCCAGTACCAAAAAGAAACTATTTTTAGGTTGACCATTGTTATAAAAGTCCAAAAGTATGACCAGATTACTTAGGAGGAATTTTTCTTCTTCTTTTTTCTTTGTGATAATTACCTAGAAGAGAATATATGCCTCGCTTTTACTTGAATCATATTTTTTTTAAATGCAAAATTAATTTCCTTGGTCGAAGTCCTAGATTTTTCTGTGGTTTAAAGGAAAAAAATAAGTGACGTGATCTATGTATGACTCATCAAGCCACGTCAGCCGCCATTTAGGATATTAACAACGGTATCTCTTTCCCTACTTCAGTGGACAAGAGAAACAGAAATGCGAAAATCATAGGTTCGAGTATTGGAGTGAGCGTTTTGATTCTTGTAAGCTTCATCATCTTCCAGCTTTGGAAAAGAAAGCAGAAGCGATCAATAGCAATTGAAACACCTTTTGGTAAATCATCGACTCTCATTTCCTTTATTCTTGTCAGTAATTTTTTTGATAATCATATATCTTGATTGTGTTTTTTTTTCTGTGTCTGAATGAAACAGTTGATCAAGTGAGAAGCCAAGATTTGCTAATGAACGAAGTGGTAATATCCAGTAGGAGACATATATCTAGAGAAAACAAAACAGAGGATCTAGAATTGCCATTGATGGAGTTTGAAGCTGTTGCCATGGCCACAAACAATTTTTCTAACGCCAACAATCTCGGTCAAGGTGGTTTCGGTGTAGTTTACAAGGTAAAAATGAATGGAAAGTTAATTCAGAGTATCTGTCATTGCACAAGGTTTCAGTGTGTAATCAAATTTGTGGTAATAGGGAAGGTTGCTTGATGGGCAAGAAATTGCGGTAAAAAGACTGTCGAAGACGTCAGTACAAGGGACCGATGAGTTCAAGAACGAGGTAAAACTGATTGCAAGGCTTCAGCACATTAACCTTGTTCGTCTTCTTGGATGTTGCGTCGATGAGGGCGAGAAGATGTTGATCTACGAGTACTTGGAGAATCTAAGCCTCGATTCTCATCTCTTTGGTTAGTGCCTCAATTTCTTACAGCTCTGTTCGAACAATTGAATATCTTTTGATAGAAGTTGACACATTTTTTTTGGGTTATGATCCATTTGTAGACAAAACTCGAAGTTGTAAGCTAAGTTGGCAAAAGAGATTTGATATTACAAATGGTATTGCTAGAGGACTTCTGTATCTTCACCAAGATTCACGGTTTAGGATTATCCATAGAGACTTAAAAGCGAGCAATATCTTGCTTGATAAAGATATGACTCCGAAAATCTCGGATTTTGGGATGGCTAGGATCTTTGGACGAGACGAGACAGAAGCTAATACGAGGAAGGTGGTCGGAACTTAGTAAGCAATCATTCTCTTAACAACAAAGAGATTTTTTCTTATACCCCAATTTAAAAGATAACATCTGAGTTTAATCTTTGTTATGCAGCGGCTACATGTCCCCGGAATATGCGATGGATGGAATCTTCTCTACAAAATCTGATGTTTTCAGCTTTGGGGTCTTGCTTCTTGAGATTATATGTGGCAAGAGGAACAAAGGATTCTACAACTCTAACCATGACCTTAATCTTCTCGGTTGTGTAAGCTTAAAACCTATTGGACTCTATTTTGTTTCGCACTCATGATCTAATGATAATACTAAAGAAAAAGATTCAATTTCTATGCACAGGTGTGGAGGAATTGGAAACAAGGAAAAGGGCTAGAAACCGTTGATCCGATCATCAGAGATTCTTCATCATCAACGTTCCGGCCACATGAAATCTTAAGATGCATACAAATTGGTCTCTTGTGTGTTCAAGAACGTGCAGAGGACAGACCAATGATGTCATCGGTGGTTTTGATGCTCGGAAGCGAAACAACGGTTATTCCGCAGCCTAAACCTCCCGGTTATTGCGTCGGGAGAAGTCCTCTTGACACTGATTCATCCTCGAGTAAACAGCGTGGCGATGAATCTTGGACAGTGAATCAAATGACTGTCTCGGTCATCGAGGCTCGATAATGTGTGAGTCACCAACCATTAATATGTATTGTTAAAGATATTAAAATTAAATAGTAGAAGAATCATTTGTGAAGGTAAAATTTTGAAATTCTATACAAAAAATTTATTTTATTGTATAATATAGTTTTCTAGTCTATATTGATAAATACGCATTTAACGGTTACATACTGACATGAATATGAATCCCATTATCTAACCTATAGGATTATATTTTACAATTTTTGTAAAACTCTAATTTTCAAAATTATAACATATTGTGGTTCATATGCACAATGTTCAAAAATCATAACTGATATATATATATATATATATATTTTTTTTTGTTTTAAGCAATGTTTCATATATAAACAATTGATTATAGGATAAAACACATATGCATTGGTCAAGTCATCACTGAGTTTGTAATTTTTGTAATGGTGTCCTATGATAAATATTCCCTCTCGATTTAAAAGATTGATGTTTAGCACTTTTCACACATATTAAGATATAAAAATTGTTTACTTTATTAATTATTTATTATTTACTTTTTAGTTACTTTTTTGTTTTCCAATACAGTTGTACCAATAGAATAAAACTAAAACTAATATAATAATTATTATAATGGAAAACATCAATTTTTTAAAAAGAAGAGAAAAAACCAAAACATCAATCTTTTAAATCTAGAGGGAGTATAACATAGAAAACTAGGCCTGCGAGTTCGGTTATTTCGGGTAGTTCGGATCGGATAGTTCGGTTCTTCGGATAGTTCGGTTTTAGAAAAATTGGCCGAAACTAACCGAAACATAATTCGGTTCGGTTAGTTCGGTTCTCGGATAGTTCGGTTATTAATTTTAAAAACCGAAACTAACCGAACTTTTTTAATTTTGGTTTAAATTCGGTTAAAATCGGTTAAATTCGGGTAAAATCGGGTAAATTCGGATATTTCGGGTATTTTCGGGTAATTCGGTTCTTCGGTTCGGTATAATTCGGTATAGTTTGGTATGGTTTGGTTAAAAAAAAAAAAAAAAAAAAAAAAAAAAAAAAATTCGGTTAACCGTTCGGTTCCCAGAACCGAACCGAACAAACCGAGAACCGAACTAATTTTCAAAGTAAAACCGAACAGAACCGAACTAGAACCGAGAACCGAAAAATTCGGTTCGGTTCGGTTCGGCCAATTCGGTTCGGTTATAATTCCCAGGCCTATAGAAAACTATAGTACAAAGTAGATCATCACCACCTAACATGAAGATAATTTTAATTTGTCTATTTTCTCGTTATTTTGAGTTAATTGCCTAGTCAAATTGGCATCATACTATTAACCTAAATTAATACTCTCCCTGTTTCTTTAAAAAAAAATTGCTAGAATTTTTTTTGTTTCTTAAAGATAAATGTTTTAAGTTTTCTATGCATTTTTTACTATTTAATGATTCAACAAGTATTTATTTAAAATAGTTAAATTTCTTAAACTACTATTGGTTTAGAATAAAAGGAAATGGTTTAATCTCAAAAATTTAAACATTTATGATTGAACATTAATTTTATTTTTAATGTGTGAAAATTGTTAAAAAAATTATATTTTAGAAATAGAGGGAGTATGGAGAACATCTTCAAACGCTCAGTTTTAATGACATTATAAGCTAAAAGTTTTGTTCACTCGCTTTTATTGATAGAAGAGCTAGCCCTTTTGCAAATGATTTTGGTTACTATCTATGATTGTAATCTTCTATCTAATGGTTTGATTGGTTTCTTGTCTTGTATTTTAATTTTGTATCAGTTTCGAACATTTGTGACTCGAATTCTTTAAAATTAAATTCTCGGCTTCTATTTATAACCGCAGTTTAAATTTAATATAAAAATGTTTGACCAAAAAAAAAGAGAGGGAGTATTACTTAAAAAACATGTGTCTATATGACGCCAAAGGATCCTTCATGGCCATTCTCGTTAAGCTGACCTTATGCTAGGAGAAGGTCTGATTAAATTGTCTTAGATCATACGAATTTTAATACACCAAAAGTGTTTGTGAAAATTCCTTAATCAACCTTTGATGAGCATTTTCTTCTTAACTAATGGGAGTTGACGTTATGGTGATTTGTAAGCCCATTAGGCTTGAAGTGAATGCTTGCGTATTATTTTGATATGTAAATGAGACTTTAGCAATTTCAAATAATTAGTAAAGAGGATTAGTGGTATAAGAATGAGTAGTTTTAAATCAGTGATTTATGATTAAACATTGTGCTTTGATTGTCGTTGCTTCTTATTTATGTATTATTTCCGTAACCCTATGATAGATCCCTAAGTGCTAATGTTTGTCGATCTTGATTAAATCGTTTAGTTAGTTCGTTTGCTTAGTGTCTTAACACAATTCTTTTAGTTAATTATATTGTTTCTTGTTTGCTATTGCATGTTTCTTGGTTCCATTTTAATTGTCTTAGTTTTTAATTATTAGTATCAAGAAAAAACCAAAACAAATCAATTTCTTTTGTCTTAACTTAGCTCAATTCTCGCGTCTTTAGTGTGTGTGACAACATTAATCCTCGAGAATTTTATCTCTAAGTACTACCGCAACACTTTAAAATTTTTTTGACCAAACAACACTTTAAATTGTGCACTTGCCAGATAGTAATTGAGTTACAGAATCACATCAGTTTGTCACATACTATTAATTAAATATACAGTAAAATAATTTCTTAAGTTTATCTGTTTATCATATCTAATAAATTATTTATTTATCTTGCTGATTAATAAATTTAATATTATGTTGTTTAACTTAATTAGGTAATCCTGAACTATTGTGCGTATGTTCAGGATTTTTACTTCTTTTTTTTTTACATAAAATAATTTAAATTACAAAGTCGATCTTATTGGTGCGATTTTGTTTAGGTTCAGCTAAGTTAAACCGGATTAGACAACCAGATTTTTTTCCTCCAACCAAAAATTATTTTTTGCTATTTTGTTTTTCTACTAAAATGGACGAACAAGGCACACTAAATTCCAGTCGTATCTCTTAGAAACCGGGCTATAATCTAAAGCACTTTCAATGTATGGGAGGATGCACTTGCGAGTACCCCGGCGTGTGGACTTTCGTGGGACAAGGATAATGGATTAATAAATATACTTGCCGAACAACATATGCTATGTTGCATGAGATATTAATTTCACAATGCAGTTATTGACCAGCGGAAAAAGTTTCTTGAAATGATTGAATTGAAGCGATTGAAAGTCATGAATGTGGAATAACATTTCTCTTTGTCGGCTGGATATAGTTTAAATGTTTAATACTATAGGATATAAGACATAAAAATGTGGAATTTAATTTCAGAACAACTTTAATTGGTTAGATAAACTTGTAATCAATATTTTTAAAAAATTGTATAAATAAAGGAAGAGAAAGAAAAAAGAAAAGATCATATCAAAGTGGTGGAGAGAGATAGAGTCATAGAGAGATGAGAGGTATCGTTCCAAACAACCACCATTCTTGCACCTGCTTCTTCTTCGTTGTCTCAATTCTGCTTCCTCCAGCGTTTTCAATCTCTGCAAACACTTTGTCGGCTACAGAATCTCTGACAATCTCAAGCAACCTAACCATTGTGTCTCCTGGTGGCATCTTCGAGCTTGGTTTCTTCAAAATCTCTGGTGATAGTTGGTATCTCGGCATTTGGTACAAGAAAATCCGTGAGAAAACCTATGTATGGATTGCCAATAGAGACAATCCTCTCTCTAGTTCCATTGGTATCCTCAAAATCACCAATGCTAACCTTGTCCTACTCAATGATTCTGATACCCCTGTTTGGTCGACGAATCTCACTGGAGTGGTTAGATCTCCGGTGGTTGCGGAGCTTCTCGATAACGGCAATTTCGTGCTAAGGGACTCCAAAATCAATGACTCAGATGGGTTTTTGTGGCAAAGCTTTGATATACCGACAGATACTTTACTACCAGAGATGAAATTGGGTCGGGATCACAAAAGAGGACTCGATAGATTCCTTAGTTCCTGGAAAAGCTCATTTGATCCGTCGTCAAGCGGGGGTTACTTGTCCAAACTTGAAACTCTAGGACTACCTGAGTTTTTTATTTCGCAGAGTGTCTGGAAATTGTTCCGGAGCGGTCCTTGGGATGGAAACCGGTTTAGTGGCATACCGGAGATGCAACTTTGGGACGACATTATTTCCAATTTCACGGAGAATAGAGAGGAGGTCGCTTACACTTTCGGACTAACAAACCACAGCCTCTACTCGAGATTAATAATAAGTTCCGCAGGGTATTTACAGCGATTCACGTGGGATCCGACATACCAAGAATGGAACATGTTCTGGTCTACACCAAAGGACAGTTGTGATTCGTATAAAATTTGTGGTCCTTACGCTTTCTGTGACGTGAGCACATCACCGGCGTGTAACTGTATCGAAGGGTTTGAACCAAGGAACCGGCAACAGTGGGCGTTGGGAGACGCCTCGAGTAGATGCCAAAGAATGACACGGTTGAACTGCGGTGGAGATGAGTTCTCACGGATGAGTAATATGAAATTGCCGGATACTACGGCGGCGATTGTGGACAAGAGAATTGGGTTGAAAGAATGTGAAGAGAAGTGCAGGAAGGATTGTAATTGTACGGCGTATGCGACTACTGAATTTCCAAATGGTAGTTCCGGTTGTGTTATTTGGATCGGAGAGTTTGTGGATATCCGAAAGTACGCTGCAGGCGGTCAAGATTTTTATGTTAGAGTGGCAGCCCGAGTGGCAGCTGCTGACATCGGTGAGCTCTTTCTCCAGTCCATATCCGATTTTGGGTTCATAAAAACTTCTTTGAAAATTATGAAATTTGAATAATGGGAAAAAAATTATATACTTTTAATAGAAGATATCATAATATTAAATTATTATCTAGATCCGGAAGACTGGAACCAAAAAGTTTTGATTTTTTTTTTTTTTTTTTTTTTTTTTTTGTGCAACAAGTTTTGATTTTTTCATTTTCAAAAATTTCGAAACGGATCTCCAATACCGAATATTTTCCACCCCATTTGGAATCTTTTATATTCTTCATGATTTCTTTTAGTCAGATTTTTTTTTTAAAACGTTAGTCACATATTTTTCATGATTTTTTTGGGTGTAAATTATGTGTTGAAAGAAAATCAATATGTAGGATATATAGCAAGTGTTATGAATATATGTTAAAAAAAAAAAGAGAGAGAGAGAAAATATATAGTTAAATTTCTATAGTTATGGAGAAGCATTTTACAAATTACTAAACATTTTAAAAAAAAAACACGAAACACGAAACACCCAGTACAAAGGATGTGAAACAAAATGATTTGGATTAAACAAGAAAATTAGAACTCATCAAGCCACACCAGTAGCCACATTAACATAGGAGCCTCTGCCTGGCAAATTTGTAAACGATTTCTTCACATTTTTTTCTTTTTCAGGGAAGAGAAGAAATATTAATGGAAAAATCGTAGGTTTGATTGCTGGAATTAGCTTAGTGCTTCTTGTGAGTTTCATCATGTACTGCTTTTGGAAAATGAAACAGAAGCGAGCAAGAGCAATTACAGGACCTATTGGTAAATTATTAACCTTTATTATTGCTTTTTTTTTGTAATTTTTCTTATTATTATTATATGTCGTGATTGTTTTTTTTATCTACATGAAGCAGTAACTTTTTTTTTTTTTGTTAAAGTAAATGAAACAGGATCTCGACAGAGGATTCAAGAATTTCTAACCACCAACAGGGTGGTAATATCAAGCAAGAGACACTTATTTGGAGAGAACAAAACAGACGACTTGGAACTTCCACTCACGGAGTTTGAAGCTGTTGTCATGGCCACAGACAGTTTCTCTGATTCTAACATACTTGGACGAGGTGGCTTCGGTATTGTGTACAAGGTAAAAATGATGAGATACATAAAAAATACATAAGTGATCTGTCATTGGGGTATACATTTCATATAACTAGAAATATGCGGTAGTAGGGAAGGTTACTTGACGGGCAGGAGATTGCAGTGAAAAGACTATCCGAGGTATCATCTCAAGGGGCCAATGAGTTCAAGAATGAGGTGAAGCTCATCGCAAGGCTTCAGCACATAAACCTTGTCAGAATTCTTAGTTGTTGCATCCACGCGGACGAGAAGATATTGATCTATGAGTATTTGGAGAATGGAAGCCTCGATTCACATCTCTTTAGTTAGTGCCCCACCGTTTTAGTAGTTATATTCTACAACTGAATGTCCTTGGAAATAAGTTAACTTTATTTTGTTGTGATCAATACGCAGAAAAAAACGAAAGCTCTAACTTAAACTGGCAAAAGAGATTCGACATTCTCAATGGTATTGCCCGAGGACTTTTATATCTTCACCGAGATTCACGATTTAAGATTATCCACAGAGATTTGAAAGCAAGCAATGTCCTGCTTGACAAAGATATGATCCCAAAGATCTCGGATTTTGGTTTGGCTAGGATATTTGAAAAGGACGAAACGGAAGCTAACACCAGGAGGGTGGTCGGAACTTAGTAAGCAATCAAAACATCATTATGTGCCTAAATACAAAGCTTTTGAAAAAACTAGTAATGTTGAGTTTCATCTTTCGTTATGTAGTGGTTACATGTCTCCGGAATATGCCATGTACGGGATATTGTCGGTAAAATCAGATGTTTTCAGCTTTGGGGTCTTGGTTCTTGAGATTGTCAGTGGAAAGAGGAACAGAGGATTCTACAACCCGGACCAAGACAGTAATCTTCTCAGATACGTAAGCTTAAACCTCTCAAAATTTATCTTCTTACGTTGAGATTGATCACATACTAATTTTTGTTTCCTTATAATCAGACGTGGGAGAATTGGAAGGAAGGAAAAGGGCTAGAGATCGTCGATCCAATCATTGTGGATCCATCGTCATCATTGTCAACATTTCGACCACATGAAGTCTTAAGATGCATACAGATTGGTCTCTTATGTGTTCAGGAGAGTGCAGAGGACAGACCAAAGATGTCGTCGGTTGTTTTGATGCTAGGAAGTGAAAAAGGGGAAATACCTAAGCCTAAACCGCCCGGTTATTGCGTTGGAAGAACTTTTCTAGAGGGTGATTCGTCATCGAGTAAACAACGAGACAATGAATCTTCCACAATAAACCAAATCACCGTTTCGGTCATCAACGCTCGGTAATTGTAAAAAAACTACTGAGCCAGTTCTTATTATTGAAGATTACTAAACTGAGTGATAGAAGCATCAAATTCTTTTGCTGCGACAATTCTTTTGTTTAATCTTGTATTTGGCGGCATTATTAAATAATTGCTACTCACTATGTTTCACTCATTTTATGTGGTCAATAAAATAGAACTGATTATAGAATAGGAAATTATATATATATATATATATATATATATATATGTAAAAAATGAAAAATTTAAAATATATTTTGGGTTCATAAACCTTATTACATATCCAAGTTTTGAATATTTATATTTACACACAAAATTTAGATAATTGCATATATAATCTTGGTCCAAATTGTTAATTTTAGATCCAAGAAATTATATTAAATATTATACTTACATATCTCTTCTTAAATCCGAGTCGGATGTTCATTCATCCGACATTAATCTCTTTCCATAAACGTATAAACGTATATATGTTTTTCAAAATACATAACCGACAATATTATTGATCTTTTTCATAAATGTGTGAAGTATTTCCAATATGTATTCATAACCTCTCTATATCTCTCTCTCTCATAAACGCAGCTCTCTATCTCTCTCATAAACGCACCTCTCTCTATCTTTCTCATAAACACAACATATTGAACTACGAACAATATTTTCGCCCGTTTTTATCTTAACTTGCACTATCTTCCTCATGTTTCCTCTTTCTCTCGCCATTCTTGATGTATGTTTTTTTTACTTGAGCGTTGTATAATTTTAATAAGACTTTAACCATTTTTTATCTCGAATATTAACTTGAACATGTTAAAGTTTTGGGATAACATATTTTCCCTCTCATAACATGCATTTTTGTCACTCATGTTTTGTAAGCTCCCGTGAGTATTTTAATGTTGAACAAATCATGTTCACTTGAACACCAATTTCTAATCATAAAAATGTATATTTTTTGTTTTTCCCCTAAGTTCATAATACACTTAGGGGAATTAAACAATATATTCTAAAATATAAAACTAAGTACATTTTAAACAATATATTTTAAAAACTATGTACATTTTTCTACGGACTAATTCTTATTGATTTTTTTTAAATATATTATATATGAAAATATTTTTATTTTATTCATACAAAGTTTTTGTTTTTGTCAGAATTTATACAAAGTTTATAGTTTATAAATACTAGACTTTACAATTATAAGACTAAGTAGATTAAGTAGATATTCATATTGATCTTTTAATGGATTAAACATCATAAACTTTTCAAATTAGTGGAATAATGGATTTTGTTATTCTAGATTAAAAATTTTAGTAATAAATTAATGATGTCGTTATAATTTAATGTTTTAATATTTTTTGTAACATTTTAGCTTTTTGAAATTGTTTTGGATCCGAAAATTTATTTTTGGGATTTGGCAAACTGGATCTAAATCCGATTATTCTTAAATTGTTTTTGTTTTTTATCGTATCTACCCAGTTATTTAAATAAAAGTATATTATTTTCACTAATAACATGAAGAGAAATTAACAAATTAGTAAGATTATTATTAATATTTTGATGTATTAATTTGATGGTAAATGTTTTGTTAAACTTTCTAAATAAATGTGATAAAACTAAAATGAATAAATTTGAGTTTCTTTATATTTATATATAAGCTATATTTTATAAAGAAAATTTTTAAATTCTGGTTAAAATGATTATATATTAATGGATGTTAGTTATTATGAGAGTTAAAGGGTAAAATAACATTAAACATAATAAATCAAGTAAACAACTTAAAATTTAAAAAATGAATTGATGATGTGTTATAATTTTAAGATATGTGTTGATGATATGACATCATGAGAAAATAGGTTATTTTATTTTATTAGTATAGATGTTTGGCAAAATATCCTATTTAGGATTTTAAATTTTAAAAAGACAATGTTTTTGATTCGTTTTGACAATTACACTTCTTTATATGTGATAAGATCTTTTGATCTGATTTAAATTAGATATGTGTGTTATTAAATTTTATATTCTAAATTATTAATATTATAATTATTTTTGTTTGCGATAAAAATATATAAAGTATTTTAAAATTTAAAATATATAATTAGATAATCTCATAGCTATTTCAACGTTTATCTAAAGAAAAAAAAATCAATTTAAAAGTTATAATTAGATCGTTGCGCTTATAATTAGAAAAAAATCAATTTATAATTTAAAATCAACTTCGAAGGAAGCTTTTGACGCTCCCCTTCTATGGAAGCGTCAGATTTTGCATCTTCTTGACGGTTAAATATGTTGTTTGTGAAGAACATGATTTGATCAAGAACACTTGATGAGCCCAAAGTATAAGATTCGTGTGCCGTTTCCTGAATTCTTTGTTTTTCGTGTGACGAGATCCAAAAACTCACCTTTCAAAATGAGCTAATGGAGTATTTATAGATGAAACATTTTGAGACTTCAAATATTGTTTATAACTTATATAATTATTTAGCGCGTCAAATATTTGTTTATCCATGTACAAAATACCAAATGAATATATTTTCAATGGTTTTATCTTTTTCTTTTAGAAAGAACGTGTTAAAGTTTTACCCATATATTAACCAATATATTTTTTAATAGCAACTTTAGTATTTATCATTTACATAAATAAGTCTTTTTCGTACATAATTTACCAAGAAATAAAAATATAATAACACACATATTTTGTCTCACTATGCCAAACACTATAACTTTTCTATTTCTCTTCATAACTAGATAGATTTGGGTTTGGATGCTGTTAAATTACATAGCAATATTTACAATGGCAATATCGATTACCATTATAAAATTTACATTCGCATACAAAAGGGTTCTTGCCACGGTTCCTGCCACCGTTGATAATGTCTTCTTTGCATTGTTTATTTCCGTTACTTAAACATTTTCCAGAGAACGTTTCCAAAAGCTCGCACACCTGTAACTTCTGAGCTTCAACATCTATTATTTTATATAGCCAACAATAAATTGTTCAATTATACATTAAAAAAATATATAATAGTAATAGATAAAAACTAAACATTTCTTTATCGTAACATAACACGATCTTTCGCGACAAGTAATAATTAATAGGCGTTTTTAAGTTTTCAATTAACCAATCAAAACTAAAAGGAGGTTGATAAATTACATTTTCAAAACTTTAAACGAGGGATAAGTATAACACATACGAGCCCATAAAAAGAGTAACTACACACTTCACGACTCAAGAAAATGATAAGTTACTTTTTTTTTTCTTTGCTAAGAGAATTTATTAGACTATTTTTTCAACCTTTGCAGGAAATTAACTGGACCAAACTCCCGTGAAAAGATTGAGAAAAGTGGACTTTTATTCACTCGACTATAGAGACATTTCCTCAAAACTCAAAAGTTCTCTTTTACTTCCAAATAATAATTATTTATTTTATAGTCACAATAAATATATATACACACATATTTTTGCCTAATATATATTCAACACTCTTGATAATTATATTCAAAATACAGTAAAAATAAATTAGGGGAGAAAGACAAAGGTTGAGCCAAGTCAATATTGACAGGATCGGTCGTCTACTTTTAGAAAAATTCACTTGCTAACACATGTTGACCACATAATAGACTCATATAAACTGTCTCAAAAAAAAGGACTCATATAACCTTTTTAAAAAATTAGTTAGTTTTTAACAATTTCTATAAAAAAAAAACCTTTGATTTGATTCAAATTTGAACAAAAAGGTCATATTTTTTTCGTCGGTTGACCTGTTTACATACTCGTAGTAATGCAAACATAAAATGAAAGCATCGGGAACTCATAGACTAATTTCTAAATCTAAAACGCCGTTTTAAACCTCGTGGAAAGCTCATAAATTCTTAACAAACAATCTAACATTTAGGAAGAAAAATTAATTCTGTTAAACTAATTGAGGAATATAAAGTTTTCGTATACTTATTTACTCATTTGTTATCATGGAGAATTCTGACTCCATTTTTTATTATTACTAGGAGAGAACCCGCGCGATGCGCGGATTTTATTTTAATTTGAGTTTCTAAAAATATGTTTTATATTTATATTTTGATTATTGATTTTATATTGTTTTAAAAAAAGATTATTTTCTACTTTTTTTATTGATGATGTATATAATCTCTTTCATATATTATTTCACGAATTTTTATTTATACTTCAATTTTCATACTATTTTCATTTGTCTAAATCTTAATATTATGATATTATTTATTTTTTTTCAATGTATTATTTTGAAGATTTTTTTTTGTATATCTTTCATTGAATCCATATATTTTTCATATTTTAAAATTTTGTATATTTTTGTATCCATTTTTCTTATTCTCAATATTTTTTATATAATTTGTTATCTTCTCGATTTTTATTGATTTTATTGTTTTGTCTTATGATATTATAGGCCGGAGTTAACTTTTTAATTTATTCAAAATCATAAAAAAATTTGATTTGTGGTCGCGTAGATAGCGGTCGCGACCAAGCAGTCATAGGTGCTATGGTTTCTTATTGAAGAGTCAATTCAGAATTTTTGCATCTTCTTATCTTCTCGATTTTTATTGAATATTTTGTTGTGTCTTACGATTTATATGTTGTAGTTAACTTTTTAATTTATTCAATATCATAATTGTTTTTCAGTTGTACCAAAGTTAATTATCATAATTTATTTGTAAATAAGTATAAAACAACTTAAAAAATAGAATGATATATATATATATATATATATGTATAATATAAGATTTATATATATGTATGTTTTTAAATTAAATTTGAATTTCACATACTTACAATAATTTTTAAATAGTTGAATTCAAATTTAATAGTTTTTATGTATAGCGAATTATACATATGTTAATTTTTATTTATATTGCATGATATTTTAAAAAAAAATAATTAACTGCTTATATATTTTATACATGTGGAAAAATAATGTTATGATTGACTAATAAGAAGAAACTGTTGTGACATCTTCTAAAGAGTCTCATTCATCTGTTATATTGTAGATGATGATTTGTGATTTATGAATGTGTTATTTGTTTATTTTTTTCAATGATTTTTTTTTGTTGAATATGTTATTTATTATTTTTTATACTGTAATAATAGACATTTTATTATTTACATAACAGTTGACACAATTTAATCTGAAAGAATAAGAATGTGAAAATAGAAATTGTTTATAATTATGTTTAGTCTATATCTTTTTATCATATATAGTTGGATGCGTTTAAATTCGTAATTAACATGATCGCGACACGTGGTAAGTGAATTGGTTAGATTTCGACATGTGTTGCAATTTGAATATATTATATAGTTAAAATTAAATTTAATGAGTAGTTAGATTTTAATAAATAAATGACTGTTGGTATGTTATCGATTATGGAAAAAAAAATTAGTTAACTTCATTGTAAGAAAAGATAAGCTGAAACACTAATCCTTTAAAATAATATAACTTGAATGCTTTTTTTTGGTTTTGTGAATAAGATTTTATTTGTCATTAATTACAATAGATATTGTATATAATTTAGTGATTTGATAACTTATAGGTGGTGTTTGTTTGAAGTTTTTTTATTTTTAAATTCTATAATTTATCCTTTTGATTTATTTTGTTATGTTATTTTCAAAGTTGTAATGTATATTAGATCACCAAGTTTTTTTTACGCCTTTTACTATTATTATAGTAATTTTCGCAAAATTTGAGAAGGAGTACTTATGACATAATTTATAAGACTGCTCATTTTTATTGAGAAGATTCTGGGTTCGAATCCCCTTGGATGTGATTTAAAAGTATTTTGTTTGGTTCGCATTTAATGCCAAATGAAACAAAATTTAATAGGTACTAAAATTTAAAAAAATTTCTTAAATAAACTAAAACTCACATGGGCAAAATGTGAAAAGAATAAAAGCGGTCAGAGTTCTTTCTTTTTCTTCCACAACTTGTTTCATTCCTACTAACTCCATAAAGTTAAAGACTCGTATTTATAGCTTATATTTCTTTCTTTATTTCGAAATTTTTAAAGTTTAATAAATGAGTTTTATCTCTATTACTTATATTAATTTTGGTTAATTTCAACTTATAGAGATTTTGATCGATTTTCACACATGATTGCAATTCGATTTCACTATGAAAAATATTATAAATCAATATTACGGGGATCTGCACATCCTCTCTGAGGCATATATGAAACAATATTCATCAAACTTGTTGGATGATGCAAAAATTCTGGTTTGACTTTTCTTAAGAATGAATTCTTGTGAGTGAAAATTGATGAATGACAAATAGTACCCCTTGTATCTATTTCATCCATGCGGAATTTTTGTCTATCCATTTCACAAGCATGTGCACAGCTTGATAAATTGAAAGGGTTTTTTTTTGGGAGAAATTAAAGAAATTAAGGTGTAAAATATATTTACCATTTAACTAATTATGAATGGATTAATATTAACATGAATATAATAAATTTAAATTTGTTATTTTACTAATCAGAAATTTGCAATTTTGACTATCTTCAGAAATTCAAATTTGAAGTCTAAATTTACATATAAAATATTTAAAACTATCAATGGTATCTGCTTCTAATTTAATGTGTATAAAATTGCAGAAAAGAGCGAATATTACATATTTTTAGAGAGAATAGGCAAGAAGTAACCATGGCCTAATGGTTAAAATGATTGACTTTTAATGATAAGATTGTGGGTTCGAGTCTTGGTAGATGCAAAACAAATTTTTAAAAATTAAATAAAAAACTTTTTAAAAATTAAATATTGAATGACATGTGGCACTCTCTCAGCTGCTGACGTGGCAGAAGCAGGAGAGTGCCATTCTACTTTTATATAGTAGATTACCATATCACTTTTTTAAATAATCAGTACAATCCCTGCTTTGGATATTACGTGTAACAAATAAAATCAAAAGGAAGCTAGTAAAAAACCTTGAACATGGCTTGTAAGGAAAGTCATAGGAACATAAGAAACCATAAAGAAAAAAGCGCATCTCATGATTTTCTCGTATAAATTAAAATTTAGTTTTTTACGGTTAGATAGTTCTTAGTGTAATGTGTTGTATATGTTGCAAGTTGTGTGTTTATATATAGGTATACATAAAATCGTGTATAATAAACACATAAAAGTTCTGTGTGTATGGGTTTACGTATAAAAGACTTTCAAACACATTTTGTGTTTATGTGTTTACGTGTAAAAGGTTTACAAAACGATTAATGCATGTACATAAGTTTTGCAAAATTGGTTTATATTACTTTTGCAAAATAAAGCTATATAATAATACAAACTATATCTAATCAATTATTGGGTGATATATATAGGAAATATTATGTATTCATATAATTTTCTGTTTGTGCATCTTTTTTACGTTTTCCTTAGTAATTAAAATATGACAGTGACATAATTAATATAAGAGAAATCACTAAATTAAAACACATGTCAAAATTAATTTAGATCTTTAGCGGAAAAATGGGGAAATTGAATAAAAAGACACTTTTAATATGGGTTTGTGAAACTATACATTTGAATATTTTATCTATATTTTGACTAAATTAACCTTAATTAATTCAGACAAATATCAAATATATTATAAAAAAATATTTTAAGAATAATAAAAATATAGATAAATAAAAAATACCATAATAAAAAAATTAGATCTTAAGTTTTTCGATAAAAACATAAAAAATATATTTTATTTATGTTCTATGAATTTTAGAACATCTTTTAAACTTTATATATATTTTATGAAGTTTAAAATATGCATTCTGTACTTTCTACATATTCTAAGAAGTTTAGAATATGTATTCTTCATTTTTACATGTTCTACAAAAATTTAGAATACTTATTCTGCATAATCTCTATAATCTAAAAAATTGAGAATATATATTCTGCATTTTTTACATGTTTTACAAAAATCAGAATAAATATTTGACGAAAATTAAAATAAATATTATACGAATTTTAGAATTTTGTGTATCATAAGTAGAAATAAAAATCTCTATCATATTAAGCGATAATTTTTTTGTCTTTTTGTGTGATATTAGGCGATATCTTGTGTCTTTTTTCATTTTTATGGAAACAAAATTCACATAAAATGCTCTTCTAAATTATTATTACTATGTATATTTTAATTGCTTTTTTATTCTTAATTGTTAGGGACAAATTATAATTAACAAACTCATACTAAAAATGTTTTTTTATTCTAATCTTCCCAAAAAAATATCTATTATATGATAACAGAATAACTCTCTACAGGATTGCAACGTTAGTAACTTAGAGTGTGACACGTGTCAAAATATTAAAGTCAGATATAATTTTGGATAGCTAAATGATTTATCTTCTCCAATGACTTCGTTTAACTCACGTCGAAGAAGTTGTTAAGTTACATGAGCTTCCAACTCAAAACCAATTGGTAATAAGTGGATTGACCCATGTCCCTTATATATTACTTAAGATCTCTTCCAGCTTCCGATGTATGATATATTCCCTAATACGCCCCCTCGAGATGATGGCTACTTTTGCCATTGATCTCGTAATATTTGGGCAAAGATCGAGGGACTAACTTTGGGTCGGATCGATTTGATCGGGTTGGATTACGTAGATCGAGCTCTGATACCATCTTTGTTTTCCATGGTTAAGACCATATGCATCCGATAAACCAGATACCCGATCAATCTGTGCGTCTTTCTTCGGTATTCTATCACCCACAAGACAAAGCTATCTCTCGCATTTATACGTCTCGTCATGTCATATTCCACGAATCTATTTTCCCTTTTGCAGCTCCCTCTCGACAGATTAAAGACATTGATGATGCTATTGTTCCCTCACAGTCTCATCCCATAGTTACGGTGCTATCTACAACATTACAACCACCACCTACGTCTCCACTTAACCCCACCATTGCTTTAACGCAACCACCGCCATCACCGTCCACTTCGAGTGATCATCTCGTCTCACAACAAGAGACTCCTCTCGAGCCGGAATTGACAACAACCACCGTACCAGCTCCTTTACCACCTTGGGAAATTCGAACCTGCTCCACCAACTCTGATACCATGTTAAGTTACATGAGCTTCCAACTCAAAATCATTTGGCAATGAGTGGATTGACCCATGTCTCTTATATATTACTTAAGATCATTTCCAACTTCCGATGTGGGATATATTCTCTAATAGAAGTTACGTTTACTATCAACGCCTGAACTTCTCTTCTCCTTCAATCATCGCTCCATCTTCATAGGACCTTACAGATTCGTTCTCCAAACAGCCAATTGTCATATATGCCTCACTTTGTTCATCTGCATTGAAATTTAGATTCATCCTCCAAATTCCAATCTCTTGGAACGAGATCGGTCATTCTCTCGCTCTTGCTTTCGCTTCTTTAATCAATCGCAGATTCTCATTCTTCCGTTTCATATCTCCCTCCCTCTATCTCTTTATTTGTTTTAAAAATTTTAGGGTTTTCAAGACACCAAAACCCAAAAAAAAAAACAGAGGTTAAAAACCAAGAACTTGGTTGCCAAAAAACAATTCGACGATAATGGAGAGCTCAAATCGATGGAGTTTATTGTGGTCCTTCACTATATTCATTTTTTTTAGTTCGGTGTTTTTATGTAAATCAAAACTTTTAGTACCATTGTTGCAGGCTTCTTAGGTTTCCACATGTGGTCCTTCTTACCATGTAGTCCTTCTTACTAAAACCTAAGAAACGACCACAATGGTAATATTTTCTTGTAAAATTAAGGGGGGTTATTGGGAGATGGATTTATAAAATTTTGATTGATTTTAAGAGTTGAGAGATTTGTTAAATTTTTTTAAAATTTTGTTAGATTTGAAAAGAGTTTGTGTATTTAGAAAATCTCTCAAATAGTTATGTTCTAATGACTTTGAGAATCCAAGCCATATAGGTAGTATTTTGAAAGTCTTGTTAAATCTTGTTTTATGAGTTAAAAAATTTAAAATCCTTGTCCCAATAACACAAGATTTTAATAGAATCATAAAATCTTTTAAAACCAAACTTTTTGAATAATAAAGGATTTTGGATAGAATTTTAAAATTATTTAAACCAATAACAATGGATTCTATTAGGATTTTAAGAATCTATAAACCAATAATGATGGAATCTCAAAATTTTAAAAATTCTTTAAAATCCATCTCCCAATAAACCCCCCTAATTGTTGGTATATTTTATACATGTGGAAAAAAATTCTTGAGATAAATTAATAGGAAGAGGGCTGATGTGTCACAACCTGGAGAGTCCCTTCATCTATTATAGTATAGATAGTTTTTATATGCAATAACTCCATTTTTAATTCTGTTTTCACACATTCTATTTAATTAAAAAAATATTTCCTTATATACTTATTTATTTCTAATAATTTTTAGATAAAATCTATTTATATATTTTTTTTTGTTGTCTTTAGTACTTGTCTACAATCTTAATTATATTTTAACCAAAACAATTTATCGATTGAGAATATTATACCTATTATTTTATATGTTTAGAACAAATGAATCATCAATAATTAGTGTATCGATCATAAAATCTCTATTTTTTTTTTTTTATATTAAAATCTCTATTTATTTTTCAAAAAAATATAAATTAAAAGTCTTGAATAAAAATGGACCATGGCCACCACAACTCTTTGATAAACTGACGAAAATAAAAACACAAAAATGTTTAGAAAACTGTTATTAAATTCTTATAAGAATTAAATTACAAAATCCATCGATTTATATAAAAATATAAGCAACCTAAATTTCTTAAATTAAAACAAATATAATTGAAAGTAATACATTCACAATTAAAGGTAAATTTCTTAAACTAAAATATTTACAAATATCTACTATCTTTCCATAATTGAGCATCGATAGTGGTTCGTAATCTCGATTTTGGCTGGTAATCTCGTCGATTTTGATTTAGTTTTTGGGACGATTTTTATCGATTTCTTCATACCTCTTCAAATATTGATTTTACACTCGGCTATCGCATCATCATTTCGGAGTTATACCTTCGGGTCAAATCATCTGGAACATCCGATTGTTGGGTCAATAACCGTTGTAATGTTAAATCGGCTGCAATATCCGACCATCGAGTTATTATCGACTTTTATACTTGGTCGTAGTATTTTAAAATAATCAGGGAACAAAACTCGTGGTTGCAAGGTCGAGAATCAAAAGCTCGTGATTGCGTGTTAAGAAGAAAAAATCAAGAAATCAACGCGTGAAGGTGAGAAAAGAAAAATCAAAAGCTCACGACTGTGAGATTTGAAAAAGAAATATACGAGAATTAAAACTAAGGAGGTGTAATAACTCAAATCGGCTTATCAAAGAAAATAAGAGTTAATGGGTTTAAAGAAAGATCTTTATTGAAAAATAGCCGGAGCTCGAGAGATATACGGTTAGTTTAGGTCGTCGGAATAAGAATGCCGACCTAAACTTGAAAGAAAAGAAAGCTAAAGCGTTTAAGCGATAAGTTGTTAAGTTTGTCCTAGATCTTCTCTCTCGATCTCTGAATGCCCGATTCGTTGATAGGTCTTCTATATTTATAGTGCTCTTAAGTCGGTTCTTTGGATTAGGTCTTTCCTTTTCAGAATAGGAAAATAAGCCGACCAGGCGCTCCTCCCGAATAAAAATAGAATATTTCCTTTTATTTATGCCGACCTTGCATCCGATAAAGATAAAAGGAATGTTTCCATTTAGTCTTGCCGACCTAAGCGGCCAATGGCCATTTTAGGGTTTCGTAACGGGCCGAGATAGATTGACGTCGGGCTTTTTAGAGGGGATACGAATCCCGGCTCTAACAGTTAGTCCCCCCCCAGTTCGGCAAACATAACGGATTGAGTTTACCGAATTTAGAAGGGAACGGCTCGATGTAAATCGAGGTCGGCCTCAATAAAAAGTTAGTAAAGAAAAATCAAAAAATTGTACCTTTGTATTATCTGGTCGGCTTTGATAAGGGAAGCCCTAGTTTTAGCGCGCGAATTTCGGATCTAGCTTTATAGGTTTGTAGACCTAGGTTTGACACGTGTCGCTCATGCGATGAATCTCCGATTAGATTTAATTCAAAGAAATACGAACAGTCGCCGATGCAATGATGACTCTTGGGAACCGTTCTAGAATTCTCTATAAATAGAGTGAAGCTCTCTCATTTTCACACTTCTGCGTTTTGCGAGAAAAAGGATTGCAAGGTTAGCTCTCGACTTTTCTGTTTTTATTTATTTATTTTTGCCGGTAATCTTCCTCCGCCGTCTCGATCCGGTGCTCCGCTTTTGATTTCTCCGATCCGCAACAAGTTTCGACGCCGTGTTCTTCAGAAATGTTGAAGATCTGTTCAAACAAGTCTGGGACGAAGAATTCCAGGTCGGATCAGGAAAAAGCCGATGAGATCGGCGTCACTTTGGATGAATTCCTTAGGATGTCAAAGGAAGACACGATCGTTCAGAGCCGATCTAAAGAGAAAAAGATCGCTTTATCTCTAAATCAATCCGATTCTGGGTCAGATAAAGATACTGAGGTCGACTTCGCGGTAAGGAAAGGTGCAGCGGATCGTTTTATGGCCGACCAAGTTGGGATCGTTCGTAGGGATGACAGCGAGGCATCAACTCGTGCCCCTTTCTTGATTCCTGAGCTCCGTGATGAAGACGACCGATCAGAGGGACCTGGGGCGATGGTGGTTTATCGCGAAGATGACCGATATGGAGGATCGAACGAAATGGCTTTACAGGACGACATGAATCTTGTGTTTGCTGAGGAATATGCGAACGAGTTCGGCGTTATTGATCTGAATCCGAGGGTAAAGAAGATCCGTCCAAAGAAAGGAGAGCCGAAAGTCAAACTAATAGCCGACAACGTTCATGGGGTTTTTCCAACGAACTCCACTATGGAGTCGTTAGTTTCCTTGAAGGTGGAATGTGGTATCGATCCGAACGTGATCCTGATGGTTCCCAGTCCGTCAGAACGTCCATGGGATGCTCCACCAGGATGGATATGTCTGTATGAGAGCTTCTTTCGGAAGTTTCATATGTGGTTTCCCCTTCCACGACTGCTGTTGGAATATGCGGATAAACGGGGATTGCCGATCTCGCAGTTTGCACACGCCACCATCCGCCTGATCGTCAGCCTTCTCTACGTCTCGGTCAAGCACAAAATCCCCCTAAGTTATGACGCATTTCATGCGATGACACTGACGCGGAGAAATAAAAAGCATCTGAAGTACCGAGGCTCGTATTATACGAGCATGAAAAGTCGGTTTAATATCGTCACCGGTGGACATTCTTCTAAGGTGTCGAACTGGCGCGATCACTATTTTTTTGCGTTGATCGACGAGTCAACCATCATCGACCGGGATATACCGATCAGGACGTAATGGGGAAAGATTATCGGTAGAAGTTTTTTTTTTGCTCGCATTTTGTTTATAGTAGCCGTTACCGTTTCTGACGGTTCTTTTTTGTGCAGGACATAACTCTATCACTTTCGTTGACGACCCGAAGAACATCTTTGAGATCGAGCAACGTTTCGCGGCCCTTTCAGCAATTACTTGGCCAAGTATTATTGAAGATAAACTCGCAAGAACTCAAGGTTCGTGACTATCATAGTCGTGCTTGAATGTTCAGACTTTTATTGCCGATCTGACAATAAGTTATTTTTTTTGTAGCTGCGTTAGTCCGAGCTCATAGAAGAATAAAGGCCCGTCAGTTAGCTAGTTTGGAAGGTTTGGAGAATGTTCTGACCTCTCCGAATACTCGTCCGTTATCGAGCCAGGATCAGATTATCCCGGCCGATAACCAGGATTTAAACCCGTCTTTTGTGGATGCTCCCGACCAGGTTCGCGCTGAAAGTCCTGTCGAAAAGGCGACCAAGAAAGTCGCTAAAACAAAGAAGAAGAAAACTGCCGACAAGAAGCGTAAGAAAACCACTGAGGTGGGTGAGGAAAACGAAGCGGCTGATCCCGTTGTTGATGGCGAGAATGTCGTCGTCCCGGGCTCTGAAGAGGGTGTGCCCGAGCCGAAGAGATCTTGTATTGAAAGGGCTCTTCATCCTTTCGGATTTTCCTACGAGTACCGCGGGTCTGGGCCGATTACGACTGACCCATTGGCCTGTCTTGACTTCTTCCTCAAACTCAAAGATCATCCGGCTGGACCTTCCACGGATATCTCCGACCTGATACGTCAGGAAGATATCGCGCGTTTTGCGATGGAACAGGCTCGGGTAATTTTTATGATTTATCGACTTGGTAATTTCTGATTTTTTCTTTCTTGCTCATGTTAATAGAACGCGTACTTTCTGTTGGCAGGCCCTTAGCACCACATTAAACATTATGTGCGACTAATACCGTGATGTCCGTAAGCACGCGAACAATCAGGCCGAACTGAAATCTCTTAAAGAGGCTCTCGAGAAAAAGAGTGCCGACCTAGAGATTGCGGCACAAGAGGCTAAGGCGGAGAGGCAAAGGGCTCAAACGGCCGAGGCAGCCTTAGAAGCTTCTCGTGCCGAGGTTGAAGAGTGGAAAGGGGCAGCAAGTCGTGTCTTGAAGAAGTTTCAGAACGAGAAGAGTGCCAAGGAAAGGTCGCGTGAACACGCGAGGGCTTCGATGAGACGGGTAAATAACTATTACACCGGCCTTATCGAAAAGATGAATAGACACTTGGCCCAGAAGGACGAGGCTGAAAAAATTATCGCCACCATAGCTCAGTGGAAAGGGGCCGACCAGGCTGTTCAGGTCTTCGAAAAGGAGGGTCTTATGATGTCTGCTCTCGTGAAAGATAAGGTAGCCGACACTCTTCGGGAATGGGAGGCCAAGCAGGATGCCTTTGAGGAGGTAAGTTTCGAGCCCGGCGAGCTGAGAGCTCTAACCGTCGACGAGTTGTTCGGGGAACAAAGACCGGCCGTCCGGAGAGATCCCGCTGCACCTTCGGTCGAAGGCGTGATCGAGCCTGAGTCTGGGACTGAGCCTACTGCGCTAGTCTCGTCAGTTGAGAGGGCACCTTCTGAAGCTCAACAGAAGGACGGGGGTGGTAGCAAGCCCAAGGACGTCGAACAGGATACATCTGAGAGGAACGTGTCCGTGGACGTATGTGATGCCCCGACTCATCTAACTTAGCCGAGACATCTAGTACCATTTAAAAATCAAATCCCTTTTCTGAAAACTTTTCCCATTGAGCCATTGGTCTCGCGCACTAATCTTAAAACACCTGCACACACTGAAAAGGAAAAAGGAGGTGAGTAATGAATTACTCAATGAGGTAGATCATCTCTGCCCACTGAAACATACTTAACATTTCTACGATTATATCACATTTCATCAAAACACATAAACCTAGACACTAGCAAACATAAAGCCTGATTTCTTATCAAGCTATAACACATAACAATCCTCTTGCCCATAATGCAAGACATCCACATAAACGTTAGGTCCATACATCCCGTAGACGGCGCTATACCTTGCGATAGCCTTAGGACCCCATGCTTTGGAGGCTGGCCTTGGCACAGACACTCCCATCCCGGGCTCGTCAGCCAATCATACCGGCTCAAAGGCCCTTATCATCATACATACTCATACATAACATCATAACGTTAACTCATAAAGTTACCATCAATCATCCTACATGATATCGTCAATCATCCTACATGCTATCATCACATATCACCCAAACATGTCATATCATATCATATCGTAATACTTATCTCATATCGTAAACTAGCCCTAAAAATGCATGTCATCATAGAACCTAAGTCTAGCAATCAGATCTAAGCCTACGTATCAAGAATCATATAATATAACAATATCATATTAACTATGCTTCCACAAATCCCAACCCTCACCTTTGCCACTTGATGATGAAGACATAACTCAATTCTTCCTTTTCTTCTTCCTTGGACAGATTCGCTATCTCCACTTCAACACGTTTCTCCAAGCTCCTGATACTTAAATCGATTATCCTTCAACCGAGAGCTAGATCCACGAGTGTAGAATAATCCTGCCAAGTTTCAGCTCAGACCGAGCTCATTTGTCCATCCAAACATTAAAACCCGTCAGACATAACACACTGATTTGCACCTTATCAACCAGCTTTATAAACACATGCATAATTACTAAACTAACCGTAAACTTCTAAATCCCAACGTTGATTAAGAAGACAATTATGCCACCATTCTAGATAACAAATATCGGCTCGATCAGACTTCATTCAACTATCCAAACGATCTCTTGAAAACTCTCCAGCGACACTGTTTTTCTGCAACTCTTAGACTTTGATGATTTTGGCCTAACTTGCAAAGAGATTTCCCGATGATGTATAAATCAGATTGCTGAACCATCAGTTCTTAACGATTCTCTGAAGCAGTATCTTTCCAGGAACACCTTGATCGAGCCCTGAATCGTTCTGGTTGATCGGGAATCCGCTTTACAAAACTCGATCTCGCAACACTACTTTCTCACTGTTCAGATTGCAGGTTTCTCAGCTGTTTCTTGGCTAGGAAGTAAAACCTCCAAACTTCACTTTCTGTGGAACTAGGGTTCCGGCTTGCTTGATTTAGAAACTTGGGTTGATAATAGTCACGCCTGAACTATCACTTCACCTAACCGATGCTTCCTCGGGCATTGACGAGCCTCCAAAGTCTGCTGCATCTACAATGCTTTTATTCTTCTTCTTTCTTCTCTTTCTCCTCTTCTCCACCTCTGTTTCTTTCCCGCCTCTGCTCTGATCTGCTCTGTTTTCTTTTCTCCTTATTTCCACAAATCAGATCTCTCTTTTCCAGTGCTTTTCCTTGGTGGTGGTGATGATCCATTCTCCTCTCAACTTCGTCTTCTCCACCTCCACTGTCAAATCTATCTTCTCCTTAATTTCCTTCCTCTTTCTTTCTTCACCTTCGTCTTTGATTTATTCTTCCTATGCATCTCAAATCCAACTCATTCCCCTTACTCCTTTGCATCCCTACTTCTCACGCCAAGTCACAACGAAAACAACAACAATCTACCACTGATGGTGCTGGTAGTCAAGCTCCATCGATTCCTTTTTCCCTCCTCTTAAGATAAATTAATCTCTCTCTCTCTCTCTTTTCCATAATGATCTCTAACTTCTTTCTCGTCTGATGGTGACGACGGCTTAGACTCACGATCATAGAGATATACATAACACAACACCAAAACCCTTGTCGTTTCTTTTTTCTTCTTTTTGGGCCTAACGACAATCATGGGCTAATTTGAGTTAATAAAAACAAATTGGGCTTCACTTGCATAATTAGAGTTGGGGTGTTACAACGAAACCGAAGAGACGGTCGAGAAGACGACCGAGGAAACCGGGGCCTGATTATCCCGAATTGTAATTTGTCTAAGTACTTTTGTAGCCGATGTGAAACAGTAGTAGTTGTTTTTGGTAATTCTTATCCAAGTGTTTCTGTAGCCGACTTGGATTTATTTTGAAGAAGTGTAAAACTCTTGGCGTATTAACCGAATGGATTTTCTGTTTTAACGAATGATCGCGTTAATTTTGAAGTACGAACATAATCTTGCGAAATGGTATCGGCTTTAATAATCATGCAACTAAAATTTTAAGTGTGGAATATGCCAATCTGGTCGGCTATACTATAACACTTAGAAGTATTCTTAAATCGACTGTAAGATGCGACTTGATCGGCTAAATAATTTTACAGGATTTAAGATCGCGGAACAGAATCCGGCTTAGACTAAGTGTGAATATAAAACATGCGAGTAGCTCGGCTTAAAACATGCGAATATCAACTGTGAAGCAGGTCGGCGTCTTTATCGATACCACTTAGAAAAAATCTAAGTTGAATGTAGATTGCGAGTCTGATCGGCTTATGTACTACATGGCTTAGACGTTGCGAAGCAGGTCGACTTGTTATGCGGCAATGCGCGGTGTTTTGAACGTATGCAAGCGGACTTGGCTTTGGATGCCGAACTGGGTGGATCAGACCCAACTTTTAGGCGAATCGGACATCTGGCCAGGATGACGATATGAAAGAGGAGAATATGAAATAAAAAACTCCTGTTTTATTGATAAGAGAATAGCCGATAAGGCTTTACATAGTAAAATAGACTAAGTCCCCCCACTTTTTTTTGGGGGGAGCAGTTGTACCCGTCCTAAGACGGGTTGCCTACGTACCCTTTTGGGGATCAAACCGCTCCGTAGTTCATAGTGCTCATATGAGTAACGGTAGTAATGTTTGAAGCCGTCCTCAATGGTAGTAACGTTTGAGGCTCAGTAAGTTCCAGGTTCGAGGAACTTCATGGCCGGTAGTGGTTTGGAGCCGATAAACGCCTGGTTTGACGACCTTTGTGATGGTGTAGGGACCTTCCCAATTGGTGCCGAGCTTGCCAGCGTTCTCTTCCTTGGTATTTTCGTAGACTTTTCGAAGGACGAGGTCGCCCTGATCGAAGTGGCGATTGTGAACCTTCTTGTTGTAGTAGCGGGCCGCCTGGTTTTGGTAATTTTGCATTTGGAGAAGGGCTTGGTCTCTTGTCTCTTCGAATGTGTCAAGATTGTCGACCAGCATTGCGTTGTTGAGGTCGGGGTTCTGTGGAAGGATTGTTCAGCGTAAGCTGCCGACGTTGACTTCAGCTGTCGCCATTGCTTCGCATCCGTAGGCTGAAGAGAAAGGCGTCTTTCCTGTGGCAGTTCGCGGTGTTGTGCGGTGCGACCAAAGGACTCCATCAAGTTCGTCGGCCTAGAGGCCCTTCTTCGCGTTAAGACGTTTCTTGATGCCGTCTAGAATTGTCTTGTTGGCTGCTTCGGCTTGGTCGTTGCCTTGTGGATGGCGAGGAGTAGATTTGTTGAGGCGAATATTCCAGCGTTCACAGAAGCCTTCGAATTTGTTCGAGATAAACTGCGAACCATTGTCCGTAACGATCTCGTAGGGTAGGCCGTGACGGCAGATTATGTATTTACACACGAAAAGTTTGACCTCCGTGTCTTTAATGCTAGCGTATGCCTTGGCTTCGACCCACTTGGTGAAATAATCCATCATTATGAGCATGTATTTGCGTTGACGGGAGGAGGGCATTGGACCAACGATGTCCATTGCCCATCGCATGAATGGATAAGGTAGAATGGCCGATGTCAGCAACTCGGTCGGTTGATGTATCATTGGAGCGTGGCGTTGGCAGTACTCGCACTTGCGTGCATATTTTTCGCAGTCCTCCTGCATGGTTGGCCAAAAAAGGCCATGTCTCTTGATTTTGAGGGCGAGTGCACGTCCGCTAGAATGGTTTCCGCCTGCTCCGTCGTGGGTTTCCCTGATAGTGTGGTATGCTTCGTCTCCGTGGATGCAAGTGAGGAGTGTGCCGGAGGCTGTCCATCAGCATAAGATGTTGTTGGCGATAATATACTTCGCACTGCGAGCGCGTAGTCGTCGAGCTGACCATTTTTCTGCGGGTAACTCGCCTGGCTCGAGGAAGTGTCGAATTTCGATCCGCCAATCTGGTGTGTCGGTTGCGTCTGTTGTTGGAGTTGCGTAGGCATCCACATCTGCTTCTGTGGGTTTGATGGCGAGGACGACCTGAGTCGTGGCAATGCTTGGTGATGTAATGCATTCGATCGGGATCGTGCGTCGGATGCTAAAGCAGCTAGCGCGTCGGCGCCTTTGTTGTCGGATCGGTTGATTTGTAGGAGTTCGAAAGTCTTGAATTCCTTGCCCAGATTTTGTACCAAGAGAGGTAGGCTCCCATTCGTTCGTCTTTGGCCTCGTACTCGCCGCTGAATTTTTTTGCAACGAGCTGAGAATCGCTGTGAGCTCGGATGTTGTCGATGTTCATGCCTCGAGCCAAACGAAGGCTGGCTAGTAACGATTCGTACTCGGCTTCGTTATTGGATGCTGTAAACGCGAGACGAATGGACTGTTCGAGGACTTCTATGGTTGGTGAGTGTAATTGAATGCCGATGCCAGAGCCGAGACGGGATGACACGCCGTCGACGTATAGAGACCAAGGTTCGACTGTCGGTGCGTCGTCGTTGATGAGTTCGGGTGCTAATTCAATGAGGAAGTCGGCCAGGACTTGGGACTTAGCGCTGGTGCGGTTCCGGCACTCAATGTCAAACTCGGATAGTTCGATCGCTCACTTGGCCATCCGACCACACTGTGTTGGACTCAGGAGAATGATTCAGAGTGGGTGACTGGTTAGTACGGGTAGCGTGATTCGACACCATCCAACGTCTTACTGATGTAAAAAATTGGCTTCTGTTCGCCTCGATGTTCTCGGACTAAGACTCCGCTGACGGCCACGCTGAAAACGGCATTGTATAGGAGCAAGGTGTCGCCGTGTTCAGGCATTACGAGGATCAGTGGCGTGGATAGGTAGGACTTGAGCTGTTGGAAGGCTTCTTCACACTTGTCGTCCCACTCGAACCGTTTGTTACCGCGGATGAGTTGGTAGAAAGGCAGGCACTTATCTGTAGATCTTGAGATGAATCGGTTCTGGGTGGCGATTCGGCCTGTGAGGCGTTAGACTTCACGAGTATTCTGTGGGGACGGTAGCTCTAGGATGGCCGAGATCTGCTTTGGATTGGCTTCGATGCCGCGCTGGGTGACTAAGTATCCGGGGAATTCGCCCGACGTAACTGCGAACATGCATTTTGCTGGATTAAGCTTCATCCCGTACTGGTTGAGTATACGGAAGCATTCTCGTAGATGGGAGATGTGGTCGTCGGCCTTTAGTGATTTGACGAGCATGTCGTCGATGTAGACTTCCATCGTCTTGCCGAGTTGATCGCGAAACATCTTGTTGACAAGGCGTTGATAGGTTGCTCCTGCGTTCTTCAAGCCAAACGGCATGACCTTGTAACAGTATGTCACCCGATCTGTGATGAATGCGGTCTTCTCACTGTCTTTGGGATGCATGAGGATTTGGTTGTAACCTGAGAAGGCGTCCATGAAAGAGAGAAGTTCGTTTCCTATCGTTGCCTCGACGAGCTGATCGATACGAGGAAGAGGGAAGTTGTCCTTTGGGCAGTCTTTTTCAAGTCGGTGAAGTCGACGCAGACCCTACATTTGCCGTTCTTCTTTTTGAACACGACGTGATTGGCGAGCCAATCGGGGTATTTGACTTCGGTAATGGATCCGGCTTGTAACAATTTGTCGACTTCATCATGGACGGCCTGGGCACTTTCGGGTCCAAGTTTTCGACATTTCTGTTTGATCGGCCTGAATGTGGCATCAACGTATAGTTCGTGTTTGGTGATTTTTGGATCGATGACCTTCATGTCGGCCATGGACCATGCGAAGGTTGAGACGTTCTCACGGAGGAAAGTGATGAGTTCGTCCGTGATGCTAGGGAGTAGTTCCGTGCCGATCCAAACACAACGTTCTGGATGCTTGTCGTCAATGTTGACCTGAGTGACGAGGTCGCTCTTCGGCTTTTCGTGGTGAATGACTCTGGGGTCGAGGTCATTGCCGTTGTCGATCATGTAGGTTGCGGCATTGCGAACTCGTTGCTTGTCGATATAGCAGTGTCGTGAGACTGTCTGATCGCCACGTATGGTGATGATGCTTCCTTTGATCGGCATCTTGACACACTGATGATAAGAGGATGGCACGGCTCGCATGGAGTAGATCCAGGGTGTGCCGAGGAAGACATTGTATATCGCGGGCTTATCGATCACTTCAAACTTGACAATTGAAGTTTTTTCTCCGACTCGAACAGGGAGTTGAATGGTTCCGATTGTTGAGATGGAGTCTCCTGCGAAGCCGGTGAGAGGTGTTGGTGCGACCTCGATCTCCTTGTCTTTGATGCCCATTTTTCGGAGAGTGTTCCTGAAGATCAGATCGACAGAACTTCCTGTGTCGACAAGAATTTTGGACACCTCATCATCACCGATCACTAGGGATATGACAAGAGCGTCGTTGTGAGGTCGGTCAATGCCGCGTGCGTCCCTTTCGGTGAATGTGATGGGTACATCGTCAGAGAAGAGGGCGGGCGAGTCGGCGGGGACGTTTGCGGCCTTGCGTTCGTACCGCTTGATGGAGTTGATGGAGTCCAAACAAGTTAGTAGTCCACTCATGATCATGTTGATCCGCCGTCGGGTGGGCGAGGGAGGTGGTGTTTTCTCGTCGTCCCGCTCTCTCTTGTCGTCGTCTTCACCTCGTCTATTCGGAGCATTGTTATTGTTGGGTCGGCGGTCGTGGCTACGTGGCTCGGGGAGCTTGCATTCGCCGTCTTCCCATTTCATCTTGCGAAGGCTATAGAAGATCCGGCGTTCGTCAATGTCGTGACTGTAGGAGTTGTGATATTTGCAGTACGGACTCTTTGCGTCTGGTGTCTTTGGGTTGTTCCTGTCGTATTTGTTCCAGCCCGGTGGACGAGATGTGGTGTTCACGCTACGTCGGTTCTTGTTGCCTTCGTCCTGGTGTTAACGAGGTCCCTGATTGCCGTCCTGTGTGCCAGGCTGGGATTTCTTATCTCGTGCCGACCTGTATTCTGATAGTGATTTTGCTTTAGCTGCTTTGTCTTCTCCACCCTGATGTAGCCGGTGGATTTGTGCAATGCTTCTTCTAGTGTTTTGATTTTCTCGGTCTTCAACTTTTCGCAGAACGTCTGGTCATCGCGCAAGTTATTGATCAGGATCCCGAGAGTGATCTCGTCAGGGAGTCTGGATCGAGAGACGATGGCTCGGAATCGGTCTAGGAAGCTGCGGAGTGATTCTGTATCGCCTTGTACACAGGCCCACAGGTCGAGCTCGGATGTCGACGTGTCGATGAAGAGTGAATAGTGCGTGAGGAACTTTTTCCGTAGTTCCTTGAAAGAGTTGATCGAGTTCGGGGGGAGCCTTGAGAATCAGGTGAGAGCGTTCCCAGATAGTGATTCGACGAAGTATTGGCAGAAACAGGCATCCTATTCGTCCTCGGTTACGCGTGCTCTGCCCATGGCGATTCTGAATACCGCTAGATGTCTTTCAGGGTCGGTGCTCCCATTGTAGCTGGTCGACAGCTTAATCTTGCCGAGGTCCTTCATGGGGGCATTCGTGATAGCCGACGTTATTGGAGTTTGGTCGGTCTGCTTGAGGAGCTTCTCCAACTCGGGGGCCGTTGTAATCGCGTTGTGGACCCTGGAATCCATGTTGTCGAGTCGCTGGTGAATCAGATCGGCTTCAGATACTGTGAGGGTTGTGACCTGGGCGGTGACTCTTGAGCGGGCGTTTGATCTGTCCTGACCTCTTCGAAGGTCGGTCGTTGGAGTGACCCCGAAAAGAATGTTGATTACCCGATCGGTGTTAAGGTTCCGCCTTGGCGTTGTTTCTCTGTCCTCGACGTCGTTGGGAGCAAGGTGGGTTTTGAGGATACGGTCCACGTCTTCGCGATATGCGGTTTGCTCAGCCCTGAGCAGATCGAGACGGTCGTCCATTCCCTTCTGGATCTGTGCTGTGAAGATCTTCATCACGTCGGTCATGTTGAACGGTGGTGGTTCTGGAAGGTTCTGCGATCCAGCTGGCGGGTCGGTGTGGGCCGTATCATCAATTTGACGTTGGTCGGCTTCCTCCGTGATGGGCAAGCCTGTTGCAGGGTCGATTGGCCGACCAGAGATTGGATCGGTGAGCCGCTCTGAGGTGGTGATGTCATTGAGTCGATCTGTTTGATTTCCAGGTCGGTTTTCGCCGGTGTTTGTAGCCTTCGGGTCGATTGGTGCAGAAGTGTCAACCATCTTCGAGCTCCGCGATTTTCTTAAAGACTGAGTCTTTGATTCCCCACAGTCGGCGCCAAATGTAATAACTAAAATCGGCTTATCAAAGAAAATAAGAGTTAATGGGTTTAAAGAGAGATCTTTATTGAAAAATAGCCGGAGCTCGAGAGATACACGGTTAGTTTAGGTCGTCGGAATAAGAATGCCGACCTAAACTTGAAAGAGAAGAAAGCTAAAGCGTTTAAGCGATAAGTTGCTAAGTTTGCCCTAGATCTTCTCTCTCGATCTCTGAATGCCCGATTGGTTGATAGGTTTTCTATATTTATAGTGCTCTTAAGTCGGTTCTTTGGATTAGGTCTTTCCTTTTCATAATAGGAAAATAAGCCGACCAGGCGCTCCTCCCGAATAAAAATAGAATATTTCCTTTTATCTATGCCGACCTGGCATCCGATAAAGATAAAAGGAATGTTTCCATTTAGTCTCGCCGACCTAAGCGGCCAAGGGCCATTTTAGGGTTTCCTAACGGGGCGAGATAGATTGACGTCGGGCTTTTTAGAGGGGATACGAATCCCGGCTCTAACAGGAGGGCGAGAAAAGCTTTATTATCACCGAACAAGAATGAATCAATCAATAGGTTCATGTTCATGATCCAAAACAACATTGCGACCAAAGAAGAAGTCCTCAAACGTTAAGGAAAAAAACAATGGAGATATGTCAAAAAGAAGAAAATAAATTTCATTGATAATCATAAAAAAGTTTTTGTCCTGGACTACAATCGATGATGATAGTAAGAAGAACATATATGTATGTGTGTATGTTTTTTTTGCCGTTTGATTTATTATTTTATTACAAATTATGAGAACAATTACAAGCACAATTCTTCAACGGACGATCTATACGTTCCACAAAAATCTCAAACTTTAATATACACGAACAGTTCTACTTGTACTACGTTAAAGATTTTATGTAAGTTCTCTCTATTAATCTATGAAAATCGTATCTTTTGTGAATCGAACCCAAAACTTCCTAGCGTAGAAACATTAATTAATTATTTGATCAACTACTGCACTAGAAGGGGTTTTCACAAACACAAAAGTGTTTAAAAATAATTATTATTAAACTCTTATAAAAATTAAGTTATAATATTCATCGATTTATATAAATCTACAAATAACCTAAATTTTCTAAACTAAAATAAAGATAATTAAAAGTAATGAATTCACATTAAAGGTAAACTTCGTAAGTTAAGATATTGGTAAACTTCGTAAGTTAAGATATTGACAAATATCTACGGTCATTATCTAATTGAATATCGATCTTGACTCATAATTTTGTTGATTTTGATCCGGTTTTCGGTCGATCTCACTTCTCAGTTCTCACAATATTTCCTTTCATATTTCTCCTTTCTCTTTCTTAAACGTTTTCGAACTTCAAATCTCTTCTTGTTTGAATCCTCATATTGATTAATTTTTGTGAACACATAAAGGTTTGGCCGGATCCTTTCTGGTTTGCATGTTTTATGTTTATGTTTCAAAACATTTAACTCTTTGAATTCTTTTCTACTTTATTTCTTCTTGCCCTCACCATCATAATCATCATCTGAAACATCAAGTCTTTGTTGTTGCATCTCTCTATTCTTCACCCTAAAATCAAATCGGAGAAATTTTTTCAATTTGGTCTCTCGTAATTAAGTTCTCCACCGTCTCTTTTTTTCAATTTGGTCTCTCGTAATTAAGTTCTCCACCGTCTCTTTTTTTGTTCCGTTGTGTGACAACTGGCATGTGGTTATTTCTGATGACGAATTGAGGTGACATACTCATATTAAAAGGGGAAAATGAAAATTTAGAGAATGCTGGAACAGACTCAGAGCTGTTGGAACACACGAATGTGTTGATAGCAGTACGGTTATTGAACAAGCTGTGCAGAGTTGCTGTTAGACACAACACTAGTGTTGTGGAACAAGAAGTTGTTGCGGTAACAGAGATTGGGTTGAAGACATGAAGTGGCAAGATGCAGTAACAGAGATTGTGTTGGACATGGAACATATTGCTTAACAAATCCGTTAATAGTTTAACCCAAAAAAGGTGTAAACAAAAATTTAAAAGAATTTACATGCAGTAACAAAGATTTTAAAATTTTAAATGGAGTGGCATATGCAGTAACAATTAACAAATAATTTTAAAAAATTAAAAGCACTATAATAAAGAAAATATTATTTATTCTCGAGTATCTCTATTCGAATTTTTTTTCTAAAATAAAAATAGCCTATATATTTATATAAAATATTATTTTTTGCATAATCCAATTATGATAGAGATTATATATATCATAAAACATTGTAGATTTTTTTCTTTTTTAATAAAAGAGTTTAAAGATATTGTAAATTCTTTTAAAATTTTTAATATCAAATCTTATTAAAAAAAGCTAATTTGCTTTTATTCAATATTGATGAAAAATGTGTACTGTCCCACCTAGTTTAGCTTCTATTTTGAACGATGATATGATCGGGTCTGTGCGCCCTAGAAGAGTCCGTATGTAGTTGGTTTTTTGAAGTTTTAATAATAATCGGGAGACATTGTCTCCCGCCCCATTACCAAAAAAAAAATATTGATGAAAAATGTAAAATAGAACATAATTTTATAACTCAAGTTTTTTGTAGAATATAATAAAATATATCTGTGCGCAAAAAAAAAATATTCTGTTTTTTTCTATTTTGTGCCCCATTTTATGCTACTCTTTAATAGGGTTTCTGCTTAAGAGAATTTTAATTATTATGTCAGTATAAAAATAAGCTCTAGCTCAAGCAAAATTAGCCAAAACTTGACTCTACTCGTAACACTATATTTTATGATTAGTAACAATTGATGTTTAACCTTTTACGAGTAACCAATCAAAACCAAAAGAAGCTTGTAAATTCACAAACTTTTTTCGTTTTGATTGGCTATTCGCAAATTTTAAAACCACCTGTTGTTACTAATCGTACAAAATAGTATTACGAAAAAACAACAGAAGATAAATAAAGTAACGGGTCTCGTGACTGTTTTGGGTAATACAAATTTTAAAAATACATTGTTCTCTTAGACTCTGCTTAGTACGAGAACACCTCATACTAAGAACAATCTAAGTGAACAAGTTACTTTTAATAAAGCAAAACTAATCTTCCACGAGAAAAAGTTAATCGTAACATTGTTTATATATACACATAACAACTGTGTACATTACGTGAGTCCCAAAACGATTAGAGCATGATCATGTAAGCTATAAGTCTATAACTAAACCCATAAAAGTTGTGAACACAGATACACATAAAATGTGTGTATCGGTATTTATGTGTTTACGTGTAAAACACACCGATTGCCTTATATGTATTACATTGAACAATTATTATACAAAATATATTAAACCAGTACTTTTGACAAAAATAAAGGGAATAAATTATATCATATATATATATATATACATCGAAAAGGTTAAAAAAAAATATATCAGATACATATTTTTGTAATTAAACTATGCATTTGGCTAAAAGGATACATGCAAAAAACTGCAGTTGATAAATCATTTTTTGATTAAAAAAACACAATAAATCTATAACGATGTGTTTAGAAGTTTTTTACATTAGTACAATTTGGAAATAATAAAATTTATTATTTATAGTGTTTATTAATTAATTAAATATTAAATTATGGAGGTTTTTCGGTATTTAAACCAGTCTAATCTTCTTCTTTTTTTGTCAACACCAGTCTAATCTTAAAAAAGAACAAACGTTTGTAAGATTTGAAAATTTCTCCTAGTTAATGATAATTAAGTGGAAACATAAAATATAATCACCATAAGCACTTTGATCATAGATGACATAAATCTTATAAAGTATTGTATTTTGTATATGTTATAATCTTTCGAATTGGATTAACAAAAATAAAAAAATGTTTAGACCATCTCCAATGTATTTTTTTTTTTTTTACTAAAATAGAAAAACTCTAAAATAAAGGTGAATTTCTCTCCAATTGGAAAAAATAAAGATTGATATTTTATTTTGAAAAATTATCATCTCTATTTTTTTCTCTGAAATAAATGTAGGTAAAAGGATTTTATTGGTCGGAGATGCTCTTAGTTTGCCAAATCTTGTTTGAAAACAAAAAGTCTACGCTTTTATTAAGAGACGTGAATCATGTGATGTGCCTACATTTTTTGACGAAATTTTTTATAAAACAAATACTAGTTGATAAACCGCGCTACGCGCGGATTTGTCACTTATTTTTATCCATTTTTATGTATTGCATTTGTTGTATCGTATAACTTTTTGAGAAGAGTTTTCCTTTCTCATCCGTATCCGTTTCAAATTTACTGTCCTATTTCCAATTCCGTTCAAATATTATCCATTCGAAATCATTATTTTATTCAAATATGTACATAAAAGAAAATAATATGAGGTAAATTACCTCAATTACCCGTTTAAAAATTTAATATTTTTAAATTATATATTATTTTCTAAAATTTTTCGAACTTTCTAGAATTTTCACAAAATATGTCTTCAAGTTGATCATTACCCAAATTATTGAGAGTTTGTGAAGAGAATTTTCTCAAACCCGTCCCATTTATGAATTTTCTGTTCCGGTTATTTACGAGTTCCCTTAGGGAATTGTTTTTCCTTTCCCAAATTACCCATTCACGTCCTATATCCGTATATTACCGTCATGCAACTTGAAATGTCATGGCTAACGTATATCTTATTTTTTGTTTATTTATTTTTCCATGTTTTTGTAAATTATTTATTTTCTAATAGCGCTTCATACATGTCTGCTAATGTTTGGTAATTTACTTTTTCTGTTTTTATAAGTATAATTCTGTATATTTATTATTTTCTAATATTATAGCTCAGTCGAAGTGTTAGTTGTGTTTTAAAAGATTTAAATGAAAAGTAATTGATGATTTGAATGCTTAGTAGGACGCTTAGGTGACGAAATCCGGATGACCCGTATACAAATTTTAAATTTAAAAAATATATATCATTTTTCAAAATTTCTCGGACTTTCCCAAATTTTCTCAAAAAATATGTCCTAAAATTGACATTTACCCAAATTATTCAGAGTTTGGGAAGAGATTTTAGATAATAGAATTTCTCGAACCCGCTTTGTTACCTCAATTTTCCGTTCTATTTGTATCGGATTCCCTTAGAGAATTGTTTTTCCTCTTCCAAATTGATCAATTCCCATCACATATCCATAAATTAACGTTATGAAACCCGAAATGTCCAAGACTAACATATATCCTTGTTTTTAGCTTATTTATTTTCAATGATTTTGTTTATTAGATTCTCTGATGGAGTTGTTTTTCTTCTACCAAATTATCAAATTCCGTCTCATCCATAAATTACCATCATGAATTCTGAGATACTCATGACTTATATGTACTTTTAGTTTTTGTTTATTTATTTTCTCATATTTTTGTTGATTATTTATTTATTTTTATAACTTTTTATAACTGTTTGTTCATTTTTTTTCTGTTTCTAAAATTATAATTCAGTTTATTTATTGCTTTCTAACATTATAGTTGAATATAAATGTTAAGTTGTGAATTTTAAAACAAAAATAAAAAATAATTGATGATGTGAGAGATAAGGTGGCTGCTGATGTGGCGGAAGGAGAAGAGAGAAAATGTAACTTTATATATATAGATAGATTATTTGGAGGAAGTGTTGAGAAGAAAAAAAGGCAGTGCTGTAAATTTAAGAAGATATTGTGCTCTATACACAAAGCAGACAAGTTTAAGCAAAGGTAAAGGTTCTCAACTAAAGCGATTTGGAGTCACCTCCATGGAGAGCAGCCGTTATGCTAAACAAAGAGAGTAGAGAGAGTGGTTTACTCAAGCAATACCTAATTATTTTGATTTTTTAAAATCTCTTTTGAATTCTAAACTTCCTTTGACAAAATATATGCTGATATAAAAATAATTTTTTTGGTTTGAATAATTTTTTCACTCAATTAAAAAAAAAATCCCTAAAAGTTTATAGAGCAGATGATATCCTCTGTACCCAAAATACCCTCATCCGTAGGGGTGGGCATTTTACCCCGATCCAAAAATCCGATTCGGTACCGATCCGAAAATATCCGATTCGAACCGATCCGGATTCATCAAAATATCCGAACGGGAGTATCTCTTCTCTTAGTTAATGTACCGGTAATATCCGATCTGATCCGATATCCGAAAAAGTATTCGAATTATCTTACTTTTAAGATACAATGCCTAACTTTTTTTTCTTATCTCTCGTCGATTGCAATTTGCTCTATTTCGGTTTTCAACCCGCAAGATATAAAAGGTATCATTCTCAAATCTAAAAATATGTAAACCCTTAATCGTTTCTCAGCAGTCTCTCTTTCTTTTGAAACGTCAAGAAATCAGTTTCAGCTATAAAATTATCTTTTTGGTTTTATATAAATAAAATATAACAAAAAATACATATATATTTCTAGTTTGGTTTTATGTAAATACATAAATTATCTTTCAGCTTATTTTATTTTGTTTTTATGTAATGGATTTTTTTTTTTGGTTTTATGTTTTTTGTATTTCTTTCCTTTTGTAACAATTTGAAATTGGAACTTAAATGTTTATTTTTGTTTTGAATTTTGAATATTTAGTTGGATTTATAATTTATATTACTTTACTTACTTTTGAATTTTCATGTTTAGTTTTTCGGTTATTTTCGAGTATTTTTGGTTATATTTGGTTACTTTTGGTTATTTTCGAATAAAAATATTTGATTCAGAACCACCCGAAAATATCCGGATCCTAAATAGGATATCTGAACCGATCCGAACCCGGAGGATACCAAATCGAATCCGATCCGAAATCTAATAATACTCGATCGGTACAAAAACTAGACTCCCAAAATATCTGAAACCCAAAATATCCGATCCGATCCGATCCGGTTATCCGAACGCCCACCCCTACTCACCCGGACGTCCACGAAATAGAAGGGCCAATTTCGTCATCTCAAACAAACGCCATTGCAGCAAAAGAATCAAAAACTCAAATGCCCCTCCAGCTAAAACACTAATCTCAAAAATCCCCTTCTAATTTTATTTTGTTTTGATTTATTTTTAAAGGTAGAAATGACTAAAAACCCTATCTAACTAACCAAAATTACATTTTGTAACTGGGTTTTATCCACCCACCCATTACCCACCCAATTCATTCGGATCCAATCCGAACAATTGTAGCCGTTAAACCTTGATTCCTCTTTCATTCATCTCTATTCGTAAAACTAAAGATAACTACGTAGAACTATCGAACACTTGGTGATAAATTTTCTGCGATTTTCGCGCGCCTTCTTCCAAGCTTCTTATTCAAAAATCTCTCATTCTTCTCTTTGTTCGAAGAATTATCAATCTTTTATCTTATATTCAGCGATTGATGTATTCTCAAGTTTAAAGTGTGTACATGGTATGTTTAGCTCACCAAGTGTTCGATGCTATGCCTCAATGAAAATTTCTCACCTTTAACTGAATTGGTAGAGCTCGTAAACACCATGGAAAAAAGATATTGGGGAACAAATGAAGGTAATTGAGGACAAGGTTGATGGGTTGGCCGAAAGAGTCGCACCGTTAGAAGTTTATGTGAAGCAGCAATCACGATAGACTTCAAAAAAGTGTTAAACGGACTGTCGTGACGAGTAGGTCAGCAACAAGGTCGACGAAACAGAAAGTATAAGAAGTGAAAACTATCTTTTTCTTCTTATGGTGGTTGTTTGGATTTGTACTACTGGTATTAATACGTAAAACTATGTTCTTTGTTTTGAATTTGAATTCGTACAACTGGTATTACTAAGTAGAACTATGTTGTTTTTTTTTGTATTTGAATTTGTATTATTGGTATTACTATGTAAAACTATGTTGTTGGTTTTACATTTGAATTCGAGCTACACTATGTAGAACTATATTGTTGGTTTTGCATTTGAATTCATACTACTGGTACTACTATGTAGAACTATATTGTTGGTTTTGCATTTGAATTCGTCAACCACATGGACATCTTGTCGGAATGTCATAGTCACCATCAGCTATGTAGTAAATCCTATCTATTAGCCTCTTGTTCCTCTTCTCGTACTATATATCAGATCCATAATAAGGAGCTCGAAAGAAGATAAAAGAAATTGAGAATGAGAGAGAGGGGTCAAGAAAAATGATGAGGAATGAAAGAGAGGGGAGAGAGAGAGAGGAGAGAGAGAGAAAACTCGGTAATGAAAGAAAAAGATAGAGAGAGAAACTCGGTAATGAGAGAAAGAGAGAAGAGAATGAAGAAATTTGGGGATTTTTAGTATTAGGCGCCAAAAAATTGGGGAATTAGAGGATTGGGCGCCAAAAATTTGGGCATTTTGAGTATTGGGCGCCAAAATTTTAGTCACATGTGCGTTCCAATTTTACACTTAGTTATACAGAATATAGTAGTTGTACGAAAGTTCCAAATAGTTATACTTTGGGTGTTTTCCATTTTAATTAGTATTACATACCCTTAACATTTTTTTTTATAGTTTTACAGTTGATATAAATCGATTAGCCTATAATTCGGATTGATTTATGTAATGATATGTTTGAAATCAAGATATCTGTAACTTTGTCATCCTAAGTTGGTTATTATTTACAAAATGATCTTAAAAGTATAAGGAGTATATTGTGTAGATTCTTCTTTAATAACTCAATATGATATAATTTCATAATTTCCTACTGAATACACATTATGAAATTTATTTATGATGTTTACAAAGCCAATAAGTCTGTTGAGTAATTTTGGTTTATGTTTTGTAAAAATCAAAATTATTTTTTCCATTATCAACTTTAATCAGTAATACTAGTTTTACCAGATATACTTTTGCTCAGTAATACCAGTTTTACCAAATATACGTTATCTGCTTAGTAATACCAGTTCTACCAGATATACGTTTGCTCAATAATGCTCAGTTATATCAATATTACCCAATAGTCAAATGAACAATATATAGTATTACATATAGTGATGACCTACTTTCATCTAACACAAGCTTCTTGTATATCTTAGCTTTTATCATCGACAAAAAAATTATGTTCTCCACTGATGTCTTCAACATTAAACTATACATGCGACCTTGACATTTAAAATGTATGCCGATGTTGTTACTCATTGTATCCTGCCAAAACAATACAAAAACTTTATTAATGAGTGATAGCAATACTAGATATCCATATTTATACAATCAATAACACCCAGTTGTACATAGTTATACTTTATTAATCGACTGATAGTAGTGACTAGTTATCCATAGTTATACTTTTATCAGTATTACCCAGTTCTACCCCGTACTTGATTTCATGTTCAATTCAATTCATTCTAATCTACAATTGAATACGATTCAACTCAATTCAACCATTACAATCTATTTATGACCACTTTATAGTTCTAATCAACCCATAAATCATGGTAAAACACATAATATCCATGAACATTGAGATTTGATTTTGAGCTTTCAATTCTTTGAAATAATTTACCTTGATTTACAAAGTCACCACTTCTGACGGCGGAAGAACTAGATCGGCGAAAGCTCCAGGACACCGACGGCGGAAGAACGAGACCGACGAAAGCTTCAACGGCGTTAATGGAGGTCCGGACGAGAGTGAGAGAGGAGGGAGGAGGCGCGTGGTGTCGGGGTCGTGGTCGTGGTTTGGGATTTATTTTTTTTAACAAATTTTATTTAAATTATTTTTGTTTTTGATTAAATTCATTAAAGGTATAATAGTCAGATCACTAATATAAAAGGTATGTAGATTATTGAGGGATATAAGAGATTATATTTTCTTCATTAAGGGTATTTCAGATCATGTCTCGCAGCAAAAGCTTCACGGTCCACGAGCTCTCTCTCTGGGTTTACTTTCGAAGGGTAAAGAGCTGAGATGCCCTTATTTGTTAGAAGTTAATCTGACCACCCCTCTCATAATCTAACTACCCTTCCTATATTACTCTCTCCCTTTTACCCTCACCTTTCCCTTCTTATTTTAATAATATCTCTAATATAAAATAAAAATAAAATAGAAAACAGAAATGGGTAAAAATTTAATTGAATTAAATCTTCTTCAACCAATTTTCAACAACCCACGGGTCCCACACATCCTCACCTTCATCCTCTCCGCGGGCGGCCAACCTTCATGTCTCCCAAAACCGAACATTCTCCATCTTCAAGCTTTTTCGAAACTTCGAAAGGTGAGTCTGTTTTTTGTTGCTGCTGCGGACGCATTGTCTCCCTTATATGAGCTTTGAATCTATGTAAAATCTTTTAGTCTTACACTTTGTTCCTCTTTCTCTTCCATCCCCCTTCCATGGCGTTATTTTTGATTTTTTTTTGGATCATTGGGTTATTGAAATTGTTTGCTAAGGGTCTTACATCGGTAAACATGAGCAGTTATAATCGTTAAATGCGCATCAAATCATACTGAATCGTAGTAAATCGTTGTAGATTCGTATATATATATATATAAAAACTTTCTGGGTTCACGAACTGGGTATTACTGGACAACTTGATATTACTAAGACAGTGGGTATTACTAAGAGAACCTGGTATTACTGAGCATTGCTAAGAAAACTGGTATTACTGATAGAACTAGTATGATTGAGACATATACTAATGGTATTTGTTATTATTATTCAGGGGACTATGAATAGAGGCCATTGCACTGTTATATGTTTCGATTATGGTGGATGCTATTCAAAGGATGGTGAAGACATAAGATGGGTCTCTGGAGAAGATGAAATTCACACTTTAGTGATGATGGTGTCTGTTGAGGAGGTCACTTATTCTGGGTTAATCACGAGAATATGCAGGGAGATAAAGACAGACGAAGCTAATACGCAGCTGAAAGTCAGTTACTTTCCATTGTTAGTGGGTTCTAATAGACCAGCATATATCTGGAATGATGAGCATGTTTTAGGCTACCTAATGCAAGTGAATAACGCTACATGTAGAAGTGTTTTGCATGTGGAGATCGTGGAAGATGTCGATCAAAATCAGGGTTTTGTGGAACATTCAAGAGAGGATCGTGAGATTGAAAACAGTGGGAATAATGATGAGGTGTTCCCAAGTGGTATGGATGCTAATGCTGGTATGATTACTCTTCACGCAGGTGAACCATCAGAAGCCTATGAAGCAGAACAGAGAAATGTGTCAAGGGAAGAACTTGATGATACTGAGGATGCACATGCTCTAGAAGAAGTAGCAGCAAATAATGGCTGGGAAGATGGTATTGAAATTGTTCTAGGTCAAGAATTCAGAAGCAAGCAGACAGTGCAAGATTTAGTTCATAAAGCTTCACACCAGTATTGTTTTGAGGTTGATACAATCAAGTCTGACAAAAATCGATATGTGGTTAAATGTCGTGAAGCAAAAGATGGTTGCAAGTGGTCTTTACGAGCTGCAAAGGTGATGGAATCAGATTGTTTCTCAGTAAGAACTTACAACAAGATGCATACATGCTCTCGAGCTTCTTCAGTTACAGTCAGAAACAAAAGGAAAGGGACACCGGGATTGGTTGCATCTGTTTTGCATGAAGATTATCCGGGTAAATTTGACACTCCAACTCCAAAACATCTGATCGGTATGGTTCAAGGAAGACTTGGGGTTAAAGTATCATACTCTACTGCTTTGAGAGGGAAAAAACAAGCTGCAAATGATGTGAGGGGAAGTCCAGCGGAGAGTTACCAGCTGGTGTATTCTTATATGTACATGCTAGAGGCGATGAATCCTGGTACACGAACTTATGTGGAATTGGATGAAAACAAAAAGTTCAAGTATCTATTCTTTGCGCTAGGAGCTAGCATTGAGGGATTCCAAGCCATGAGAAAAGTCATTGTTGTGGATGGAACCCACCTTAAGACTGGATATGGTGGTGTTTTAATAGTTGCTACAGCCCAAGATCCTAATCATCACCATTATCCAATTGCGTTTGGTGTAGTTGATGGTGAGAAAGATGCTAGCTGGATGTGGTTTCTGAATAGGTTGAAATCAGTGGTACCAGATGATCCTGGATTGGTGTTTCTTTCTGATAGAAACGCAAGCCTCATCAAGTCGGTGCAGGCGGTGTTCCCATTGTCTGAGCATGGGTATTGTATACAACATTTGTCACAGAATGTGAAAGCAAATGTCTATTACGTCAACAAAGATACATGCGTGAAGAAGTTCAAAGAATGCGCTCATGCGTATACAGAGAGTGAGTTCCTGACACTTTATGATGCTTTTAGAACCAAGTATCCTGCTGCGGCTGAGTATCTCGATGGTAGTGTTCGTGTGGAGAAATGGGCAAGATGCTATTTTCCTGGAGAAAAGTACAACATAGACACCTCCAATATTGTAGAATCTATTAATGGTGTTCTTAGGAAAGCAAGGAAGTACGCTCTCTTACCGATGATTGACGTGATTGTTGAAAAAGTGGCTGAATGGTTTAATAAGCATAGGAACACTTCTGGAGAAGCGGCACAAAGGCTTGTGCCTTACGTGGATAAGGAAATTCATAAAAGATCGCCGGAAGCAAAGAAATTAACGGTGTATGAGTTGAACGCCTTCTTCCTTGAATACAATGTCATTGGAAAAGATGGGAAGTCCTATTTGGTGGATATGAAAAGGAAAACTTGTAGTTGCAAGTGCTTTGATATAGACAGATACCCTTGCGTCCATGCAATAGCTGCTGCCATCTTTTTAAGTGGAGGCACGGACCTCCATCTACAACAGTTTTGCTCAAAATATTATTGGACGGAGGTATGGAATTTAGCGTATTGCAGGACGATTTATCCAGTACCCCACAAGTCTGATTGGATTGTTCCTGACCATATACAACAGCTGGTTGTCATACCACCAGATTATGTCGCAAAGGAAGGAAGACCTCAAGAAAACAGATTCCCATCAGTTGGAGAACACCGAGGAAGAGGGAGAGGAAGAGGAAGAGGGAGAGGGAGAGGCAGATCGGGGCTTTGGTCATATTTTGATAGTGAAAATAGCGAAGCTGGTGAAAATGTGTAACTCGTTTCTGTTTATTGTGTCTTCGGAATACTAGGCATAACTGGTGCAACTGGTTGTATTTCAAGAGTATGATTTTTAATATATTTTCAAAAATTATTAGAAAATCAAACATTCAATGTGAAACAAAGAAATGTTGGTTAGGAAAAATAACAAATAAGTTATGTAAAACATGTATCAACTGGTTTTCGTAAAATGATTACATAATTGTTTGTTATAATGACATTCACACAACAAACACTATATACTTCTATGAACACTTCCTCAATACTAACCACCATATGAAGGCAAACACACATACGATGCATTTCAAAACATTTGAATGTACACAAACCTCTAATTTAGCAATTTAATGATTACAATTACCTGTAAAACTAGAAATATAAATTTTATTATAAAGTAAAACTAAATAAAGTTGAAAACACCCAAAAGTACAACTATTTGCAAATCGGTAAAACTAATAAACTGCATATAACTAAGTGCAATTTTGACGGCGTCCACGTAAGCAAAAAACGGCGCACATGTCCATTTGGCGGCGCACGTGTCTATTTGGCGGAAATTATGTTTTCTGGACGGTTTACCACTGGTTTACCTCCGGTTTTCCCCCTCTCTAACTGTTGCCGCAGCAGATCCTCTTATCCTTCACTTTTCCCTTTGACCCCAATTTTCGATTTTCCTTCTCTCTCTCTCTCTCTTCTTCTTCCTCTCAAGGTCTCTTTCTTCCTCCTTCCCCATTGCCGATTTCTGGGTTTGAAGCTCCAAGGTAACTCTCTCTTATTTTTCAAGAAGCACATTACTCGTGATTTGGATAATTCGTCTTTCATCTAGGGTTCGGGTAATTCGTCTTTCATCTAGGGTTCGGGTAATTCGGGATTCATCTAGGGTCCGGGTAATTCGGGATTCATCTAGGGTTCGGGTAATTCGGGATTCATCTAGGGTTCGGGTAATTCGGGATTCATCTAGAGTTCGGATAATTCAAGATTCATCTAGGGTTCGCAATGAAATTCGGGATTTGTCTAGGTTTGTCTACTGTTTTACATATAGTAATATTGAACGTAGTAATACTGAACCTAGTAATACTGGCTTTTGCTCTCTTGTTACAGGATCAATGGATCCTAATGATCCAAACAACGCTGCCGAGAAGAGGGCTAAAGCAAACATAGACAGACTTTATCACATAGCTGATGGAGACTATGGCATTCCGAGAATTTGTCCATGCGGTGGACGAATCATTGAGAAGGTTGAGAAGATTCAACCATCTGAATCTTACCCAGGAAGAAGATATTTTACCTGCAATGTGTATGCGGTGAGGGTGAGATCAATTTATTTTGTTTTCCGAGTTTAATGGCATTATTGAATATTTCGTGTCTTTATGTGCAGGATGATGGCTATCACATTCACAAAAGCTGGGAACATGCCATTGAAGAAGAAGTTGAGAGAGTAAGGAAGGAGCAATCTGAGGCCATTGAAATCCTTAAAAATCAAATGACCAGCATCCTAATGGGGCATATATTCAAAGGTGATCAGATTGACAAGCTGAAGGAAGAAGTTGAAAAGCTAAAGGAAGAAGTTGAAAAGCTGAAGGAGGAAGTTCAGAAGTTGAAAAGCTGAAGGAGAATGTCTGCTTGACTGCTTTAATGCTTTGTAATAGACATTTGTAATAGAGCTAAGTGAGTTTGTTTTGGAGTTTGTATAAATCTTAGTTTGTGTTTTTCTAATTTAATGTTAAACTTATGTAGTTTTATGACCCTTAATTAGTTATATAAATACAAAATGAAATGCATAACATAGCTTATCATAATTTTAAATGTAAAATAAAATTCATAACCCAACATAACATAGTTTAAAATCCATAACATAACACAATACAACCAACAGAACATAGTTCTTCCTAGGCCTCTTGCCCTTTTACTTGTCAAACTACCATTATTTAGTTCTTCCTAAGCCTCTTTCCCCTGCTTTTCTCTTCCGTGAATGGGGGCATCAAATGTTGGGGAAGTTTTTTGGTCCTCTTACTCGGTTCACCTCCTTCCTCAATCCCAGGAACCTGAGACCGTGTCTTTCTCCTCCCATACGATTTTTTCATATCCGGTTTCCCCTTTAAATCTTTTTGCCTTTTGCCGTCTCTAACCACCACGGTGCTACACCTCATATCTGAGGAACATCTTCTTCTCCTTCCTCCCCCTGCAAAACACAAACAGTTTTATCTAGTATACCCTAGTAATACCTAGTATCACATTTTTGTTTAATGGTCTAAGACAGCAAAAGTATTACCTCTTTCATCATAGAAATGTCTTCTCCAACCTCTTCAGCCCCATGAACTTCCCCTTCCTTCTCCTGCTCGTCACCTTCAATCCCCTGCAAAACACAAACAATTTTATTTAGTATTATAAACTTTTACCTAGTATCACTTTTTAAGAGAACCAAATAATTACCTCGTCTCCTCCTTTCTCTCTAGCCCCATGAAGTTCCTCTTCTCCTCCTTTCTCTCCGTCCAAAGCGGTGGTTTCCTCAACCACAGGAACATTCTCTTCTCCGTCCTTCTCAGTCTGTGCCTCCTCCTCGTCGACTTCAATCCCCTGCAAAACACAAACAATTTTATTTAGTATTATAAACTTTTACCTAGTATCACTTCTAAGACAACCAAATAATTACCTCGTCTCCTCCTTTCTCTCCAGCCCCATGAAGTTCCTCTTCTCCTCCTTTCTCTCCGTCCAAAGCGGTGGTTTCCTCAACCAGCCTGTCGTCCTTCTCCTTGTCCTTCTCCTTGTCCTTCGAACCCTGCAATCCAATATAGTAGTGTTACCAAGTCTGACTATTTTAAAAAAACAAGATGCATACATGAAATCGTATTAATTACCTGCTCTTTCTCCAACCCATCATCGTTAATCCCAATATGAGGACTGAAAGCACTATAACCCACATCCTCATACTCCCTTCGAGCATCTAACTGCTCCTTGACATAACCTCCCACGGCTACCATTCTTGTGTCTAAGCCAGCTACTTTCTCGTTCACTTTCTTGAACCCTTTCTCCATTTCACTCTTAAGATTCTGTACTATCCCAACAAATTCGGTCAAAGAAGCATTCTCCTCTGATCCAGTGACAACATTGGTGGCGGCATTGGCTTCATTCACAGGTTGCTCCTCTAGCCGGGCAGCCACATCTTCTGCATACATCTGCTCAAAATAGACCGGCTTATCTTCCTCGAGAATACACTTCAGCCAACTCCCAACAACAACATCATCAACATCATCATCATCATCTTCTTCGGTAATTCGGGCCAACATAGCTTCTTCCTCGTTGTAAGGGACCAAGATGCTATCAATCTCCTGTGAATATAAACAAGGATTACAATTGCAATCATAAATAGCTAATTAATATGCAATTTTAAAACGTTAAAAATAAAGTAATACTGACCTTAGTTGTACCGAGTGCTTCATTGATTTCCTCAAGAGAAAATCCTTTCATGGCACTTTTCTTAAACTTGGTCTTGCACATCCTCGGACAAACCTTCTTGGCAGATGGAACAGCTTCTCGGAATTTTTTCCTTAGAGATGGAATTGCCTCAAAGGCAAGAAGCTACAAACGCAACAAATAATTTCATTTACCTTCAAATCAAATGAAATAAAAGTAATAAGGACAACTCATTTTTACCTCTAAAGGAATGCAGAAACTTGGATAAGCCCAATTTGTTCCGGTAACAACCCCTTTGAAATGATCCACAGTATGCTGGATCTCTTGCATATTGTTATCAAAAGACAATCTCCCCCAGGGAAATGTCTTACACAAGTGTAGATCACTCACTGCTCTTTGAAAGAATCGATCCACACAAGTAGCATCTTCTCCTACCTTAGATTGCCCGATAATGACGCTTGATAAAAAGAAGAGGATAGCCATCTTCAATCGATCCGGAGAATATCGCATTTTCATGAGTTGTTCTTTCACATCAGAATATCTTATTTTTGATCCCGCCCCAAAGTACTTCTCCACGAAAACCATGCTGCCCAATTCCTCATGGTTAGGAGGATAGCTCCGACAGCTTAAACCCGAGATGAGAGCATGTTCCCGTAGACCATACCGAATGGGCACGCCATTCACAATGAACCATGCTTCCTTTGTCTTCTCTGTAACCGCCGTTCGAAGAAGCAGCAACCACATCCCCATTACCTTGTGGTTTCTGTCTTTGTGCATGTGGAAAAAATGCTTGAATTGAGGGTGATGCAAAAACCAACTCCTTTCCTCTTCTCTAAGCGGATACTTTAACCCACTTAGAAGCAACTCAACTGCTGGCGTGATATAACACCTTGTCGAGATCTTGATTTTTTGCACGTACTCCCTTGGCTGGAAGTACATCTCCATAGGAAGCATTGGTTGGATTCCCTGCAACAAATAGTTGTACACAGTGTTACTTTTTTTTCCAGAAATTTCTAACTTACATAATGAACTTAGTTTTACCAGGTTTACCAAAAAACTGAATATTTCTCAAAACACGAATTCGGCCTAAATTCGAAACAAAAATCACAAATTCTTTCACGAAAACAATAACCAACCCATAAATGATGTAATTTAATCAAACCCAAAACCCAATTCCGCTTCAACCATTGCAAAATCCAAACCTAAGTGATGACGGTTCTACATACCTCGGACTCGTCGTCCGTGACTGTTCGGCTGTCTCCATCGTCTCCGTCTCCGTCGTTTTCGTCTGCTATGTTGTCCTCCGAAGAGTCTGGGTCTTCGTAGACAATCCGAGACCTTGTCTCACGTCTTTCAACCGCCGTTGGAACCTCTGTTGGAACGACTTCATTCAAAGCATAGTTTGGCCTTTTTGTACGCGCCATAAATCCTGGGAGCAATGGGATTCCGGATCAATGTCTGAGAAGATGAATCGACTCATCAAAATCGATCTCATGCAAGACACAAAACTAACATGATAATGACACATACCTTTTTCGATTTGCCGCGAGATTGATTGCTCTATTCTTAGAGTTTTCCTTAGTTTTTCTTGCAACTCGAAGTGGTCCCGATCAAATTGGGTTTCGTCCGTTTTTTCTTCTTTCAAATTTTTTTCCCTAATTTCACTTTGATCCGATGCAAAGGGAAAGAGAGTGATTTTCACGGTTTTTAACACAAAGATCCGGATAAGATCCGCGAATAATGGATTCGGGTGGGTTTGGGGCGGTTGGGTTAGTAATATGTTTAATTCATTAAGGGTTTCAAAAATTTTAGCCACGTTTTAGTATTAAAAATAAATCCAAAAGAAAATGTCAGTTATAACGGGGGCATCTCGGATCATAGTTCAACCAAGAGGGGTATCTCAGCCATTGGTCCACTTTCGAAGACGGAGAAAGCGTTTCGAAGACGGAGAAAGCGTCTTTTCTTCTGGGTTTCTCTGCTCTGCTCCTGCAGGAATCTTATAAACCCTTTTCTCTCTCCCTCTCTCTCACAGTCTCTCAATCTTATCTCTTTCTCATTCGAAACCCTGAAAGAGTTAAAAGTTGAAATGGCGTTTGAGTTGCCAAACGATTTCAGGTGCCCGATCTCCCTTGAGATTATGTCCGACCCGGTCATCATTCAATCGGGTCATACTTTCGACCGGGTCTCTATCCAACGGTGGATTGATTCCGGCAATCGGACTTGTCCAATCACCAAGCTCCATTTGTCGGAAAACCCTTCTCTGATTCCCAATCATGCCCTCCGCAGCTTAATTTCAAACTTTGCTCATGTGAGCCCTAAGGAATCACGCCCCAGGGCTCAGCAAGAACACTCTCAGTCTCAATCCCAATCCTTAATCTCCGCTCTCGTTTCCCGATCGTCGTCTTACGAGTCAAGGCTCGAGTCACTGACCCGCCTCGTCCGACTCACGAAGCGAGACTCGTCAATCCGGAGGAAAATCACAGAATCAGGCGCGGTTCGTGCGGCTCTGGATTGTGTTGACTCGGGTAATCAGGTTTTACAGGAAAAGTCTCTCTCTTTGCTTCTGAATCTCAGTTTAGAAGATGATAACAAAGTGGGTTTCGTCGCTGATGGAGTGATAAGACGGATCGTGGCTGTATTACGGGTCGGGTCACCAGATTGCAAAGCGATTGCTGCTACTCTGTTAACGAGCTTAGCTGTTGTGGAAGTCAACAAAGCTACAATTGGCTCTTACCCTGACGCAATCTCTGCTCTTGTTTCTCTTCTCCGGCATGGAAATGACCGGGAAAGAAAGGAATCAGCGACGGCTCTATACGCTCTTTGCTCGTTTCCGGATAATCGAAAACGGGTTGTGGATTGTGGGTCGGTGCCAATATTGGTTGAAGCAGCTGATTCGGGGCTAGAGAGAGCAGTGGAAGTTTTGGGGCTTTTGGTTAAGTGTAGAGGAGGAAGAGAAGAAATGAGCAAAGTAAGTGGCTTTGTCGAGGTTTTGGTTAACGTATTGAGGAATGGAAGTTTGAAAGGGATTCAGTATTCTCTGTTTATCCTCAATTGCTTGTGTTGTTGTAGCCGAGAAATCGTTGATGAGGTTAAGAGAGGAGGAGTCGTAGAGATATGCTTTGGTTTGGAGGATAATGAGAGTGAGAAAGTCAGGAGAAATGCTACTAACTTAGTCCATACTTTACTTGGAGTCCAATGAATTCTTGATTTCGGGAGTGTGAAAAATGGGAAGTCAAAAAGGATCGTTTTTGTCTACGGTGGCGGTTTTGGGGATTATAGTTGTCTGGTTTTGTTTATCTTGTCTGGAAACGGAGGTAAAGTTTGGGTTTTTGCTGTGTTGGATTCTCCTCCTCTTGTAGTTGATGTACAAATGAAAGGAAGAACAAAACAAAAGTCTTAGGTTTTCAACAAAGCAAAATGCAAATGCTTTTTTTTTTCTGTTTTTGTTTTCTGTACATTAAAGAAATAAAAGGATCATACAGATGAGTCTTCTCCAAGAGAATTGTAATCTTTTTTTCAATGTTTTGATCATTCAAGCATTTCATTTCATAGCAATGTAATCCCTTCTCTGTTGAGTCTAACCACTTGTTGTAACTTGTAAGTATACTTTACATGAACCGATTCGGAAACAAATCACAGAGTGCCGCCTTTAAACAGTCAAGTTCAGGTACGCGTTGTTTCTCATCGATGGAATCATCTCAAATCGTCATGCCTAACATTTGTCCCATAATTTCAAAATGAAAAGCAGTAGTACATAGTAATCGCACTTTGGTTGGTTTTAGATTCATTTGAATTTATACATACATATACTATTTGCTAGTTGAATCACTGTGTTCGTATATGCAGAAACAGTAAGAATCGTTATTTCTTCAAATCAATTATTCTAAGAATTTGACTGATGTATACGGTTTGTGTAAAGCATTCATGGATTCAAGAAATTAAATTCTCCAATCTTTTTTTGTCTTTATGTTCCTAAAAACTTTGATGATTCCATTAAGACAAACCTGTCTTTGTACTGCAAACAGTCACTGGGACAAACCAGTCACTGTACTTTATGATTCCGTGTCTACTCGAAGTAGGGTTGTTTTCTAATTTCAATTGTGGCGTGCTTGTAACAAAAGTATATCGTCTTCTGTCGAAAAATTATAAAAAGCAACTTGAATTCGCCACAAGACAATGATTTCATTTTACTCAGAAAAAAGTTTGGTTATGTTTTTTTTTGTTGACTCATGATGCTTTTTTCTTCGATAGCAGTGTGCTTAAAGATGATTGCTTTATGTTACTTATTCAATCATATGCCTTGATTTGAGGACACACAAACAAAACAAAACAGAGTCGGTGTCCTTTGAAGACCATCAAAAGGAGCTACTTTATTAAAGTGATAATTTTTTGTTAAAAAACTCCTTCATTGAGATACTATTAATTATCTTAGTTAGTTGACAAAAGCATAATTTGTATCCCTAATCTTTTTTTTAAAAAATCCACAATATTCTATAACTTAATAGATTTTGACTGGTATCACTTCGGCCTACGGAGTGTGAAAATTAAATAATTGTGAAAGAAAAAATATACTAATCACGCAATTTTGTTTTTGTCGTTAAAACGACATAATAATTGAACATAGAGTACAACATCAACCACTATTCACTATGGTATACTATCTAACAAAAACCTTTTCTACCCTTGTTATCATCTTTTAATTACAAACGTATCTCTCTCTCTTTCATCATACACATCCGACTGAAATAATTGAAGAAGAAGAATAGAAGAAGAGAAGAAAAAGAAGAAGAGAAGAAGAAGAAGGAGGAGGAGAAGGAAGAAGAAGAAGTGTGGTGCAGGATGTGGAGATGAAGCTCGGTGATGGTATTATGATAACGACGGTGATAGTTGCGATGGCGGCGACGGTTACGGTGGTGATGGCGGCGGCAGTCACGGTGGTGATGGCGACGACAGTCACGGTGGTGATGGCGACGACAGTCACGGTGGTGATGGCGGTGACAATCACGGCGGTGGTGGCAGTGTTAACGGCGATGGTAGTAAAGATAACGATGTTAAGGGTGGCAACGATAACTGCAATAGCGGTAACTTTTGAAATTGGAGACAATGGCGACGATAACGTTAGCGGTGGTGATGAAGGTAAGTTAAACAATAACAAATTAGATAAGTTGTTATCTGTATAATTTTGTTAAATTAACATGGTTAATTAATCAATAACTCATATTTTCCATAATATGATAACTGGATAACAAGATAATTTTTATATTTTTATAGTTTATATATTATATAATATGATAACTCTATAAACATGATAATTTTATAATATAACAACTAGGTTAACATGATTTCATATTTTATATAATATGATAATTAGATATGATAACTAGTTTAACACATTATTCTATACGACATGCTAACTGGTTAAATACGTTAATTACATAATAACAATGTTAACAAGATTATCTTTGGACGAACAATGTTTCCGGGAGATAGTAAACAGTGTTACCTGAACAGACTGTAACAGTGTTGTCGGAACTACATAAATTTGAGTTCAATGGCATTTGTGTAATAAAGCAAATTAAAATGGATGTTTTTGACCAAATATTGTTTTCTCTCTGTTAAATAACTAATTTTGAGTTATCCATTACTACATACTTAAATAACTGGTCAACCATTACCAAATATTAAAATCACCCTTGAACATAAACATAAAATAGTACGGTTGGTAAAAAAAAATCTGCAAAATCATAAAAATCAATTCTGTATTTTTCGCCATGTCACGACTCACGATGGTGCCACTAAAATTGTAGGAAGTGAAGCGAAAGATATCACATATTGCAAACAAATTAACATTGGGACTTAATGTTCAAAAAAAAAAAAAAAAACATTGGGCCGTTACAGTTCGTACAACAAAAATTGCACGTGTTCACCATATCGAAAATAAAGTTACATGTGTTCATGTATAGTGTTAGATTTTTGTTTGATTATAATATAACTGTTTAATTCCAGAAACTATATGTGTTCAAATGCGACGGAGAGGCGGAGAAAGTACTTGAAATCGGCATCAGACAAAGACCGCGGCTTCGAAGGTCTTGTCTTGGACTATAATCTCCGTCATGAGTATTATTGTCTGAACACTAGAATTGAAAGAATCCTATGAATTATGATCATAAGCTAACGAACAAAAATCGAACTACTTAATTAATTGATTTTAGATTATATTGAGTTGTTTAACCGGTAACTAACTTAAGTACCTGCTTCTGTTCACCAGATCCTTTATAGTTCAGGTGTGGATTACTCGAGACCTATTTAGATTTAAATGATTATAAAACAATAATTAATTTAAATAAAAGAAAATAAAAACCAATAATAAATATTTTATGTGAGAATCTGAACTTACAGTGATTTGTTCTTGAAGAAACTTGATGTACTCTATAGCATCATGGAGGACAGAAGCAGTGTCTGTCTGCAGAAATCATCAGAAAATAATATTAAAAAAAAAGTTGATAACGGAATTAGTTATCTCATTAATTGGTTAAATAAGGCTAATTACTGGAGACATTAGTATAACAGATATTATGAAAAACACAAACCTTGCCAAAGGGTGAAACTAACTGCTGAAGCGCGGTGATTCGATCCCCGAGTTTCTCTTTACGAACCTTATCAATCAAATTCGGAAGATAATTAAAAATAATACTCAAAGACAAATATTGCAAGTAGCATTTTGAAAAATAAAAATAGAAAAAATTACTATAAAATTAGTTTGTATTTACAAACTTTTAAATTAAACAATCTGAAACTTTAATAAAATAAAAATTAATAAATAAATTTGTTTTTGTGCTTCGATATGCGTTATTTTTCATAACTACTTTTTTTTTTTTTTTTCATAACTACTTTCTTAAGAGACAATTTCTGAAAAGTGTAGTAAGATACTTGTTACTAACTTTGAAGCTCGGAAACTGAGATGGTGTCTCGAGTCTTTGTCTTTTCAGTCTCGGTGATGAGTCAATATCTTTGAGTTCTTCAGTTTTCTCACTCGCTCTCTGAAAATAACCACAACATCAAAATTTACAGAAAGATAACAAATTTTCTATAATGAAATAAACTAAATAGGTTTACGTACCTTGCAAGTAATTAGGTTCTTCCAGGCTTGTATTTCTTCCTCAGCTTTGTGTCTAATTTCGTGATCAAAAACTGAAACAGTTCTTGATTCGTTCAAGAAAACGTCATCGATGAAGTGAAAGCTTTCGAGTAGTTCTGGTTTCGCACAATTAGAAATTGATAGCTGCTCACTAGAATCAAATAATCCTTCTAGAAAACTATTAATCTGATTGAATCTTTCTTCTTCGCGACTGGACAAAGAAAGAAAAGGAAGGTCAAGAATCAAGATTTTAATTTTGCATCACGTTAGATATAAATGGACTTACATGTTAGGTTGGCTCGAAACATAGACTTGTGAGTTGGAATTAAGATTTGCATTACTTAAGAAAGTGGAAGTATTATGATAGCTCTCGTTATAGGTTTTGGCATCGAAGGTGTCAACGTTTTGCCATTCAAAGCCGGCGATATCAATGACAATCTCATCAGTGGAACATGGCAGAGAGCAGCCGGAGAACATGCAGTTGGAAGAGCTCCACCATGTTCCGGTACAAACTCCCGCGGTTTCGAATTCTTCTGTCATGTCTTGTTGGTTACGTAAGCTATTTTGTTTAGGTTTTCTTTTTGTTTCCTTGGAAATGTTGGAGTTTGCATGATGATCGTTTGTTTATATAGTGGCGGTGAGGTTTTAGTCAACAACAAAGTTGCGATATTTTTATTTTTAATAAAAAAAGTCCCAAGAGTTTTAGATGTTATCGGCTAATATAGTTATTAGGTTATACTCCCTCTGTTTCACCAAGAGTGTCATTTTGACACTTTTCACACAAATTAAAAAATTTGATAAAAAGTCTTTTCTGTCCCTAATAAATTCATTAAACAACTTTCTCTTTCTAATTAATACATTAAAACAATAGGGTTAAAACTGGATTTTCTTTAAAATTTTGCATTAAAAATATAAAACGACACTGTTTGTAAAACAAAAATTAAATCCTAAAACGACACTCTTTGTGAAACGGAGAGAGTATTAAATATTTGATCATTATGGGACAAAAATTAAGGTAAGTTACCGGCCAGAGTAGTCGCTACGAAGTTAGGTTATAGGCAAATAAATTAAAAGACCTTTCGCAAAATAAATTAAAAGATGACATTTTTCCAACGTACGTAGAAGGTAAATTTAGTTTTAAGTTAGTAATTAAAAGCAAAACACTACATGTGAGTTTATTATCATCGTTATTCTTATACTATTTGATGTGCGATGGTAACACTAAATCATAAATAGCTATTATGTTGGAGGTTTTTTTTTTGTTGTTGCTAAAAGGTGTCGGAGTATTTGTTTAAGGCCGTATAAAACTTGATTTAAAAGAAATTTTTTTGCGTATAATGTATTTTTAATGATTCATCGTGAAGTTGTTTTGGAATATAGATGTATATATTATTGTCGTCCAACTTATATTCATTTTTTTGCTATTCGGTAGTATATGAATGCGTACAAGGTACAACATATAATTGTATATATAAACAAAAAGAAAAAGAAAGTCAACATTACCAAATCCATCGCTAAAGGGGTAGTTGGCTGGCATCGTTTTTAATTGAGTTTTAGTTTGGTTTATGCGACATTGATCCGTCAGATAAATTAATATGGCTGAAAAACAAATTTTTTTTTTTTTGTCAACTCAAATCGACTTTTTGCTCCAAGCCTCCAACGGATATTATAACTTAGGATTACGCCTGCTTTTTAGTATGGTTTATGCAATATTGATGCCTCCGATAAATTAATATGGCTGGGGAAAAATTGTTTAACAAAAAATTAATGTCTAATTGATCAAGAAAAACAGAAATTAATAATACTCCTATTTGGCAATAATTATTAAATAGTTAAGACGTAAACTATACGAACGTACATTCATTCACCATATTATTTTTGGTTCATGCTCACCTCAAAACCAATAGTGGAGTTTCTTTTATATAAGTTTTTTTAAAAAATAAAATAATATGATTAAAATGAATTGTTATTATATTCTAATATGATCAACAAATAATTATATTTGTATCTTAATAGATGGATTAAGTCATACCGTCCACTCGAATCCACTTGGATTGTTTAGCTAGGTTTCATCTTCTTTTAATTTTAGAAAGATTCCCAAAATCTTCTTTCATCATATAACTATTTGTTAGTGATCATATTGGAATATCAAATGTGTGCTCATGTAATATGGTTTGACTCAACCAATGGTTTTAATTGTTTTTTAGTCAATACATATATACTATTAACATTTGTAGACTTGTAGTGACTTAGGTTACACACCAACTTCTATAAAACGAAATTAACCAATTCCGTTATAAATCAATCAACAAATACTGGTTTTTACTAATCAATTTTAACATCGTTTTCATACGATTTGAGTTCAATAGAATCTTGATACCAAATTCTTAGAGTATATATATAGACTGTTGATTTGAGTCATTTGACTTCGGAAAATTGTTCAACGTGTTATTTTTATTCCATGATAAAAAATCCTACAAGTTATAGTATATTAAAAAATCATATTGTTAATTTAATATTTCGTGGAGTGGGGAAAGTCAAAAGTGTTAACGGTATATTATACTCCTTCCGTTTTGATTTAAGTGTCGTTTTAGACTTGTTTTTTTTTTACAAATAATTGTCGTTCTCGGATTTTAATGCAGATTTATGATAAATTTTCCTGTTTTATCCCTACTTTTTCACCTTATTAATTATTCATATCAAACAAAATAATGTTTTAATGAAGGGCAAAACAAAAAAATTTAATGTTTTCTTAATCTGTGTGAAATATCCTAAAACGACATTTAATTAAAAACAGAGGGAGTACTTTATAATGTGTTAGTTAAGGGGTGGATATCTTTAATTATTAATTAAAAGCATAAGTACTTCCAACCTTACACCAATACTAGGGCTAGATTGATCTGAAATTGTAGGAATTAAATGGGGTCAACTCAAGAATTGGCCTATTTAAGAGCTAATTCATTTAAAGCCCATTTATGAAAAGCCTATTGTAGGTTCAGCCACGTCGGATCCGGGTCTTGTGCGTGATTTCTTTCTTTGACCTCAACAAATGGCGGAAATTTACCTTTTTCCTCATCTTTTTTTTTATAATGCTCAAAAACCCAATAAATCTGTCCTTTAAAACCCCACTTAATTTTGTTTTATGATCTCCCAAAACCAGCTAAAAGTTTGTTCACAAATGATTCACTCTCCCCTATTAAATTTAAAACTCTCTTAGATGAATTCCAGATTTAGATTCCTAAACCCCTAAATCACATTCTTGTACATCATCATTACAAGTTTCTAAGAAATTGCAACAATCTATATATATGTTCTTTCAAAGTAATCACATAAAAAAGGAAAAGAGAAGCCTCTGAATTAACCAGAATGTTTAATTAACACTGGACTGAGACAAAAAGCAGAGTATGATTAACATTTTGCATAAGCAAATTAGATAAGAAGAAGCTCATTGGCTTGTTAGCAGGCTAACAGCAAATCTGTTTCATCTGAATCATTTCATATTAAACTGGAATTAACAATGTAAATCAATGGAAATCTTATTCGAATGGAAAAATTTCCGAGATGTATGTGTATACTCATGGATTGCTTCTCATGACTTCCAACAGAAATTCCTTTGTCTGTCCAAGATCAACAGAATCACCATCACAGAGTCCCTCAAGAATCTGAACAGAGGAACAAATAAGAACTGCTCCACTTGAAGTTGTTAAGCTAATGTCGATGATCTCAAATCCCATAAACCTCATAACCTCCATGAATTTAGTAAAGGTCCCATGTTTCTTCTCTGTTGTGATCTTCAACCAAAACTTCCTCTCCCCAATCTTACACAACTGAACATTCTCCTGTCCAAAATAACAAAAACAAATCATCAAGAAAGATTTTAAAGAAAACACACACACAATCAAGAACCGATAAGAGAAATTATATTAAAAAAAAAAATAACCTCGATTCCGAGTTTCTTCATCTCCTCTTTCAAATCAATAGTTTCATGTTCTGGTTTTATAATCTGATCCGTTTGTTGTTCATCAATCTCAGGAGGAGCTTCTTCCATCTCATGAAGCTTCTCGGTAAGATTCACAACATTCATCTGAAGCTCTCCTATGTAAGTAATCGCATCTTCAACAATACTCGCTTTAGTCATCTGAACAATAAAATACAAAAACAGCAACAATCATCACCAAAACACACAAAATAAAAAAAAATTGAGATTTCGGATTTACGTTGGTGACAATTGGGACATGAGATCGCAGAGCCATAAGCCGACCATGTAGCTTCTCTCTTCTACGTCTCTCTGCTTCAAGATTTGGAGATTTGAAGCTTTCGTTGACTTCATCTTCTTCCTTCTCTTTCCTTACTTGTCTCCTACGGCTAATCCTGACTGGTTCTTGAAATCTGCTTCCTCCGCCCATTATTTTTCCTTCTTCACACTGATGACAAAAGTTTTTCTTTTTCTTGTTTATAGAATAATGGTTAAAAGACATGAGTTATATAGTTGCGTCTCATGTGGAGAGAAGTCTGTTGGTGGAGAGAGAAGATAGAAAGAGAGAATCTTCAGTCTCCGTCTGTTATTATTGATGTGATTTCAGTTAGAGTCAAACACAGAGAATAAAAATTATTATTATTTGTTTTTGTTTTCATTTATACAAAAGAGAAAAAAAAAAAAGATATTATAACATTTTATGACGAATTTGAGGAATCTTATTTTTCAATACTTGAAAACACGAGTCCTTACAGACAACGGAATGGTAACATTTCGAGTCCCGTCAGTCCAAGTGAAGCTACCAAAGAAGTAACCAGTGTTACACTAATGACTCGTCGAAACCCTAACTTTAAACCCAAGTTTCTTCGTCCTCGAATAGAACACCAGAGTCTCCGGTTCAACAACAATCTTTACACCTTGCGGAGGCTCCACCACGGCTCTATATGATAAACATTCTATTAATATTTTACTTTTTTTGTTACTATAATATGACCCTATTGCTCTGTTTATTCAGTCAATATATATGTCCATCTATTATAAAATAAAATCATATTAATATTGTTTAATTTGTCAATCTTTAAAAAATTTCCAAACTATATACATGTTTTGCTCATTATGATCGCTAATATTTGAAACAACATATAAAGTCCTCAAACTTTAGTAATACAACGGAAAAGCTTGAAAATATTTTATTTAAGGTAGCATCTTTATTATACAACGCAACACCGTAATAAAACCAAACTATTTTTCTTTTCCCAATATTCATAATCCCTAAAACCAGCTCCCCAATTGTATGATTTTTTTTCCCCCTCCCCCAACAAATGGATTCCGTGAAAACATTATCTTATTTAATAATCGGTTACAGCAATTTACAGGAAAAAATTATCGATGAAACGTGTCCTCAAAGAAACTGGGATTGTGACATTGTGAATTCCATCACTCCAAGTCAAACTCCCAAAGAAAAACATAGAGTTCACTTTGTGTATGCCTGAACACACGGTCACCGTAAACGCAGCCTTGTTTGTATCTTTGTTAAACACCAGCTTCTCCGGCGTAACCTTGACCTCGAATCCCTGCGGAGCCTCGATCACGGGAGTGTAAACCGAGTCAACGTTCCCGACGTTGGTCACGGTTCGGGTCACTGTGACCTTTCCCTTGACGTTCGGGATGGTAATGGACGGTACGTTGAGGTCAAGAATCGATGAACATGCAGAGCACGGACACTTTGTAGTGACGTTTCCTGTTATTGCAGAAACTCTCTTGTCTGTGTAAAGAGCTTCGGAACATAAGTAGTGTATGTAATCATTGATGCCCATGTCGTAAACAAGGCCAGGATCTGTGGCTTTCTCCGGATTCACAAGACCTCCTCCAAAATCGAATGCATCAGCTATCTTGTGGTTGCTTCCATCAGCAGTTATAAGCTCACCGTGTGGATCGGTTTTCATGGCTGAAACACGTAGAGTCTGTGGTCAAATTGCTGAGCTCGTCGTATTGAGAAAAAGAAAAACAAACAGTTTTAAAAAGACACACATATATATATATGTATATAACTAAACCTGTTGTGACAATAGCTGATTTGATCGCAGCAGGAGACCAAGTAGGATGCGAGAGCTTGAGGGTTGCTACGATTCCTGCAATAACCGGAGTTGCCATTGATGTTCCTGCGTAAGCTAATTCGCTGGTGTCGTTGTTTGTCGGTATTTTAGGTGTTAGTAAGGCCACACCCGGTGCTGCTATATCCGGCTGCATTGCACGGAAAAGAAAAAAGTTAAAAGACTGATTTAAGTAAATCTTGATTTGGTGTTATTATTGGAAACAAGAGATGAATACGAAACGAGAAACCTTAAGAATGGCTGGTGAAAATGAACTAGGCCCTCTCGCCGATGATCTTCCGACTTTACTTGCTACTCTTTCACCGATTATTGTCTTGTATGGGCTTATCTTGAGCTTTGGTGGGGTTCTAAAAAAAGAAAAAGAAAAAAAGAGGCCAAACCAAAACAACAATTCAGATTCTCATATATGTAAGAAGATGAGATATTAATCCGACCACGAGCGATGTTTGCGAAAGATAATAACCTCATATTTTCAGTGTAGAAAAATATATCGGATGCAAGGTCGACATCCAAGACGATACAGGGAAACGTTGCGGGACAATCAATACGATCCGTCGGAGTTCTCGCATAAATCACACCGACGGCACCATTTTTCTCAACAATGTCTGCGTTAGGCATCGGTTCCTTCTGTGAATTGAAGTACATCACAACTTTACCCTTGATTTTATTTGGATCAATATTAACATGATCGTCAGAATATATCACATCCGCGAAGCTCGTTTCTGGTCCTGTGTACAGACTCTCACCCTGAAAAAAAAAACAAACAGAAACTTAACTATCAATCACAAGCTTTTGCATTCGTTAGAGAGAGATTCAAAAAAAAAAAAATGTGTATAATAATACTGTACATACCACAAACGTCCTATTGTTATCGAGTGTAACCAATGCTGAGAAATACCGGTCAAGAGAAGTCGCAGCCACGGTTAATATCCATGGAGAAACGTTGATAACCGATGCACTGCGTGATCCTCCGTTACCGGCTGGAGTAACAACAGGGATGCCTCTGTTCACGGCGTGTAATGCCGGTATCGCGATGTCCACTTCGACATCGAGAGACTTGATCTTTGCTAAGCCGCCGATGGAAACGGACAAGACATCAACACCGTCGTGAATGGCTTCATCGAAAGCTTTCCAGACATCAGCAACTGAACACATTCCTCCTTCCACATCCCAGCATGCTTTGTACATGGCTATGTGCGCCTTGGGAGCGGCACCTCTCATGACTGAAACGTCCGGGAGGTCGCGGAAAGTCGCGTTAGAAACGAAAGAACCAGCTGCCGTTGAGGATACCTGAGTCCCGTGGCCATTATGATCTCTTGGAGACATGTATTCTGTAGTCTTGTCGATACTTGTTTCGAGATCTGGATTAAGACCATCGATGTAGTACTTGGCTCCGATAAGCTTCTTGTTGCAATCTGCAGCACTGAACTGGTCAGCAGATACGCATTCTCCTTTCCATTGTTTTGGTATCGGTCCATATCCCTTGTCATCGAAGGCGCCTGCTCCTGACCATATCCCTGCTCACACAATCTCGAGATTGTTATCCTTCTGATGCCAAAAGTTGAGAAGGAAAAAAATTGATAGAGAGATTGATAATATATATACCAGAGTCAATAACGCCAATAACAGCACCACTGCCCATGTTGGTCTCAGGTAGAAGACCTTTAGAAGAAGAACATGGAGTTGAAAAAAGGCCCAAGTAATCCCAAGTCCGTGTTGTTTGCATCACAAGTTTTTGGTTTTCCAGAAGAATAATAACTTCAGGATGATCTAGTAGACAGAAATACAAAAAAAAAAAAAAATGTTTTAATAAGAAACACATTCAGTGTTCTGAATTTTGAAGAACTCGAGAAATATGTAATAAAAGAATAATACTTTTCAACGTCTCTGCCTCTGCCGGTTTGAGCTTGGCTGCAAAGCCAGAGAATCCATGGTGGTAACTGTAGATCATTGACTTCTTGGCCGCTTCTTCGCTGTAACATAAGATTCAAACCCAAAAAAAAAAAAGAAAAAAAATTCAGTTATAAACACCTCAGAAGCCAAGTTATATACACAAGAATCTTCAATGAAACCACTCTTATACCTTCCAAGAACCGATTTAAGGATTTCAAGATGTGATTGAGTCACCAACTTAGGATCATCGTGTTTCCTTTCCCCCAAGTAAAATATATAAACCTATTTATCAGACAATGAACCAACACATAAGGAAACCACAACAATCTTGTTTTTCTTCCCATATCTAAAACAATTAGACTACATACCGGGAACTCGGGGGCGAAAGGCGGCGGCGGAGGAGGAGTTTCAACTTGTCTATCGCCATCTGCAAAGCCCTCTCCAAATTCCTCGGCACCACCGGAAGGCGCCGTAGCGGGGCCGCCAAACTCGGGGCCGCCAAACTCGGGGGGGCCAAACTCGGGGCCGTAAGGCGGCATAGCGGGGCCAGCATCTGACGTCCGAGGAGGGAAAGGCTGTGGAGAGTCAGACACGATTGGTGTCTGTGGAGGATGGGCCTTGTCGGATGCTGTTGCAAAGCTAAGCTTTCCATTTATGATTAACGCAAAACCAAATGTTATAGCAACAAAACACAATCGAAAAGAAGGTAACATTTTCAGAGTTTTTTTTTCACTCTTCCCTGAAAATGTTCCCTCTTTCTTATTGAGACAGAAACTGCTATGACAACATTCTCCAAGATTTTTCCTTGTTTTTATAGACAGAACTCCAATTTGTTTAAGCTAAATTGATTTACTAACTTTGGTTCAAAAAAAAAACTGGCAGAATAACCAACCAATGCACACACATACTGATTGTATCTTGCAGAAAATAAACGTCCTAACTACTAACAGCCCAAAAAAAAAAACGAAGCACGAAAAATGGGTGTCATTGTCCTGATCATTAAGCACAAGCTAAATTTAGAATGTAATTATGACAACTATGGTTACAAAAGTTACAAAAATAAAAAAAAATATATATATAATCAGGACACTCTGTGTTGGAGAGAGAGAACAAAAATATCTATTTTGGGGAGATGCAAATTAAGTGTTTATGGATAAGAATGGCATCTAGTTAAATTAGCCTTATTAATAATTGGTAGATAGAAATTTATGTCTCTTCTATATTTATCAAAAGATATTACCGATAATTTCTACTAAAATAGTAAAAGGCATAACTGCAGAATTGATATTTTGGATTCATATCTTCAAGGATAATGAACTGCTTTATGTTCTTGCTCAAGTGTTTCAGTCAGTGAAACTCTTAATCATACGAGACAAACAAGCCTTACGTGCATTACTTTACTAGGTTGTATACATTCCGAGAGATTCAGGAGATCACTGTGCCAGATCATAATATTCTCCTAAACATTTTCTTTCTTACAGCAACCGAAGAAGCACATAACATCAGGCACATGCGACATAATACATAAGAAACTCACAAAGCTTTTAAAGGTAGTGGGAGAGCTATTATATTAAAACAAGAAGTAGGACGAACTGAGAACGGATTGGTGATCTTTGCCCAGATGACGACCACGGAGGCACTCGAGATCCATAATCTGAGAATGATCCACATAGAGATTCACCTGAAAAAAAAACAAGGCCAAAGAGACATGAATCTTGTGAGGGTAACAACCATTTAAGCAGAAACTGAGAAATTGTTAGAGAGGAGAATCAGCAGATACATTAGGACCGTAACGTTTGATGAACCACTCAGCTAACTTCGCATCAGATGCTTCGAACATAGTCTTCTCTATTCCCAGACGACCTATGACTTTGGCGATTATGTCTGCCCGGAGAGAATCTGCGTATTTGCAGACATCATCTGCATCAATCATAATGGTGTCTGCCCCGGCTTCTAAACACCTCTCAGCCTTTCTGATCAAGAGATCAATGTCCTCAACAAACTCTGAAACAAAAGGATAATCTCTTAGTAACCATCTAAATCTAGAAAAAACTCTTGCTGCTCATCAGACCGTGTTTCTTACCGCTTGACCGAGGTTCTGGAACAACATAGGAACCAAATGCCCTATTCTTCCCAGGAACATCAGACTTGTTGAATTTCACAGCAAACATTGGTTTGGCTCTGAGACCACCGTTCTTGATCAGACGTACGTATCTTAAAAGTGTTTCCTCCGGAATCTCAAGCAAATTTGCATTCAGCTCAATAGTGTCGAACCCCAACTGCTTACACTCCTGCAAAAGAACACAATCAAGCTCGAGAAAGAAAGAAAAAAAACTAATTCTTCTCCAATACAAAACTTTTCTTTACTTTACCTCCACAAACTCTTTGAAAGCTGAAGGACCACTACGAAGAACATGCTCAGCCCAATCCCCAGTGCTGACATACACATCGTGCTCATGAGCCATTTCAATGGCTTGTTTGATGAATGATTTTGGGATTAAACTGTTGGAGCCTCCCGAGAACTTTAAACCATCAACAAATTGTCCCATCGATTCAAAAATTTCCTACCAACACGATTAACCATAAGCAGAGCCTTATCAGAATCCGGTGAAGGGTTTGGTAACTCTCAAGTGAAAAAATCATGAACCGTGACCTTAAATCGGTTCGATTTTCTTCAGAAACTATTGTATCCAAGGATCGTTTTTCAAGAAATGGTGATGGAATGGAAGAAGAGCTAAAGGAATTACCTGAAGAACGTTCTGGCTGAGAACGGAGTAGCGAGGACCTCGCATCTCCGTAACGCCGTAACGGCGAGGCTTCTCCGGCCGATCTTCGTTCTCCTCGAAGCTCTTCCATCTGTAGTGAGACGCCATTCTCTCTGTTCACCTCTTCGTCCTCGAAGCTTCTCCGGCCGATCATAGTTCTTCTCGAAACACTTTAAAAGAGAAAAATAATAATTAAGCAATCGAAGAATGGAGCTGCTTCTAGAGAGAAGTGCCACGTCATCACCGCTTTCTCGTGTTTTTTTTTTTGGCTGGCTCCGGATCCGTTTAAGTCTTTTCAACGTAGCCACGTCATCGACAACGAGACGTGATTAGCTTTGTCTGAAGCCTGTTTAATTGGGCCTTTCAGCCCATTTTAATTTTTTTGGGTGTACCGTGACTGAAAACGCAAATTTTGGGGAACTGCAAAAGTTCTGTTCTTCTTTGCTTGGCTGGTCTGTCAAGAATCCGAATATTAAAAAGGTTTTATTATTAACATGGAAGGGAAGGGAGGAATAACCAACACAATTAAGCAAGCAATTGGCTAAAAAAAAACATACAATTAAACAATTAGCCAAAAGAAAACATACAATTAAGCAATTAGCCCATTTTGAGGACTTCTCCATTAATAAATTTCATTAATGCCTTCGAAATACGAGTTTGTTCCTTGACAACAAGAAAATTCCATTTGATTTTCTCATGAACAATAAGTTTAATGCAATGTTTGTCCTTCAAAATATTTTAAAAACTTTAATGGAAAAAGGAGTTTTACATCAAGGATCTCACAGCTAAACTTTTATTCTTTTGACATGATCTTTAGTGAAAATGCATGAAAGGAGACTCATCATGTTCAGCTTTATTCTTATTCCATCCAACCAAGAGAGTCTCTTCAAGCTTAAAACTCTAGTTGCCCATAAATACAAGAATAAGTTATCACTTCAAAAACAACCCTTTCTGCTTCTTTTTTTTGCTAATAAGAACTTGTTTCATTGAAGATCAAAGCTGAAAGAAGAAAAATGACAAGGAATGTAGGGTTCTTCATCTGCATCTTGATCCTAGCCATGGATGTTTCGGCTGGAATCCTAGGCATTGAAGCCGAAATAGCTCAGAACAAGGTACATTACACAACACACCCACAAGCCGATAGGAGTTGCGGATTTCACTAACTTAATTGTTTGATTGGATGCAGGTGAAGCATTTGAAGATGTGGATATTCGAGTGTAGAGACCCGAGTTACACTGCCTTCAAGTACGGTTTAGCTGCATGCATCCTGTTGGCATTAGCCCACGTAACGGCTAATTTGCTTGGTGGGTGTCTCTGTGTTGTCTCAAGACAAGACCTTGAAAAATCCTCTGCCAATAAACAGCTCGCCGTGGCTTCTCTGATATTCTCCTGGTAAGTCCTAAACACTACATAAACAGAACAATGTGTACATCCTTCTTGTGGTGAAGAAGAAACTTGCAGATAGATTCGATTCAAGATCTCTTTTCTGTGTGTTTCTCAGGATCATATTGGCAATTGCATTCTCGATGTTGGTCGTAGGGACGATGGCAAACTCAAGATCAAGGAAAGCTTGTGGGATTTCGCACCATCGTGTTCTGTCCATAGGAGGGATCCTCTGTTTCCTTCACGGCCTCTTCGCTGTTGCTTATTACATCTCTGCAACTGCTTCAACACGAGAACAGACACACACAGGCCATGCTTGAAAAAAAATTGTAGACCACTTTTTTTATAAATATAACCCAATGTTTGAATTTGACTAAAAGATACATACCTGATTTTCTATACTTTGTTTATATCTTCAAGCTGGATTTAGTTTTCTTGATGACTGTGGATGCATAGGAAGGTAAGGCTGTGGAACATAGCCTTCTAGCTTCAGCTCTTCGAGAAGTAAATTTAGCAAAGAACAGATATGTGAATACTCTTGATGATTTCCATCGCCAGAAACAAACGAATGAGTCATTTTGTCGATTTCGATCCAACTAGAACCTGGAATTTTCTGAACTCCTCTCTCTTTCATTAAGCTTCTTGCTTTAGTCACACCTCCCCATTCCCCAGCGTTAGCATGTGCATTTGAGATCAAAACATAGTAACCAGAATTCTGCGGATCCAACTCCATTAACCTGCTCGATGCAACTTTAGCGAGTTCGACATTCTTGTGAAGCCGACAGGCTCCAAGTAACGTTCCCCAAACTCCTGCATCTGGAGAAAACGGCATTCTCTTAACGGTTTCATAAGCCTCGTTTAACCGACCAGCTCGTCCAAACAGATCAACAACGCAAGCGTAATGCTCCTGCTGCGGCTGGATTCCGTAATCCTCAGTCATGGATCTGAAGAAACGAACTCCTTCGTCGACATCTCCAACGTGACAGCACGAAGATATTATCTCAAGAAACGTGATCTGATCAGGACGAGTCCCGCTGCTTTCAACCATTTCGCGAAATAGACAGAGGGAATCCTTTAGCCTCCCGTGGTTTCCATACGCAGCGATGATGCTATTCCACGAAACAACGTTCTTCTCTTCCATCGTCTCAAACACATTTATGGCAGATTTAAGGTTTCCGCACTTGGCATACATACCTACCAATGTACTTTCGCTATATACATCAGAAGAAACTGAATGCCTTATCATGAAACAGTGAATAGCTTTCCCAAAACTCTCTGAAGGTAAGTTGGCACAAGCAGAGAGAACACTTGAAATACTAACACAATCAAAACCGATTCCCGAAACTCCCATCTGACGGAAAACATCGATAGCCGCACTCGGATTATCGCTCTGCGCACACCGCGTGATCATGGAGTTCCACGAAACAATATCCTTCTCAGAGAGTCTTCCGAATATTTCGTAAGCAAGATCCATTCTTCCACACTTGGCATACATGTCGATAACAGCGCATCCGATATTGCACCTCTTTTCGAAACCTTTCTTGATGACGAAACCGTGGAGCTCCCTCCCGAGCTTCAAGGCTAGCAAACCGCCTATCGCCGGTAGAATAGACACCAGAGTTATCTCATTTGGGCTCAGTTTCACATTAACCATTCGCCTAAACGTCTCTAACGCATCGACATTCAAGCCGTTATGCAAATAGCCAGAGATCATTGCCGTGAACACAACAACATCGACTGAGTTACACTGGCTGAAAACCTTTTGTGCCATCGGAACACCCCTGCACTTGAAATAGGCATCAATAAGAGCACTCGTCAAGAAGATATCCAGCGGTATGCTATGTCTCATGATATAGCAATGAATTTGCCTACAACACTCGAGGTTTTCAAACCTAGAAATCGATGGAAGCAAGCTAGAAAACGTGATGGCATCAGGTAAGACACCTGAAGATACCATCTCGCAGAAAAAAACTAAGCTTTCTTCCATTAGTCCACTCTGAACATATCCAGATATCATGCAGTTCCATGTCACAGTATCAGCACGAGACATCATCCGAAACAACTTAGACGCATCATCGAAACGACCACATTTTGAATACATAGACAGAAGTGAGTTTTTGATAGAACCTTCAAAATCCAACCCAGAAACTACCGCTAGACCATGAAACTGAACCCCGAGATCAATCAGTGACTTAGAGGCACACACCGATAAAACGCAATCAAACGTGACAGCATTGGGACTAATCTGATCCATCCTCATTGCACTAAACCCTTTTACAACACTATCCGAAGCTCCACATTTCGCATACCCATTAAGCATCACATTCCATATAACACAATCTCTCTGATGTACTTTATCGAATAGACTACTCGCGACATCGATCTTTCCATACTCAAGGTAAGCTTTGATCAGAGAACTCGCCACAAACTCGTTACAATCCATCCCATGAGAAGAAACCGTATCTCGAAGGAACTCAATCCCTCTGAAATTCTTCAAAGCAACACAAGCCTTGACCAAACAAGGGAAAGTGGATACATCAGGGGTAACTCCACGACACAGCATCTGTCTCTTATACACATCTAGATGTGTATAAGAGACTGGGACTAATCTGATCCATCCTCATTGCACTAAACCCTTTTACAACACTATCCGAAGCTCCACATTTCGCATACCCATTAAGCATCACATTCCATATAACACAATCTCTCTGATGTACTTTATCGAATAGACTACTCGCGACATCGATCTTTCCATACTCAAGGTAAGCTTTGATCCTGTCTCTTATACACATCTAGATGTGTATAAGAGACAGATCATGAAGTAAAACGACAAAGCTTGGTTCAATAAACCCACTCGAACGAAACTGCTGATGATCGAATTCCACGGCCTGATGCTGCTACTACGACGCAAATCAAGTCTGTAGAACATTTCGCCACAATCCGAAAAGCTACCACACATTGCATACATCCCCAAGATCCTCTCATCGATATAGCTCTCACCGGAAATTCTGTTTACGATTACAAAGGCGTGAACTTGCTTGCCTTGACGAAGCAGAGTTGAGTCTGAGCAGGACTGTAAAAGTAATGTGAGTCGGCGAGGGAGAGATTCCCCGAGAAATCGAGACGAATGTCCCATTGAAAGGGACTTGTACGGAACGATTGCCGGCGCGAACCGTTTAGCGACTGAGGAGATATTCATAGCCGGAGAAATCACTACATGGAATCTCAATCACTGTCTGCTTCCGAACAGCAGGGACACGAAAATAAAATGATAAGAAGAAAACAATCAAGGACTAGTTGACCTCGCCATCGGGAACTCACTGAGTCAGCGAGTGGCCGCCGACGACGACGGAGAAGTAGCCGGAGAAAGAATTAGGGCAGACGGAGAAATACAAACCCATATGAAAAAAAGAAAATTTAGACATGGGCCTCCTGAGTCCGCTTATTACTTAGGCCCAATTAAAGAAAATGAGTGGTTTGATTGCTTGGGAATGTGACTATAAAACTCTGATTTAAAAAAATTGATTACAGAGATTAGTGTTTTCTATTTGAAAAACATCTTATATGGAGACCAAAGTTTTTTTTGGTTAAAACATGGAGACCAAAGTTAAAAATGTTTAACTCAAATTTGATTAGTTGTTTCGTAGGTTCAATGAAAAAGTTGATTCATTTTAATTTGCCCCTATAATTTTGTAGTGTTGTTTCTAGCATTAACCATAAAATTTGAGATGATTAAGTCATTTGATTAAAAAAACTAAATTCAAACTCATATTTCAGCATAATAACATATTATAAATTGAAACTGATGGAATGTGATTTAAGAAATTTACGAACTGAATTAAAAGTAAATGTTATTTGGTAATCACCGTGGAGGTAAAGTTAATGCATACATTACTCAGGAAATTACCATTTTTTTGGTAACATCTTGAACCACAAATTCGGATTCATGGATTTGATACAAAGTACGTTAATAATTTACAAAGAAAAATGCAGAATAAAAAAATCCTTAACCAAGCTTGGCAAGAACATCGTTCAAAGTAGAGACCGTCTCTGCGTAGTACTTCTCAGCATCCGGAGTACTCTTTTTCTTCGCCGCATAATCCAACTGCGCGGAGAATCAATCACTTAGACATTTAAAAAAATAAACATTACAGAATCTTGATAAACTGCTCTCAATGAGCTTAATAGATTTGTCCTAACTGCTGATCACGCACTTTATAAACTCAAAATATGTTTTTTTTTTAAAGTACAGAGAGATTGCATTTGAAATAACAGTCGAGGCCTTGATTGAGAAACTTACACCGCTGATGGTATTGAAGAGCTTATCAGTGAGGTCCTTGAGGGACTTCTTCTCATCCTTGGATTTGGATGAGATGATTGTGTTAAGATCATAACGAAGATAAGAAGCCTTGAGACGGAGATCGTTCTGAACATAAGGCCAAGCCTTCTTATCGATCAATGGCTTCACATTTATGATATCTTTTGCGGATTCTTTAGCTCTAGCTGCAGCTTCTGCTGGTGGCAATGGCTGCAAGTAAAATCGATCTTTCAATGTCAATGAAAAGTCTCTTGCTTGGTCTGAATTCTCTGTCCCAGCTGCTCAACAAACAAAACACACAAAATATCACCTCACAAAAGAAACAAATCGTAAGTGTTACGTTTTGTGTAATATATCCTATTAAGGTCACAACAACGTACCATTTGGTCAAATTCATCTAGGTAATGATGATTTAGCCTAAACTACGTCTTAATTCCTAAACCTCATACAAGATTGAGAATGATAATCTTATTGGGAGATTAGTGAGAGTTAACTTACGAAGACCACCGGAGGGAGGTGGAGGAGGGCCAATTTTGATCGGGACAGCATCGGCGAGGACAGCCTGGACAAACGAGCCGCCGGCTAAACCAGCAGCCACGAGCCCAATCACAGACCGTCGAGTAGTTTCCGGCGCTACTTCACTCTGATGAGCTCTGACGATAAGTCCAGACCTTTGAGCCATCGCCACTCTGCCGGTGACGTTCAGACGGCTCGATCCGTTGATCTTTAAGGTTCCTTCAAGAACGGCCGGAGATGCGCCACGTAAGCCACTACTACCCATCGAAGCCATTTTTTTTTTTTTCTCAAGACGAAAATTGAAGCGATTTCTCAAGACGAAAATTGAAGCCATTTATTGGGTTATGCTCTAGTATGGTTGGTTGCTTTCGGTTTCGGACAAAGAACGCCTTATCTGTCCTTTAGATTATTCGGATATGGTTTTAACCACTGATATATAGCCATGTGTCATGGTGTTCCATTTGTATGGCCTACTAGTTTGAATTGAACTTAAACGGTGTTACGGTAATAAAAAAAAGAAAATTAGAAATAAATGATGTTTTTTCTATCTTCTCGTTCATCTACACCTTTTTAACTAATTCTTGTCTTTCTATACTTTATATTAATCTAAATCCGATTATACCCTCTAAATTACTAATTTATTTCTAATATAATTACTAAAAATTATAACACATCATTTAACCAAAAAAAACTAAAATCAATGCTAGTAGTCAATTCCAAATTAAGTAATCTACCACGTTTTTCTTGATCAACAACAAATTTCCACTTGTTGTTGCTAAAATGATCTCTATACACGTACATCACATAAATTTACGGCATATTTATCTATGATAAACAAATTTTTTTTGATAAATTCTCCCAAATAGAATTTGCACAGATCAATTTGTTGTAAAACAAACAACAAATTCAATAAACTCACCAGATTTATATAAAATCTATCTAATACTTTTTGCTTTACACCATTGATTTTCGCAGAGATATGAAAGAATCATAAACATAGAGTAAAGTTATGAAGACGACATGAAAAAGATGAAGAAAATCATATTCCTAATTCCAAAACCCGCAGAAGACATGTTCTAAACTTTGCATAACACATACATTATACATAATGTATATTCTACGGAATTGCAGAACATATAGAAACTGCAGAAGACATGTTCTAAACTTCGCAGAACACATACATTATGCAGAATGTATATTCTACGGAATCGCATAATATATAGAAACTTCATAAGACATGTTCTAAACTTTGCAAAACACGTTCATTATGCAGAATGTATATTATACGAAATCGCAGAACATATAGAAAGCGCAGAAGACACATTCTGAATTTCGCATAACATATCAAAAAAGATTTTGTAAATATTTTTTTATTACGTTTTTGGAATAATAGATATTTTCTGTTTCCTTAAATAAATGTTTTTTCTTTAAAAACGAATTTTTAAAATAAATTAAATATTAAAATATATGATTTTGAGGGTAGTTTAGGCACAATTTGACATACAAAAATAAAGGTGTAGATGGACAAGAGGATACAAAAAACATGCTTTATTTCTAATTTTCCAAAAAAAAAACGGGTACGGTAGTAATTGGGGTATGGACCATGGTAAAATGAAGTATCTAGAAGTTCTATCCGAATAGTATGGATTCTATTCAATTCGAGATTCATATACTGAAACCATTATTTAAAATCTGTACTTATCACTAGATGGAGTAAATGTCGGAATTCAAATTCATGTGTTTTGGAGTATTTTGAGTAATCTCGGATAAGTTTTTATAGTTTTATTAGAAGATTTTGAATATATATATATATTTTTTTTTTTCTTTTTTTGGTCAACAAACGATTTTTTAAATCTTCTAAAACTATATCCACTTTATGATTAAAAGCATGATCTTTTTCCTTTAATTGTTAGTCCATCAAAAACTTCATCATGTAAAACACGGATTAGTAGCTTCAATCTAAACCTACCTCAACATCGTGAAGCGCAATGGTTCCATCCTCGGGCCCAACAGCTATGGCTCTACCATCAGGACGCCAACATAAAGAAGTAACAGGCCTTCCTATTAAGCCAAAATAAAGGAAGGATTAGTACCAAGAATATCTGAATAACTCAGTAATCCTTCTACTTCAAACTGCATGCCACTTTCAATTTCGGCAAAATGGTGGTTAAGAGCCAGAGACGAATTTTATATTGGCTGAAAGTTACGGAATGGATAATCAAAACTCAAAAGCCCATCTTGTATCCAAAATTTGGTATCTTTATGCCGTTTCTTTTTAACCAATTCTGTTATAGTCTATCTTTTAATTTTTTTTCTCTGATTCTCGCTTTGCACCAAATTTTTCCAAGTTAGTAGAATTCAAAACCTGTAAGTCTAAAATAATATTCTATTTTTTGTTTAAAATAAATCTAAATTACATTCATACGTGAGAAACAATAGCTGAACATATAGTTTTTTTTTAATCAATGATGTACAGTTTAGTAATCAACTGAATTATTATTCCCGACTCAGAATCGGAAAACTGAAAAACCTCAAGATTCAATAAATTGTGGATAATATATTAAAAGCAAAAAATAAGTCAAATAATAAAGACTAGTTGATAACCCGCGCCCTATGCGGAGCGAGAGATTTATATTTTTTCGGGTAAGTGAATTTGAATTTAAAATATAATAATTTCTAATTATTTTAATATCAAATTTTTATTAAATTCTTATTAATCAACGGGATTAATACAATAATATTTAGTTTTGTTTAAGTGAAGTTGAATTTATTTATTATTATGTTTTTTATAATTGAAAAATTAAACTATAGTAAAATATTTTAATTCAGTTTTT
>JAHZTW010000004.1:48530135-48566440 GCA_020283515.1 Alliaria petiolata
ATACTCCCTCTGTTCCTAAAAGAAGGTATTTCTGAGTTTTTCACACATATTAAGAAAATTTTACAAAAGACTTTTCTAACCTTGTTTTTATTAATTATTACTTAAGTTATTCTTTAAATATTTAATGTTATAAGGGCAAATTAAGTCTAAATAGACAATAACTACACCTAGAAAATTGAAAACTTCTTTCTTTTTGAAACAAATTTTTTTTCTAAAACTATCTTCTTTTAGGAACAGAGGGAGTAGTATTTTATTTATAATAATTTTATCACTATTAATTAATTTCATTAAATGATATGTCAGAATGAATGTGGTGCTGACACATCAACAAAATGACACTATTGTAAATAAAATGGTTTGTGAGAATGTTTCTCAATTAACATATAGGGGATTAGATATTAGAAAGACTCGCATAATTGGGCTTCCTCAACCTTATCTAACGCAATTTGTTTTATACAATTACAACTTTCTAGATTTATTTTCATAAACTTCCTTTTCTTTTGTTTTAGGTCTTTTTATGTGCCCTATCTATCTATATATATTAATGATAGCCGCAACCAAACCAATACAGAGAGCTCGATGAATGGAACAGAAACCATCCCAATCGATCTCATCACCGAGATACTCTCGTATTTGCCGGCCGAATCCATCGCAAGGTTTCGTTGCGTGTCGAAGCTGTGGGACTCAAACAATTGCCGGATCATATTTCACCGAGTTATTTTTGACCAGGTCTTCGGCTCGTCCGCATCTCTTATTCGCCATACAGCGATATGTACGGAGTTTAACTAAGTATGAGTGGCGCTTTTACTCGTCACCTCAGCCTCAATGTCCAGATGAGAATACGTCTCATGTAGACGTTGATTTTTGTATGTCTTTAGATTCAGGTATTCACTCGTTGTTCGAGATTTGTGCCCCAGTCTCCGGCTTGAACTGCTGCCCTCGTTTTCAGCAATCAATCGGCAAGATAGATCCGTTGATATGCAACACCACTACGAAACAACAATACGTGAGCTTACCCGTGTTGACACGAGAATCTGTTTATTCCAAGTATTTTGGGTATGATCCCATTGATAAACAATACAAAATATTGTTCCTGAGCTGCGGTCCAAAAGGAAAAGTCGTTGGGTTTCATCTTCTTACATTCGGATGTCAAGAGGAATCGTCTTGGAGGTCAATCGAATGTCCCACAAGCCATAGACCCCGAACTTCTGGGATATGCTTCAACGGGGTTTTGTATTATCTTGCTCAAATAGAAGATGCATCGCATCGTTGTGGGGTTGTTTGTTTTGACGTTAGGTCTGAGAAATTCAAGTTTCTTGATGAACCTGATGCGACACATTCCCTTTGGCCTAAGAATAGGCGAAAACGACCTCGTTGTTGTCTGACAAGCTTCAAGGGTAAATTAGCTTTAATTAGATAGCGTGCTATAGATAGTGGAAAGGCTAAACTTGTATTGTCATTGTGGGTTCTAGAGGATTGCAAGAAACCAAAATGGTCAACAAAACATGACTACCGTTTGTCGCTTCCTATTGATATCGATGCTTCTGTGGTTGGAATGATTGGAACAGGCGAAATTGTGTTGACGACAAATTTTGTTACATCCAAAGTATTCTATGTTTTCTACTTCAACCCTCAGAGAAACACTCTAAAAAAGGTTAAAATCCAAGGGATTGAAGCGTATCGTGGTTGCAAAGTTAGGACCTTCCTAAACCATGTCGAGAATGTTAAGATTATTACATAGAGCTAGTTTGGCTAATCAGTGAATTATTATTTATTTCTTTTTGTTTTTTTATATTCATCTTTTCTAGATACTAGTTGTAGTTGGTCATTATGTCAATGACTTCTATTTTTTGGTTTTTCTTGTGATGATTTTCACTTTTCTGGAATCGTTGCATTAAAATATATTAAGTAATCAAGTTTTAAATACCTCTGTTTTAATCATAACTAAGCTTACCTACGCATATATACGCACAGATTTTTTAGGAAATAAGTACATATTGCATATGTTTTATAGTTGTTTGATAAAGATGAAAATAAATGCTTAATTTTGCGTAATAGTTTAGTTATTTTAACAAAATGATCAGTGTTAAAACTTTTTCTCATACATATACAAGGCTTGGTTCTATTTCAGAAAAATATAGTAGAAAGGTAAAACAAGATTGAAGACAAAAGACAAAGAAAAGCAAGGAGGTTATAATACAAACCCGAGAAATTAACATCTTTGTACTTTGTTCAAGTTAGAATTGTCGTGAAAGCCATGTTTTAGGAAACATTAACGAAATTGAAGCGAAACTCAAACCCAAAGCATATCCAATTCCCGTGGCATATTAAGGAATAAATACAAGTTGATTTGAATCAATTGAATGTATGTTTGAGCTTTTAATCTTGTTTTCACAGCGAAAATATAAAGTAAATTATAAATACAAAGCTTCTTGTAGTTTATCAAGGGTATCATCAAGCATGTCCATGGTAGCATCTTTTTAAAAATTTAGAAGTTATAAAGAACGATTTATTTTTCATGCCTTTCCTATTATTGTCTATCTTTTAATTTTATCTTTGATGTTTCTTTCTAACTAATTCTATTATTGTCTATCTTTTAATTTTATCTTTGATTTTCGCTCTGCACCAAAAAAAATTCAAGTTAGAATTCAAAACTTGTAAATCTAAAATAATATTCTATTTTTGTTTAAAATAAATCTAAATCATATTCATACGTGAGAAACAATAGCTGAACATATTTTTTTTTTTAAATCAATGATGTTCAGTTTAGTAATCAACTGAATATTATTCCCGACTCAGAATCGGAAGACTGAAAAACTTCAAGCTTCAATAAATTGTGGATAATTAAAAGCAAAAAATAAGTCAAATAATAAAGATAGATATTAGAGAGACTCGCATAATTGGGTTGCAATTTGTTTTAGACAATTAACTTTCTGGATTTATTTTCAATAAACTTACTTTTCTTTTGTTTTAGGTTTTTTTATGTGCCCTAGCTATCTATATATTAATGACAGCCGCAACCAAACCAACACCACAGAGAGGTCGATGAATGGAACAAAAACCATCCCAATCGATCTCATCACCGAGATACTCTCTTACTTGCCGGCCGAATCCATCGCAAGGTTTCATTGCGTGTCGAAGTTATGGGACTCAACACTTTCAGGATCATATTTCACCGAGTTGTTTTTGCGCAGGTCTTCGGCTCGTCCGTATCTCTTATTCGCCATAAACCAACTTAAGGGAACTGAATATGAGTGGCGCTTTTACTCGTCACCTCAGCCTCAATTTCCAAATGAGAATACGTCTCATGTAGACGTCGATTTTTGCATGTCTTTAGATTCAGGTATTCACTCATTGTTCGAGATTTGTGTCCCAGTCTCCGGCTTGATCTTCTGCCCTCGTTTTCAGCAATCAATCGGCAAGACAGAGCCGTTGATATGCAACACCACTACGAAACAACAATACGTGAGCTTACCCATGTCGACAGACGTATGTGTTTATTCCGAGTATTTTGGGTATGATCCCATCGATAAACAATACAAAATATTGTGCATAAGCTACGGCGGAGGAGGAAAAGTCAATGGGTTTCATCTTCTTACATTCGGATGTCAAGAGGACTCGTCTTGGAGGTCAATCGAATGTCCCACAAGCCATAGACCCCGATCTTCTGGGATATGCTTCAACGGGGTTTTGTATTATGTTGCTCAAAGAGATGATGCATTATTGCGTCGTTGTGGGGTTGTTTGTTTTGATGTTAGGTCTGAGAAATTCCAGTTTCTTGATGTACCTGAGGCACATTCCCTTTGGCCTAAGAATAGGCGAGAACGATCTGATTGTTGTATCACAAGCTTCAAGGGTAAATTAGTTTTAATTAGATGGGATGCTATAGATAGTGGAAACGCTAACCTTGAATTGTCATTGTGGGTTCTAGAGGATTGCAAGAAACCAGAATGGTCAACAAAACATGACTACCGTTTGTCGCTTCCTATTGATATCGATGCTTCTGTGGTTGGTATGATTGGAACAGGCGAAATTGTGTTGACGACAAGTAAAGTTACATCCAACGTATTCTATGTTTTCTACTTCAACCCCAAGAGAAACACTCTAAAAAAGGTTACAATCCAAGGGATTGAAGGCTATCGTGGTGGGAGAGTTGAGACCTTCCTAAACCATGTCAAGAATTTTAAGATTATCACATAGAGCTAGTTTGGCTCTTCATCAGTGAATTATTATTTATTTATTTTTGTCTTTTTGGTCATTATATTCATCTTTTCTAGATACTGGTGTCAATGACTTATACAGTATTTTTTTGGTTTTCTTGTGATGATTTTCATTTTTTTCTGGATACTAGTTAATCGATCGTTGCATTAATATTAAGTAATCAAGTTTTAATTTTAAATACCTCTGTTTTTATCTTGTTTTAATAGTATACAAATTGCATATTTTTCATAGTTATTGTTTATAAGAGATGAAAAGAAATGCTTAATTTTGCGGAATGGTTTAGTTATTTTAACAAAATGATCAATGTTACCAACTGCAAAAATGTTGTTTTAGAGGTATATATATATCTCTTTGTACTTTATTCCAAGTTAGAATTGTCGTTGATTGGGTGTGTGATCAGTGTGAAAGCCATGTTTTAGGAAACATTAACGAAATTGAAGCGAAACTCAAACACAAAGCATCCCGTGGCATATTAAGGAATAAATACAAGTTGATTTGAATGTATATGTTTGAGCTTTTAATCTTGTTTTCACAGCGAAAATATAAAGTAAATACAAAGCTTTTGTAGTTTATCAAGGGTATCCATGGTAGCATCTTTTTACAAAGGGAAGCATAGAAAATTCTTATAAAGGGGAAATCAGAGAAGTATCAAGGCAAAGCAGAGAAGAGAAGAAAAGAGAAGCAAACAACACATAATCGTTCAACAGAGTAAATTGTTAATGGGTCTGAATCGACGTTATATGCATTTAGCAGTAGAAATTCCTTCATCATAGGTAACCAAGAAAACAAACATCTTTCATCATGTTCATATGGAAAAGAAAATTATAATACCATGTCCATATCCAAGCAATGGCTCATTCGTTCACTCATCAAACAGTAGCAACAACAAGTTGCTTGAAAGACCATGACACGGGGACTGTAAGCACAAGATCACACCACTTAACCTTGCCGCGAATCTCATGTCCGTATTTGCGCCTTTTAATCTCAATCTCCGCACACCAAATCTTAATAGAACCTATAGCAAATAGATTCTTATACCAAAAGAAACCACAATGTTTCCACCATAATTCACCAGTCCAACATGATCATATCGTAATTTAGGCAGGCCTTTCAAACCCTTCAAAACTCTCCAAGATCTTCTCTCAGAGTCGTACCATTTGATCATTCTGGGGGAGATGACTCTAAAGTAGTATTCCACGTTATCTATCGTGCAAGGACAATCTGAAAACTCACTGAAACGCACCCCCGATCCTACCGCATACCATTTATTTTCCTTGGGCTTGTAAACCATGTTCTTGTCGTCTCCAATCACGTAAAGATCTCCTTCCTTGGCAAGGCATCTGTCTATACGTTTCCCGCGTATCTCGAAGCCAGGTCTTGGGGCATGCTCCCATTTCCGGGTTCTGGGATCGAAAAACTCCATAAAGTCCGAGTAAAAGAAATCTGGCACGCGTTTCACTACATATATTTTCCCATCAACAACACTCACGAGGGGGTCCTCTCGAGCCACATGCATGCTCGGAGCTTCGTGCCAGGTATGAGACCGACAGTCCATGACGGTCGAGCATCCACCAATCATGTAGATATCAAAACCGACTGTGGCAGGCTTCCAATAAGACGGATGAGAAAAATCGTGACTTGGGACTGAAGTCATAAGATTCCTCGTGCATGGTGGACTCAAGCAGAAAGGAGTGAACCATCTAGGGATTCGAGTTGGTTCTCGGCCGAGAGTAAACCAACGTGTCTTATTGCTATAGAGCTGTAAGCAGACGTAGAGACAATTCTCGGTGATGCCTAAAAGCTGCCTTCGGATCTCGTAAAGCTCCGTAGAAGCTAGGAGAGAACGGAACCTCTTGGAAACTAAAGAGAGAGTTTGGTAGTACGATCTCGAGACGCGTGCTAAGCAGTTCAACAGTAGATCATCAGGGAGATACGGCATCATCATATCAACCGGTGACGACGACTCTTTGGCGTTCCAAGACCTAGACGTATTAGCAGACGATAAATCCATGTTAAAACCTCAATTATTCTGATTCGACGTTACCTTAAAAACCGGTGACGACTCTTTGGCGTTCGAATCAGAATATTATCTCATTATCTGATTCGTACTTTTTTACTCGTTAAAATATATTTGATTGACTCAAACAAATAATTTCAACTACTTTTTTGTTTATAAGATTCGGGTAATTCGTATCGATTACAATCGAGAGTGATCCGTCTTGAAATGGAATAATCTAATTATGAACTGAGTACTATAAATATGGGCCGAATACTTTATTTCATAGGCCCAAAATTATTCCCATGCTTTTGATTTTTTTTGTTAATATAATAAAGAAAGAAAGAAACAAGCGTGAAGAGTAGTAACGTTTGATAGTTTCTCCAAAAGTCCGCCACATCTAATTTCAAATCCGTTCGAATTACTACTGCTTCAGTCACAGTCACATTCACACACACACACACAAATTCCCAATTAGGAAAAGGTATGAACCCTAGTTTCTCGTCTTCAATTGAGAAGTATACGGTTTGATTCTCTACGATCCTGAGAATCAATCGGAGACTTCTAGAGGACACTGCGTGAGTAACCCAAATTTGGGAGAAGAGAAAACTCCGGATTCGGAATTTTTATGCAATTGACGAGAGAAAGGAGAAGGAATCTGTAGGAATCGAAGATGGCTTCTCGCAACCAGAACCGTCCTCCGCGCAGTCCAAACGCCGTAAGCCCCTTTTTTTCCGTTCTCTGCCACCAAATTGGAGACTTGTCTTTTGAATCACTGAAATCCGCATTTTGGGTTTTGTTCTGTAGCTTACCAGATGAAATTTCAATGTCTCATCCTCATCGGCTTTGACATTTCTTACTGATGTGTTATTGAGAAAACTTAGGGTGATCGTGGGTTCTGGGTTTCAACCTTTTTTTTTGATAGCAGGAATCGATAAAAAAAATCTGTGGCTTTTATAAATCTGTCTGTATATGATTTATGTTTGATCCAATTTCAGAGAAAGGAGGGTCTCGGCGGCATTCCCTTTGACAAGCGTAGGAAATTGGAAACGCCAGGTACTGGTCGAAGGCAAGCGTTTTCGACTGTGAACAAACAAGATATCACGACCAACAGCGATGTGGGCAGCGTAGAAGAATGTGGTAAAGTCGAATTTACAAAAGATGAAGTGTTGGCGTTGCTTAATGAGAGAGCAAAAGCTGGAAAGTTTGATCACAAGGTTTGTTTACTATGTTCCACTTGCTCTATGTTTATATATAAACACTGTACATGTTTTCTTCTGTGGTTTCACTAAGAAGGTTTTTTTTCTTTTTTCTTCTGTTGTTCCTGCAGGCTAAGATTGAGCAAATGACAGATATTATCAAGAGGCTGAAGCTTTGTGTCAGATGGTTTCAACAAGTTGATGAAACCCATGTACAAGAAAAGGAAAATCTGAAGGTTTCTTTGGAATCTGCGGAACAGAAATACAACTACAGAGGTTATTTACTTTCTTGCGAACCCTTTACATGCGGCAAGTTGTTCATGCATTTGGTTGTAGTACATAACTTTTTAAACTTTTCCAGAGTTGGAGACTAGGACAAAAGAGGAAGAGCTGAATGCCATTATATCAATGTTGAAAGAGAACGCAGTGTCACTACATGAAAAGCTTGCAAAGGAGGAGTCTAGTAAACAGGCAAGACTTTTTGTAGCCTTGTTTTTCTCATTGAAAATGTTCTCTCTTCATGCAATTTTTTTAATTGATTTTGCTGTCCTCTCACTTGTTCGACACTAGGATGCCATTGAAAATCATAGAAAAGAAAAGGAATCTAGAGTTGCATCTGAGAAAGCGCAGGCTTCTCTTGGAGAAGAACTTGAGAAAGTTAAAGAAGAGAAAACGGCTGCCAAGCATAAGGTTCACAATATATGTCTTTTGTTGTCTTCTTAGGTGTTTCGTATCTGTTTCTTGTGTTTAGTTCCAGGCGCGATCTGTTATTTACTATGGAAAATGGATTGTTTTGTAATTATAGGTGGTGTCTCTTGAGGATATGTACAAAAGGCTGCAAGAGTACAACACAAGTTTGCAACAATATAATAGCAAACTCCAGACTGATCTGGAAACAGTTCGAGCTGAACACACACGTGCCGAAAAAGACAAGTCAAGTATACTGGAGAATCTTACGACACTAAGGGGTCACAGCAGGTCGCTGCAGGATCAATTAGCTTCAAGTAGAGTGAGTTTCTCTTGTCTACCACTGGCGTTTTACTCACGTGCTTACCTTAATTTGTCTCATTTTTTCCTAATTTTTTCATCTTCCCTTTTTTTTGCGATCAAGGTTTTGCAAGATGACGCTAAAAAACAGAAGGATTCATTGGTTACGGAAGTTACTAATCTCCGGAGTGAGCTCCAACTAGTTAGGGCTGATCGTGATCGCCAAGTTGTACAGTCAGAAAAACTGGCTGTAGAGATCGGGAAGTACAAGGATAATGTCGGAAAATCATCGCAAGAGCTACACATCTTGATAGCAAGATCAGGATCATTGGAGGTCAGTTCAAAGTTACAATTACCGCATTCCTGCCTCATATTCTTATCTAACATTGCAAGTTTTACCCTGCAGGAAACATGTTCATTGCAAAAGGAGCGTATAAATATGTTGGAGCAGCAATTAGCAATCGCCAATGAAAAGCAAAAGGTACCAAGAGTACCATCAGATACTGTTGATTTTTGAATTGCTGCTCTGATAGATTATTGTATTATTGAATACAGATGGCAGATGCATCGGTATCTCTTACTAGGACAGAGTTTGAGGAGCAGAAGCAACTACTGTGCGAACTACATGCCCGCCTTGCAGACATGGAGCATCAACTGTGTGAGGGAGAGTTATTGCGGAAGAAGCTTCATAACACTATTCTTGTAAGATTTTTTTTTGTTTTTACCACTATGTGTGTTCATATGGCTATCTTGATATGATCTAAGAAAAGCTGTAAATTCAGGAACTGAAAGGCAATATACGTGTCTTTTGCCGAGTGCGTCCCTTGTTACCAGATGATGGAGGACGACATGAGACAACTGTTATAGCCTATCCTACTTCAACAGAAGCTTGTGGAAGAGGTGTTGATTTGGTTCAGAGTGGTATGATATTACCTGACTTGAATTACGTTTTTTCTCACGGAAAACTATTCCCATATATAATAAATCCTTTTTTTCCTGCCTTGTGGTGTTGTATATGTCATCAGGGAACAAGCATCCTTTCACCTTTGACAAAGTTTTCAATCACGAAGCTTCGCAGGAGGAAGTTTTCTTTGAAATATCTCAACTTGTACAAAGTGCATTGGATGGATATAAGGTCTATTTCCTTCATTAATTTGTGTATTTTGGAGATACTTATATGGAAATAACATTATAATTAGAGGAACTTATTTGAAGTAATGTTGCTGTATTTTGTATGTGTAGCGCATGAACTACTGTGCTTGTGTAGTTGTAGCTCCTTTTTTGTCAAATTTGAAGACATGTTCTTTTGTTGATGCGTCTACTTCAAATCTTTGTGGTTACAGGTTTGTATCTTTGCCTATGGTCAGACGGGTTCTGGAAAAACCTACACAATGATGGGCAGGCCTGAGGCGCCAGAACAGAAAGGCTTGATCCCTCGATCACTTGAACAGATATTCCAAGCCAGTCAATCACTCGGTGCACAAGGCTGGAAGTACAACATGCAGGTGTACATTTCAGCCCATAACATTGATTGATTTCATGGCATCACCCTTTTGTCTAACTTTGTTTGTCTGATTCCAAATATTTCTTTGTAAATTAGGTATCTATGTTGGAGATATACAATGAGACCATCAGAGATTTGCTCTCTACAAATCGAACAACTACTATGGAGTTGGTGCGAGCAGACAGTGGCACCTCGGGAAAGCAATATGCAATCACACATGATGTAAATGGAAACACCCATGTCAGCGACTTGACTGTTTTAGATGTATGCAGCATTGGAAAGATCTCATCACTCTTGCAGCAGGCTGCTCAGAGCAGGTATTGTCTTGGAAACTTTATTACGAGTTCTGGCCTGTTTTTATATGTACAGCATCATCTTAGTTATGCATTAGCAAAGAATAAAAAAAAAAAAAAAAAATAATAATAATAAAAAGAAAAAAAAAAAAAAAAAAAAAAAAAAAAAAATAAAATAAAAAAAAAAATAAATATTAATTTTTGCAGGTCAGTAGGTAAGACTCAAATGAATGAACAATCATCGAGGAGCCATTTTGTGTTTACTATGAGAATTTCAGGTGTGAATGAGGTAATAACGTCTTTGCCATCTTGAGTTGATTCTTGTCTTGTATAGTTCTCTTTCATACTTCGTAAATCCTTGTTTTATCAACACATCCTTCCTCTTTCAGAGCACTGAACAGCAGGTACAAGGTGTTCTCAACCTAATCGATCTTGCTGGAAGCGAGAGGCTATCGAAGAGTGGAGCAACTGGAGAACGGTTAAAGGAGACACAGGCTATAAACAAAAGTTTATCGGCTTTGAGTGATGTTATCTTTGCACTGGCTAAGAAAGAAGATCATGTTCCTTTCAGAAACTCAAAGCTAACATATCTGCTCCAGGTTTGTTTTCATTGTTTTATGACTGCATCCATGAATTAGTTTTCAAACGTCCTTGCAAATCAAGTAACAATGGCCTATCTTTGAGCAGCCTTGTTTAGGAGGAGATTCAAAGACCTTGATGTTTGTAAACATTTCACCTGACCCATCTTCTGCTGGAGAGTCTCTTTGCTCTCTTCGGTTTGCTGCAAGAGTAAACTCATGTGAAATTGGTGTACCTAGGAGACAAACTTCAACAAAGCTCATTGACTCTCGCTTAAGCTACGGCTAAACATGTTCAAATGATCTGACAATTGATTAGTTCACAGCTCTCTTCTTTGGGGTTTTGACACATCACTTCTCTTCTCTTGTAACCTCTTCGAACTCGGTTACTAACATCTGTTTCGGGATCTTAATGATTGTGGAGCAGCTTGCTGACTTAGCAATGTGGCCTTCTCCATGTTGTATGAGAATGAGTATCTTCTGCTATTGAATGTTTAATGTATTTTTTTCCAGACAGCAAGTGTTTTATCCAATTGTTCGGTTATCAATCTTGTTCGTTGGATTACAGAACATTAGATTTAACACAATATTACAAAACATTAGCAAACAAGCTACATAACTGTTGTTTCCAGTCAAGGTCTTAACTATAGTTACACCCCCATATTATTAACTTTTACAAAAACGTATTAACATTACAATGCCATCTTGCTCCAAATCTCCCTCTTACGTAGAGGTCATTTGAGAGCCTCTGTTGCGTAAAACAAGAAAAAAGAAGAAACGAAAAATTTCACAGATCCAAAGATTTGATGTCTTAACATGGCAGCTTGAAACCCATGTCCTTGCCAGCCACAAAATCAGTCCATACATCAAGAGCTCCAAAGCTAGTCATAAGGACAGTGCTCAGAGACATCACTGTCCCGACCGAGAACACAATAATGGAAGCTCTTCCGAACTGAGCTACTGCTTTCTGAACCAAAACAAGACCGAGAAGCGAAGCAAAGAAGCAAATCAAGGAAAACAAGTAAGCTGCCTCTGTGTTTTGCATTCCTAGTAGCAAGTACTGAACCGCAGACATTGTTGCTGAGAAGAACACCATGAATGAAGTTGTTGCTGCTGTTATCTGCATCAATTCATATATTCAAATTAAACACTTGTGAAAAATCTGAAAAATTGGTGAAAAATGTTTGCTTTTCTTTTTTATATATATATATATATATATATATACATACCTGTGGTGGTATCCCAGCTTGAAGAAGAAGAGGGCTTATAAGCATCCCACCTCCAATACCGAATATACCGCCCAATAAACCGGCTAAAAATGACATTACCGGGAACATTAACCGCGTGGACCTGTCCAGTCTTGTACCTTCTTGATTTTTCTGCTCATGTAAGATAAATACTGTTTAGTATCAGATATTTTGTCTGAATTTTCAATCTGATTTGTAGCTTTCTCTGTGCATTTACCTGATTGTTTGAGGATCTTTCTTGCTGACTTTCGGTTCTCGAAAGAGCCAGCTTTGTGAAAACCAAAGCAAGAGGTATCTGAAGTGAAAGCAGAATCCAATACTCAACACCACAAGGCTTTATCGTTATGATTCCCTGCACATAACACATATACAGAGTCTGACACTTTTTTCTATAGCAAAATTAATAAAGATCTATCAATCTATGGAGTTATATATCATTACCTTTCCATCTTTGTTACCTCGGAGAAGATAAAAAACAAAAAAAGACGCCCAAACAACAATCAAGACACCAAGTTTCGTCCATGGAAGCTTTGCTTTGTTAATATTATCTTGAGATTCAAGGAGAGGTGCTTTAAGGCTCTTAGTATCCTCCTCTGTTTCGCCTCGGCCTTTCTCAGGCCTCTGGTGTCCTTTCCCTCTCGCAAACTCAGTCTCAAGTTTCCAAAACTTGACTCCATTTCTACAAGTCTTCAAGCTAGACCAAGCAAGGAACACCGCGAAAAGAATAGTGATGAGCCACTCTGGCAAAACTCTGTTGCAGATGACACCGATACTCACTCCTAGAAGCATACAAGGCTCAAGAAGCAACGCTAAATCGTAATCAAGCAATGCTTGACCGCCAAAGAGATTGTTGATTACATTCGCAATCGATCCACCGGTTACCATAAAAGCAGAGAAGCTTGAAGCTGTTTTCAAGTCTAGCCCTGCGACTATAGTCATGATCGGAATGAACAAACCTCCACCGCCGATTCCACCTGCGCTCGAGATTAAGGCAGCGAGGAAACATAAGACTCCAGCCACAATGATTGCTGAAGATAGCTTGAGTTCAGTAGCACTTGATTCTTTCAACGAAGTTCTCCATTGTTGGACTTTGTAGAGAATCTTATGAGATATTGGTGGGTTCTCGTGATTGATCTCTTCTTGTTGATCCGCGTTGATCGCAAAAACACAGAGAAGAAGAAGAAGGAAAACGAAAAGGGTCTTCATTTTCTTTGTCTTAAAGCTTGAAACTTTTGTCTTGTTTGCTTTTGATCTAATTTAACCCATCGTTGTTCTTTATATTGAAGGTGTCAAAGAGTGGTAAGCACATTTCATTTGCAAGTTGCTTTCGGATGAGTAGGCTGCAAGTAATCTAGTTGACTTGCAACCAAAACAATGATATTTAAGATAGATTCATTGATTTACCTGTGATCTGTGGCAATATTCAGACGAAGAAGAGTTCTAAGAAGAAAGTGAAGAAGCAGTTGTTGTCTGAAACAGTGGAATATGTCGTTTCAGATAAGGAGAAGAAAGAGTTAATTTAATGGTTTCGGATTTGACGTGGTTGTGTAATAATGTGTTTGATACTTAAGCCAAGTCTCTTTGCATTCATAATTCTAAAAAAATTGTAATCTGTTTTAGCTTTCAATTTGTTTTTAAGAAGGGGACAAAGTAAGATTAAGAAAGCGTCTCCTCTGAACTTCATGGAACATGGTAAATCCATGCTTAGTCAATTTGAAATTTCATCAAAAAAAAAAATCCACGCTAGTCAAATAATAATTTATTTTGTTTTAAAAAAAGAAAAACGAATTCTAAAATTTATGTGGAGTCAAAAAAAAAAGAAGTGAATCTATGGATTTTAATTAATTGGCTCCACTAATTACTGAAAATGTTTAAATTGGGAACATGATTTTAATGTTTACATAGTTTTAACCTTTTTTATTTTCTCCTATTACTTTTAAAATATTATTTTCAATGTTAAATTCAATTGATGTTCATTATATAAATTTTGGTCAATGGTTTTTGCCTACATTTGTTATCTGGTTTTTCCATATATTATCTATCCTCTGATTTTATGTTTTTTTTTTTTTGAACTTTACCTCTGATTTTATGTTTAAAAAACAGTTTTGGTCTCAAAGGTTTCAAAAATAATGAAAAAAAGAAGAGAAAGAACTCTGTCATTGTAAAATTTTAGATTTACTTTACTCCTCATTTTGATTTTTTTTGTTTCACCATCTTTCATTCATGGCTTCTGCTTCAATGCTTTACTCTTTCTTCTTCTTCTTCTTCTTGACTTACGCTGAAGAAAACGCCACCGTTCACACCTTTTGTTTCTACGACGGAGGAAACTTCACATCCAACACTTCATATTCTGTCAATCTCAACCGTCTGATCTCATCTCTCCCCGATCTAACTCCAACCATCAACGGCTTCTACAACATCTCCACCGATGGCGAAGTCAAAGCCATAGCTTTATGCAGAGGAGATCTAAAACCAAATCAAGATTGCATCAGTTGCATAACAAACGCCGCAAAACAGCTAGTACAAAAATGTCCAAACATCATAGAAGCCGAGATATGGCTCGAAAAATGCATGTTTCGGTACACGATTCGAACCATTTTAGGTCAATTGGAGCCAGTTCCTTTTTATCACACGTCAAGCAATGTTAGCGTGAGGGACAAGAAAGGTTTCAGCAAGGGTTTAGGTGACCTATTGGATTCATTAGGGGCAAAAATTGTGGCTGCGTATGAGACCGATGAGGTTAAGTTTGCAGCAGGAGAGAAAGGGAAGATCTATGCGTTGGCTCAGTGTACACCAGATTTGTCTAAATCAGATTGTAGAATCTGTCTTTCTCAGATCTTTGCTGAAGTTCCTACTTGTTGTGATGGAAAGATAGGTGGATGGTGGATGAATCCAAGTTGCTATTTTAGGTTTGAAGATTATCCATTTTTCCATCTCTCGGATATTTCACAACCTTTTTCTCCTCATAACAAAAGAAGTGATCAAGGTATTACAAGTTAAGCTAATGTCATCAAATGGCTTAGAGATATTTTATAATATAATTTTTGATTCTCTGTTGTTACTTGCAGGAAACGGTAAATACCGGTCTATAACTCTCGTCTTTGCGGTAATTCCCAATGTGACAATTGTCTTAGTGCTTATCTCTCTCTTTATTTACTTAACGAAAAGGAGGAAGAAGAAGAAAAATCTGACGGAAATAGCTGAAAGTAAGTTTGTAACTTGTAAGCGCTGTTTAATGATAACTGGTGATGCTGAAACCCTAATTCTTCGTCTCCTTCTTCCTTATCCCGCTTTGCAAATTTCGATCTGCAGATGGATTTGAGAGTGCAGACTCATTGCATTTTGATTTTGACACCATAAGAGTAGCAACAGATGACTTCTCTTTAAGGAATAAGATCGGTGAAGGTGGTTTCGGGGTTGTCTACAAGGTTGATTCATCTTACTGCACTCTTCTTCATTGCTCTAATTATAATAATCTCCAGATTAACACCACTAATCCTGTAATCGAATCCATTATAGGGACGTCTTCGAGATGGGCAAAAGATAGCTGTTAAAAGGTTATCGATAGATTCAGGACAAGGCAATGCCGAGTTTAAGACAGAAGTACTCTTAATGACTAAGCTGCAACACAAGAATCTTGTGAAACTCTTAGGTTTCTCCATCAAAGAATCTGAAAGAGTTCTTGTCTATGAGTTTATCCCTAATACAAGTCTTGATCGGTTCTTGTTCGGTATATTTATAGTCTCTCCTTTCAATGGTTTTGTATTATTCCAACAAACTTGTCTTTTTCAGTTTCTTTCCTCTTCTAATGAAAATGTAGATCCTATCAAGCGGAAGCAATTAGACTGGAGAAAACGGTACAATATCATCGTAGGAATTTCCCGGGGATTGCTTTACCTTCACGTAGGCACAGGTTTTCCGATAATCCACCGTGATCTCAAATGCTCCAAAGTGCTTTTAGATGGACAAATGCAACCTAAGATCTCAGATTTTGGATTGGCAAGACAATTCGATTTCGATAGAAGTCAAGCAATAACAGGAAGAATTGCTGGAACTTGGTAAGTCTAAGCTACTCAAAACCACCAATTCAGCAAGACAAACAAGAATCAATCTCTCATCTTTTCTTGTTTCTGTAGTGGATACATGGCTCCAGAGTATGCAATGCGCGGGAGATTCTCTGTGAAAACAGATGTTTACAGCTTCGGAGTTGTTGTTCTTGAGATCATTTCAGGTATAAGAAACAGTGAAGGCACAGATCTCCCAACTATTGTAAGTGACAAGAAACACACAACCACAGATCAACAAAATCCAAGAAGTGGGATTAATTAAGTGATGTTTTTGTCTCTTCTTTTTTTTTTTTTTTGCAGGCTTGGAAGAATTGGATTGGAGGAACACCAATGGCTCTGATAGATCCTCTTCTTCTGAAATCTTACTCTAAGAAACAATCAATGCAATGCTTAGAAATCGCTCTGTCTTGTGTTCAAGAGCATCCTACTGAAAGACCAACAATGGATTCAGTTGTTTCGATGCTTAGCAGTTAGCTCTGATTCTGAGTCTCTCCAGCTCCCAAAGCCATCGCAGCAGCCTGGTTTCTTCAGAAGATCAACGTCGTTTTCGATTTCCGTAATTGATGTTTCTCTCACAGATTTGTCTGCACGTTAAGTGTTGATTGAAAAATTGATGTTAGAAAATGTATAGAACCAATTCCTGATAGTTCAATTTAAAACCTTAAATTTACTTTTATGCTTTTGTTTTTCTGTATAAAGTTTAAAGCTTTTTTAGTTGGGGGAAACAAGTACACAGCTTCGGGGTTTATAGACGAACCCAGTTCCTTCAATTCTTCTTCTCCATTTTTGTGACTATGGCGACTACTCTTCGGAGATTATTCTCCAATTCCGTACGTCAATCTCTTCAAGGAATCTTCTTGAGCAAACCCTTTATCCGGAAACAGCTTCGTCTTCCTTCGAGCTCTCGAAGTTTATCTCTTTCATCAGATTATCAATTTGGCTCTGCGACTGGTGAGGTTTCTTCATATGCAGGTGAGTCTAGTTGCGGATTTCTTCCTTATTTGGTGTTAAGTTCGATAAGTTTATTCGGGACACCAAGTGTTTGCGGAAATGCCCCTGAGAGCATACGGAATCATGTAACTGACAAGCCGTATATTTTCAGTAGATTCAGATCAATTAGGGTATTAGAGATATAGTTCAGCTTCAGAAGTTACAGGTTTAAGATTTATAGAATGTTCGTGAGACAAAGCTAGCTAAAACTCAAAAGCATAAAAATACTGAAGTTCCATGATTTTGCTGGAAGTTATAGCTATTACTAAGATTGAATGTGTATTAACTTATGCATTACTGCATCTTACATGATTTTGGGATCTATGTATCAAGATGTTGAAACTAACTGTAAATCGTGGGTCAGAGACCCGTGGTGGTATTGTCAATGAAGGTTTTCTGAGATGGAGAAATGGAGGAGGGGCATGTCATAGCTCGGCTCAAATTGATTCGTCGGCTTTGGTTGAGTTTGGCGCAGTAGTTCATGAAAAAGCAGTTTTAGGTGCAGAGGTTCAAGTAGGGTCCGGGACTGTAATTGGACCATCAGTTAAAATCGGTCCTTCCACAAGAATCGGGTAACATTTCTTGTACATGTTTCTAATAGACTGTGGTTGTATTCAGCGTCTATAAAAAAGATTCTATTTGCTGATTTTACTTCTATCCAGATATAATGTTTCAATCAGCAACTGTAGTATTGGTGATTCATGTGTTGTCCACAACGGAGTCTGCATAGGTCAAGATGGTATGAACAAACTCACATAGATTAACCGAGATCATAGGCTTGAAGAGCTTTGGTTTGAGATTAAGTCTTTCATTGTTCGTTTGTTCTTCTTCGTTCAGGCTTTGGTTTTTATGTGGATGAACACGGAAACATGGTGAAAAAGCCCCAAGTAATAATCCCCTATTGCATTTCTTGAATCTGAGTCAACAATTCGCGGTTCAGAAACTCATTTTCTTTTCTCTTTCTTTGTCGTGTCTTTAGACGTTAAACGTAAGCATAGGAAATCGTGTGGAAATCGGAGCTAATTCTTGCATTGATCGAGGCAGGTAACAGATTTGAATCTATTAACTAGCTTCCATAAGAACACCATTCGTGGTTTCACTTACTTTGTATAAAAAAAATTTGCAGCTGGAGAGATACAGTGATTGAAGATGATACAAAGATAGACAACTTAGTCCAGGTTTATAGGTTATAAGCCTCATTTGTTTTTTTCAGTCTTTTTAATTGAGAAAACAACATAATACTTTATGAGCTACTTTATTTACTCTTGTTTTTTTGCAGATAGGTCACAATGTGATCATAGGAAAATGTTGCTTGCTTTGTGGTCAAGTAGGCATCGCTGGTTCAGTAACGTACAAAATCTGAACCCTTTTTGGTTCCATTGAAAGAAACAATTTTTTAAGTTTTTCAAGACTCAAAAGTCAAAAAACTTTTTCTGTAGAATTGGTGACTATGTAGCTTTAGGAGGACGAGCTGCTGTTCGAGATCATGTCTCCATTGTATCCAAGGTAATAAGTAAGCTTTAACCGGTTTAAAGAAAAGCGGTTCTTGGTGCGGTTTGGTTCAACAAAACATCTTTCTTTTTTTGTGTTTAGGTTCGACTTGCGGCTAATAGTTGTGTTACCAGAAACATCACTGAGCCAGGGGATTTTGGAGGCTTTCCCGCTGTAAGCAATCTCTTAAGTTAATCTGTTATCTTCCAATTTTCACGAATATATTAATTGATCGATATCCAAACTAAAACCGAGCTGAAAAATGGATTCCAAGAAACTGATATGAAATTTTCTTGTAGAGATGAGGAATTGTGCTCTCTTATAGATTCTTTTGTTCCTGACTTCAGGTTCCAATTCACCAGTGGAGAAAGCAGATTGTTCAAGATCGGATTTCGAACAAGAGGAAAACCTGAATCAGAGGTTATAAAATTGAGTACTTGTAATGTAATTTGATTAAGAGTTTTCACAAAGCTCAGAAACAAATTTTAAACAACAACCAAGTTAAGATATTTGGTGTGAATTCTTATCAACTGAATTTCATATTCGAGATGCAAATAGTTACAAGCGAAGATTGTAGCTAAACAATGATTAAGACCTACAAAATAGGAAACAGTTTAGTTTCCTTTCTCCTGCCAATTTCAGACAACAATGTGACGAAAATCCAAATTATTTACCCGAGAACTATAGACATCATTCAACGGTCTCTATACTGAATTGCTTTTACCATATTAACATTTTCTTTTTCAGAAAAAAGAAAAGGACAGTGAAAAGAGAAGACAGAAATGTAGTTTTGTTTGGAATGTCTTCGATGAAGGACTTGTTTTGTTTTTTACGTCGAGACCAACTAACTGGTTTAAAACTTCAAAGTTAAAAGTACAGCAAGATGTGAATAATGTAGACTATATAATATAATTGTCTCTCTCTATTTATATAAATAGGAAGTTGGATATTTATTTTTATTTGATAGTATTATTAGTATGGGACTATGGGTAATGGGTGCGTTGCATTATTCAAAATTTCAAAATGTATTTTAGTGAGACAGCTTCTCTGGCTGCAATTCATGAGTATGAACTATCTTATGCCTTGATCAATCAAAATGTTTTTTCTTCTATTTTCTCTAATCTCTTTCATATATTTGCGGTCCACTATGTTCTGTTTTTCCTTCTTTTTTTTTTGCATGGTTTTATGGTAGCCACTAGTTTTATTGTTTTTTTTTTCTTCTCATAATCAGTCTAAATCTTAATAGTATAGTATAAAGATATTTAATTTGTATAAGTCGAACCGAACTCAGAACTTAATCAAAACTCGATAAAAAAATCAGAAGAAAAATTAATTTGGTTAAAATATTTTTTAGTTATCTAAATGAACGAATCCAAAAGAAATTGAAAAACATACTAAAACTCGTTTTTCTGAAGTTGAAAATGTTTGATGAAAAACAGAAGTTGAAATGAAAGTAAAACCATACCGAACTGAGTTCATAGTATATTTGGTTATATAATTCTTCGAAAGCAACTAAAGCTATATTTCAACTTTATATTTCAACTTTAACAACCAAAGTTCATAGTATATTTGGTTACGTTTAGTTATATATTTCAATTTTAACAAAATTCGTCATTGTTTTTTTTATATTTTTACAATGACGCAGTGCTTTTTTCAGCTTCAAACTCTAAATAATTTAAATTAACTACCTATGCTTATAACTGTAATCCATAAATCTACATCGACCAATACAGTGTTAGTCAACCTACATAGTGTCGTTTTGGACGTTTGAGTCTGAAAACACAAAACAACGTCGTTTTGAATTGGGGCTAAAATTTCAAATTAGGAATTTATTTTCATTTTCTTCGACTTCATCGGACATCGTTTTATAAATTATATTTTCTAAATTTTTGTTCTATGATTCTATCTATGGACCGTGGAGGAGGCACAGTGATTTAGAAACTGAATTTATGATGTCGATGTCGCCAATTTAAAGGATCCTCGTTCCAACCTTTCCGTAACATCAGCTTTCGCACAAGCAACATCATGGGAGGGTTCTACCTTGTGTGTTTTCAAATATGAACTTGTTTCTGTACTTCCAAACAATTTTTTAAAAAAATCGTAAGAGTTCTAGATTTTCGACACATAATCTTTTCCAGTATCCAAAATCAGTCTTTAGATATTATGATTTTTAAAAAAATACTCTTTCAGTCTGTACATAAAATAACCAACCACATTATATTATCACTAGACCACCAACTCTTTGGTAAATACAAAAAAAATTGACAAGAAAAAGAATAAAAACATTTCATACTTGAGAAGATTAACATATTTACCTGATAAATCAATTAACTTATTTTTTTATCATGAAACTCGAATTTAGTTTAGATTGATAAAATCATTTCAAATAAGTCATACTTTTTCCTTGTACTCAAAGTTTTTCATAAATATTACCGTTTACACATTCCAGTCATCATTACCAAACAATATTTTTTTAGAAAAAAAAATTATATCATTTTCCCCCTTTTTGGTCGTAAAATTTACCTTTAAAGTTTTGTAAATTTCCTTAATTTTCAACTTAAGGAAAAAAGCTATGCGAGGAGATAATATCTAGAAACATAATTCTTTAAAAAATATCTAACGCCCAAACACCTTCTAGATAACAGATATTAATTATTATTTGTTCTATCTTCTCTATTCTCCCATAAACACTCGATAACATATTTCATTATTTGCGATTTTTATACATAAATTGTCATATAGCTCGAGACCTCTCCCTGTCGCCTATGTCTTTCAATTTTGTTTTTTTTTTCATGATGTCTAGCTCTCATTTTTGTTTTCGGTTTCGGTTTATTTTGTATTTCCGCCCACAAGACCCCAAATTATCTAAGAAAATATCTTCAAGAGTGACAAATTCTATCTTTGTACTTAACATTTAAACCAAACAAAAAAACTATCTTAGTGAAAATAACTATTTACGGACTTCGATAATTCTTTTTCTTTATTGCTTTGTAAACGTGTTACGTGATTGTGTTCTTAAGCACGGTGGAAAACTGTGAAAATCAAATTTTTTAAAAATATATATTTATACTTTACAGGGTAACCATTTTTGGAATTTCCTTTTTCGGAAAAACGAATTTATTAGGCTGCAAACAAATGAAAAATGGTTGGAAACCATCTTTAAATGATATTTTTGCAATAATTAACTGTGGATGTGTACTAGTTGCTATATTTTCTAAATGTTATTTTAAAATTTACATAAAAGAATTGTGGTTGACTTATCATTACTTTTAGTTATGCAGATAAGGAACTCCATACAAAATTATAAACTCATTAATTTGAAATTACAACATGGAAAAATTAACAAGGAAAGAAAATTAGGAGTCAAATGAAAAAAGAAAGAGTACCTTCCGAAGCAAGCATATCATAAAATAGGGAAGTTAGTTGCTCACCTTAATGATTGTTCATCGTATATTCCTCAAATATTTTTTTCGTAGAATTATTGAATAACCTTCATTTTAAAAATTCGAACACCGATTAGATTGCAATTAATAATTCTGCCCGTGACAGACAAAAAAAATCTGTATCTATAAGTGTATAATTCAATCCAGATTATATCATAAATTCATAATATTTATTTATATTTTCTTTATCTTTTTAATAAATAAGAAAAGTCAAAAATTTAAATACAAAAATATGCATGACAAAAGTACATATAAAACTCTTTACTAATCAATAAATATTAATAGGAAAAAAATTAAAAGCATACTATTCCAAATGTAAAGCACCATTTTACTTTCCACTATTTTTTTACATGTTTTTCTATTGTTTAAAAAAAAATTATAGTTAGTTTCACTTATTTTCCATTTGATAGTTCATATTAGATAAAATAATATTTTTCATAACTAATTATGCTTTTTCAATTTTATTTATAATAAAAAGAATAAATCAAATATTTATATCTTTTCAGAAACATGATACAGTACTATTTTAACCAACCAAATGAGAATTTTAAAAAATTCCCTGTATAAATCGAATTCAAAGAAAGAATAAATTGACGCTATACCCTCAAATATTTTAACCATCAAACCACTACAGCTTGGTTAATAAACCAATTTTAAATCAAAGGTTTTATAATAACAATTAAAAAAAAAAACATATTCTTCCATCCTTCATCCCACTGAGATCAACTAAGCTTAAACTAAACATATAAATCATGATTATGAATAAGTAATTACTCATTAGTCTATCTCTAATCTCTCGTGCGTGTGTGACTACTACTATCCCTGAGAAATAAATAAATAAATAAGAAAAAAAGGCACCAACCCATTTAGAAAAAAATCGCCACATAAATAAAAGTAAAAGCCTTTCCTCTCTTTCAGTTTCGACATTCCCCAGAATCTCTTTCCTTTTTGTCTCTAACCAAAAACCTTAATTACCTTTCTTCATCGTGAAACAGAGCATAACAGAGCACAATAGAGACGTTCGACTCTGTCTTAATCTCCCTAAATCCTCTGTTTCAATTTTAAAGTAAGTTGATTCCATATTCTTGTTCATGTTTCCTCTCTGGTTCCGATTACAATTTCTAAACGAACAGAGAATTACGAGTTTTTTTCTCTCTTATAATTGACTTCTGTTTCTTCATGAACATGATGATCGTCTCTCTCTCTCTCTCTCTCCGTGTTTCTCTCTAGTTTTGTTCCCTCTTATACACATCTAGATGTGTATAAGAGACAGATGTCATATATTTGCGGTCCACTATGTTCTGTTTTTCCTTCTTNTCTCCTTTGGAGTGATTCTACTGAAACTCAATAATTGATGTTTTTATTTATTATTATGTAATAAGAAAACTGATAAAATGGGAAAAACAAAATATTTTTTTTAAAGCTGCAGAGAAGTGTTTCGAGGAAAGGGTCTCCAAGAAGCAACAACGAGAGGAAGCTCCATTGTGACGCAAATGGTAATGACAAGGAGACCTCATTTCCTCAGTCCCCACTTAGAGGTAAAAATTTAAATCATTCTTCAATATCGATAATTTCTTTAATATATATGTCATATTCTTTGATACATCATTTCCTTTAAATACATGATACGTCGATTAGTTTTCAACAAAGTAAGTATTAAAACTAACGTTTCATTACACGTATATGGACAAATGCATTTTCTTTGAGCCCAATGGTACATTTTGTCTCTTTCTTCATTTTTTTGTTACCATGTGATTATAACATGATAGTATCAAATGGAGCTAGCAGATTCTTGTAATAAATTCGATTTGGGCGTATGTGACCGTGAGTAATAAAAAAATCTTAGATTTGACAAAAAACAATGTGGGTTTTTAGGATGGAAACAAATATATCTCAGACTTTTGATAATACAAATTATTGTTATTTTATGCGGTAAGATATTTTCTTGGGGTTTTGTTATTTTCATGACATGAAATGTTTTTGGGTATTTTTATCGCTAACGCAAGAAAGGTTCGGTTTGCCTAATCTTAACGACGTTGAATATATATTAATCCGCTGGTTATTTTCCCTTTGAAGGTATAAAATTATAAATTACAAAGTGTTAGGTGGGATTTAGTTGATGTGACCAACCCATGCGTTTTTAGCTGTAGACCGTAACTAAGGTTTATATATATTTAAAACGAATTACTTTATCACCATTTCTCCTTTTTAAAAATATTTTATTTTTATTTTTTTCCCATACATCTTACTAGTTAACTTTATACGTCATGCTTGCAATCTAAGACATATATATACATATATTTACAAGATCAACTAAAAGGAAAAACTATTTCTTGATTTCTCATTTTGAATATTTTATATGTGTTACCTACATAACTTTATGCAGACCACAACACAAACCAATATTCCAACTCTTTATTCTCATGCACCGCATGCTCTCACTCATACTTTTATTAAATCTGGCATACCAATTACTAATGAATACGTTACGATTCAATTTATTTTGTCTTGTCAAATAAAGAAAAAGAATCATTATTCATTGTATTAATTAAAGCTTGTGGTATGGCATTTGATGAGTTGTAGGGTCAAGCACGCCGGAAAAGCCGACCACCGTGGGCCCCACTGATCATGCAGGCACGGCCACAGCGGCAGCCACCGCTGTTTCAGCCTCGCCGCTCCATCAGATCACCGTTACTACGGCTGCGGCCACCGCCGGAAATATGATCTCTGACCAAAACAGAGAGAGAAGATTTGGTTTTGCAAGGAAGTCGAGTTTTAAACGCTCTCACTCTTCTTGGATGCTTGATCCGAAGAAAATCGTCCTCTTCTTTGCAACTTTGTGAGTAATTATTTCACATCCTTGTTTTCCAACATAATCTATTTATTTAAACTAACCTACAAATATATTAGCCTATGGAATACAAAAAGGCAATAATATAAAACTCAAAACGCATGCATCTATAATTAATTACTAAAGAAAACATGTTTTATAGTATTTTCGGGTTGTTTTAGTTTTTCGGATTAAATATGGATCAATAACAAACCAAGAAACACTATAAAACATGTTTTCATTTTATTGGGTTTAGAAGTCTTGATTACTAATTATCATAAGTCATGTACGACTTTCAACTGAAAATGGGAGTTATCTATCACAATTTAATAAGTAAAGTTGTTTTTGACGAATATATATATTGATGGAATGTTAAATTTTTGTGACAGGTCAAGCATGGGATCAATCTTGTTAATCATATTTACTCTCTCGATCAGCAAGTCTAATCCCGGGGATATGCCTCTAGACTAATAGTAAAAATACAAGAAGAGCGTATACATACATATATTATGATATGGACCCACCTAAGTTTGTGGCTATAGAGAACATGCCACAAACTCACCGACCTACATTTGAGGAGATGAACCAGAAGAACATTACAAAAAAAAAAAAACGAAGAGCGGAAGGTTGTGATAATAATTATTTTTTATATTTTTTCTCTGTATTTCAAATTTATTTTGTCTAGTATGTGTCTTTTCTTTTTGTTGTGTTTCTTGATGTATATAAATCAGTCGGCGTGAGCATTTTTTTAGTTTTGGTTTGGGTTCACATAGAGAACATTTGAGCCGTGTTAGAATTGAATGAAATTGAGTTATTCCGCTCGTGTGCTACTTGTGTTTTCTAGTAAATCTCTTTTTTCTGATGTCTTCCATTTTTTTTTAATCATTTCAATTATGTTTTGATTCATTTTGAGAAAAAGCAAACTATGTAGACCAATAATTTTGGTTTGAGTTTGTTTTTTCCTTGCCCCCATCTAATCGTATTTCTGTTAGAATAACTTCATAACAATTTTTCCCACAAAATTTCAAAATAACAATTTTTCCCACAAAAGATTTCCCATTTTGAAACATTCATAAATTAACTGGGATTTATATCAAAAAATTTCCCAATATACGGGTACTTATCAGTTTTTTTGAAAAAAACGAAAAATTCAAACTTTAGGTTATATAGCTTTTAGTCAAAAAAAAAAAAACTTTAGGTTATGTATGGACCATCTTAAGAAATAGAACCTACACAAGCGTGGAGCATTTAAGAGTCACCACATGCTATTCACCTAAGCTATTACCATATTTAGGTGTTCAAGTATTTGGATCATAAAGTAACATCTCCCTATCATAGACTAAATTGCAAGAATATATTACCTGCCGATGTATATACATCACATAACACATTTTGAATTTTGCTGATAGCAACCAAAGTTGAAACGTGGTTTAAAAAGTTTGATGTTGAAATGTTAGCCAAACAAGTCCAAAACCCCTCTATACAAGTTGTGGGGTGGATTTTAGAATATGAAAAATAGGGTATGCGATTGGGGGAATAGAAAACTGCAGTTGTTGATCACACAATTAAGATGGTAAAACAATCATGAGTTTTAGAAGAACATTAAATATTTATATACACATTTTGATTAGTCATGACTTAGTTATTTTCTATAAAATATTTGTTTAAATTTTAACTGTGATTGTATCATTGGTCAAACCACACCTAAATTTTATTGACTAACCAAACTGCTCAAACTGCAAAGTTACAATTGCTATTATTAGTATTCATATTTCTAACATGCGCATATCTAACATTCGTCATCTAATTTACTGTTTCATCATGTCATATGTAAATGTAGTTTTATGGCTATAATAAAACATAACTATTACAACCGGCGTATATTATAATGTATACGAGTTTGTATTAGTATCACCATGTCATAATTCGGATTTGAATTCAATAGTGTCCGTGTGTAAACTGTAGATGACAAAAAAATATATATAATGATTACATACATGATTTATAAGAGTTTACAAATTTAGTTATTAATTTGATATTTAATAAATTACAATTTTCATTCACATTATTTGCTTATTTCATTTTGTTCATAGATTTGTGGGGAAAAAAAAAAAAATACCCCCCCCCTCACTTCTCTCCCACTCGGGCTAGCAAATGTATGGAGTTTCGCTTTGGCCCAATAATATGGTCATATAAAAATGTACTAATGGGCTTTATAAAATAGTTTTATCAAACAATATTTTCTCTACAAAGGCTTTCACATTAACAAAAATCCTCTACCAATAATTGTTGCTTAGTACGTACTTTAGTACTTAGTAGCATTTAGAGATGCGAGGCATTGCTCGATGGCTTTGTCTTTCGTCGTAAAGCCTCAAAATCACTGCCGCAGTTTCCTCAATTGCTCTCTCTGTCACTTCTGCAAAACAACACAATTTCAAAAAAAAAAATTTATTTTAATATCAAATTCTATTAGATTCCTCATCATACATCATAGTCTTACCGATCACTGGCCAAGTCGGATTCTCTGCGAATATTCTCTTAGCAAGCTCAAGTTCTTCCTTAACAGAACTCAACTCAGAGTACTTAGTCTTAAAACTCGAGCCAAGACCAAGACTCTTGGCTCTAGCCTCTCTTATCCCTTGCAACACGGCCGGATTAATCATCAGACCAAAAACCTTTCGCTGGTCGATCTCGAACAGAGTCTTGGGAAGATCTACACCGTTCACGATCGGTACGTTAGAGACTTTGTAACCCTTTTGAGCTAAGTAAGTCGAGAGTGGTGTCTTCCCTGTTCTAGAGACACCTACAACAACAATGTCTGCTTTTTCAAGATTATCGGGCAAAGCACCGTCGTCGTGTTTGATTGTGAATTCGATTGCTTCGATTCGTTTGAAGTAGTCTTCGTTGAGAGACGAGTTTGTGACGCCACGTGAAAGACCGGAAGGATTAGCTCCTAAGTGAGAGGAGATTGAGTCTGTGATTGGTCCGAAGATGTCTAGTGAAGGGATACTCCATAACTTGCAAGCTCTCATGGCTGCTTCTGCCATTGATGTATCAGCTATAGTGTAGATTACCATTGCTCCTTCTCTTGCAGCTTGCTTTATGATCTCCATTAACTTCTCTCCGTCTTCAATCTTCAAAAATTAATTATCCATCAACCAAATTAACTCAATTCTGGTTTTAAAATATAACCGAACCGACACACACTAGGAAATTGAAATATCCACATTTTCACATAGAATAAGAAAAACAACCCAAACCAAACCGAAATTCACAATACGAACTCAAACCGATTTTTATTATAACTTAAATGGTATAATTTTTTTTTATCAAATTATTCTAACCAAATTCAATTTTTGGGCCACCAATACAATTAACTTAATTAACCGAAATTCATTTGAAATTAATATTTTAAATTATATATATATATATAAATACATCTAAATATATTAAAATCTATAATTTTAATTTAATTAAATCACTTTTATTAATTTTCTATCCCAAAATTCAGCGAATCCGTACTGAAATTTTCAAACCAAATCGAATAAAATTTGGTTCTATTTGGATTGTTCAAATCCGAAAAAAAAATCTAATCCAAAATAATCCAAAGCCCGAAACCTAAAACAACCTGCAATGTCATTTGATTCAATTCGGTTTAAAGTTGGTTTTGTAAAATTCGTTAACCGAATTGACTTCGGTTCGGTATATAGCAAAAATTTGAAATATCGAGAGTTCCAGACGAGAGAGACAAGTAGAAGTTGGTAATACCCCTGAGAAGAGATGTGTATTTACGGGACAGCCACGGTCGACCAAGCAATAATCGAATTGGCCCAAGGCAGCGTTAACGGCGTGTTCCGCCGTCCATCCAGTTCCGTCAGAAACTATGTAAATCGACTTTGCCGCCGTCATATCCGTTTCGTTATCTCCGTTACTCGATGACACGTCACTCTCCAGTGTCGAAATATCAGAGGGACTCGAATTAGCGGTCGGACGCCCCGGACCGGTCGTACTGTTTGACTTTGACCCATTATTAATCGTACGATCCAGCTTCACGCCGGACCTTAAGGCTCGTCCCCTGTTCCAGCGATTGAGCTTTGAGCTGAATTTCCGAGGCTGTCGTTCGGAGCCAGGTTCGGAAGCGTTAAAGGAAACGGAATCCGAGCCTGCAGGTTTGGAATTTTGGTTAAGGTTGGACAAGATCGATGGTGGACGTCCCTGCAAGTGCAACTTCATCGCCGAGAGAAAAGCCATTTCTTTATTTTTATTTTTCTTTGTTTTAATCTAATTATTTATCGTGACCATTCGCTTGATATCTTCTGAAATTTGTCACAAATTTGAAAAAATATATATAAATATATTAAAATTTTAATAAGATTTTTTTTGTGTTTCCTCGATATCCCTTTTTTTTTTTGGCGAGACTCAAATTGGTTAAACCACCAACCACTTTACTTCGAAAGGGAATTTTTTTTAACGCAATACAACTTCGATTTTATTGGATTAAATTTCAGTTTTTTTTTTCCTTTACTTCAATAATCAAGCCCAATTAAGCTCCGGTTTAACTTAAAAATTGGTTTTCTAATCGATTTTGATTTAATTAATAAACAGTTTATCCTCGTTTTTTCGGTTTAAAAAATTAGTTTATCTTCTAGACTAAGATATTTATTAATAAAATCAACAAAAATATATAGGAAACAAAAAACACAACAAAAACAATTCAAATAAATCATAAAACCTAAAATAAATTAAAAACCGGGAGTATACAAATTAGTAGAGATGATTAAGGAACCTAGGGAGACCAACTTTAAAGCCAAGCTTCTTAACATCCTCTTGAACCTGTTGTCTGAATTCTCTGAAGCTGAAATTTCTGTAAGCAGGAGAATCACTTGAACACTCTATAACGGCGTCGTATGATGGACATAGAAAATACGCCGTTGAGAATCTCTCCACCGTTGGATTCGTCATCACACGGTGTTCCACACTTTTGTACATGCCATTGCTCCATGCCTAGTAACAAAACGTATATATAATTAAAAAATAATAATCTATAAACATTTTTAAACAATACCTTAATCATGGATGATGATGATGATACCACCCCAAAAAAAAAAAAAAAAATCATGGATGCAATACAAGTAATTTGATTTCAAACCAAATCAAAACCATTAAAAAAAGACTCGACTGAAAACTAAATTTAATTGTAAGGTTATACCTGTTTTTATTTGATAAATCACAACTAAAACCCCTACCATTTTTTGTTGTTGTTGCATTTATGTTTTCATATCCAAATGTAATCACAAAGGCAAACATAACAACGGAATCTAACTAAGATCAATCCCAACCAGAAATTATACATCTAATTAAATTTGGTAAAGGATCAAAATTTAGTCTCAAAATCAAAAAGGTGTCAAAAGGGTAAACCATACTAAAACCTAACCAAATTTGGATATCTATGTTGAAAATAAAATGGATTAGGAAGTCTTAGCTAAGCTTGATAATTACCTGAAATAAGTCGCCAATATTGATAATGAGAGCACGAGGATTAGGTTTAACGGCGATCCATTTATTGTCTTTGATGAGTTGGAGTCCACCGACTTGGTCTTGATATAAGATTGTGAGGAAATCACTGTCCGTGTGTGGCATTAAACCGTAAACCTCCGATGGTTTAGGACAAGGTGGATAATGGTTCATCCTTAGATAACATGTGTTTCTCATACAGTTTTCTCTGAAGAAATTTGATTTTCGTCCTGATTTCTCTGCAAGAACCTCAGCCAACATATATGCTAGCGCCTCCGATTCCGAAGCAAATTTCTCCATTGTTGAGCTGTGATACAAAAGGTAAATAAATATCTAACGATCATAGTATATAAGGTGAAATATGTAACGTGAAATAAATAACATAGTCGTCATATTAATTTGTTGTATTGATATTAAGAAACGGAAAAAGCTTTAAAATGAAGGAAAAAAAAAGAGGCGAAATAAGATAGTAGAATCGTTAAACAAAAAACATTAACTATCTGAAAAGCCATAAGGTTATATAAGTTCTTCTTCTTTTTTGTTGATTCAAAAAAAAAAAACAAAACAAATTGTGTAGTAATAGCATTTTGACATGATTATTTGACTGGATTTTGGGGTTTTTTTTTTGAACTAGATTTTTCAAGTTTTGTGGGTAATTTTCATTACTGACAAGTTATAATTATTAGTTATTGATTAAAAAAGGATTAATTTCTCGGACAGGGAGAGAAACGGGGTGCAGTTCATATGTAAGGAGGTGAAATGGCAAGGAGTTTGTGGGAGATGTGAGTTAGAATGGAGAAGGGTCCCAAGAGACACAGAGAGTAAAACAAGAAGAGAGTAAAACAAGAAGAGAGAAAAAAAGGAAAAGAAAAGGGGTTTAATCAGGTTGGGAGGAGATGTACGTGTACTTGTCCAATCCATTGCTTCTTTATGAAAGAGATATCTCCTCCCTGTTAGGAACATGGACCATACCCCAATTTTAAGTCTTCTATATCATTTCTCTTTTTGGATATATTATTGTATATGTATTTATCAGCTTTGATCATTCGAATGATGAACTCTATTCACTTATCCGGTTATATTAATAGGTCGGCTGTGAGGAAAGGGATATTTACATTACTTTTGGGTTCGAAAAGATTATGGATCAAAAGTTCAAAACTTTTCCTAGTAAATATCTCCTCCCTGTTAGGATCTCAAAAAGAAGAAAAAATACTTAAGTTTATTTCTGCTTTTTAAAAAAAATAAAGTATTAGCTAGACTCTATATTTTTTAACTGAAATGTTAGCAAGATGAACATATTTATGTTTTAAGCCTTTTAGACTTTTTTCTTTTAGCCTTTTAGCCTTTTAGACATTTGCATTTTTTATCTACCCGTTGAATCTGTCGTGGTTCAAGCGTTTCTAAAGATTTTAAACCAATACACAATCATGCAAACCCCACGAAAATCTCATTTACTTAAAAATACAATAAAGTTTGAATTCCCAGAATATTCAAAATTTCAAAAATAGAGTATTTGTTTGTTGAAATGGATTCATGGAATTGGGATGTTATAATTAACTAAGTTTTAGAATCTATTGTCAAATTGCAACTAACAGTGACTTATCAAGAGACGCCAACTATGAAAAGGTGGCAAGGGTATGTGGTCACACTCACACATATACACATTCACAAACACGTAAGCTGAAACTGCATAAGATGTGTAAGACAACCACATGCATGCAAATACAAGTACATGTAAGAATGTGTTCAGATTCCAGCGCACACATTCATACAGACTCATTAATTATATGCGTGTGTGTGTATATATATATGGCATGTTTCGAGTACTTCTTCTTCCCTACCATTATCCTTCTTTGCTAAACAGACAGTTTTCTCGTGACTCTTATTTCCTTCCTCACCATATAGTACTGTAATCTATATTGTCAAAGTGTTGTACTATGTGTTTCAAGGATCGCACTTAAGCTTTTAGAGGGATTTATTTTTTGTCAACAAGTTTTTAGTGGTTCTCAGCAATGTTCATAATTGAACATCACATAAGAGGAAAATTAAGAATTTTAATTAATCCACATCGAGGGGAAAAGGAAAATTATACTACATGGACTAAATTAATGTAAAAGTGCGTAGTTTTTTTTTTAAACTAAATTTAAAATTTGCGTAGTTGATTTTGGTTTAACAATATAAATATCTTCCTACTACTGAAAAGCGGATTATATGTATTGTTGATTCGTAACATGTATGTAGTGTATCGATAATTTTATTTCAGTCATTCAGTGACATGTTAAAAGTTTGAAATATTTCAGATGTAAACGCATGTTGAAGGTGTAATGTTTGTATAGCATAAAGCAACTTCTGTCTTCTAATGAGTTGGTTAATGGTTTTTCGATTATTTCTCCCGACAAAAACCGACCAAATTCAGTTGGTCTGAATCCCATATTTTTTATTAAGACAACATGACAGCAATTATTCATATATATAATATTTTTTTCTTGCATATGATCAAAAGATGAAACAAAATTGGTTAATGTCTACAAAAATCATTCCGTGCCGCAGCTGGTGCAGAATAATTTTAAGAAGTTCATTTTTTCGAATAAACAATGCTAGCATGTTACAGAAATTGAAGTTGACGAAATTCTTAGGCATACGAGAAGCCAAAGAAAAAAAAAAACCAACATTATAACTAGCTAATCAAGTAACTTTGTTAAGACTTTTTTTATATTTTTCTATAGGAATAATATTTTATTATATTTTTGTGCTTAAAAGTAATAATATTATTATTTCTTTATTCGTTGTGTATTTCACATGCCAACTTGCTATCTACAAATTAGACTTATTCAAAAATAGGAAAAAAAAATGGGAAAACATAGAAACGCATGAGAGATGGAGAGTGGTGTCTTCCCTGTTCTAGAGACACCTACAACAACAATGTCTGCTTTTTCAAGATTATCGGGCAAAGCACCGTCGTCGTGTTTGATTGTGAATTCGATTGCTTNTGAAGGAACCTGAAACGGCAATGACTACTTTTGTCTTATCCCTAAAATTACTTGGGTGTCTCCTCGATTCCAGGAGAATCTCTCTCTCTCTCTCTCTCTCTCTCTCTCTCTCTGGTTTAGAAACTTGCAAGCAAAAAGAGAATGAGAACAGAGGAAAACAGAGTTACGTACATTTTCTGGAAACATTAGTTTTTTTTATACACGGATTTATGATACATAGTAAGAGATTCATAGCACGAATATTGATTCTTTAGTGTCCCAAGAAACAATGTGATCAATGCGAGAAATAGACGTTGGTGTTAATACATTAAACTTTTTTGTTTTGGTTCCATTTCGTTGGTTTACATGTAAATTCTATTAACCAGTTATCGGAAAAACAACCTGAAGCTTCTCCTCTCCGGAGATTAAGATCCGACGATTTCTCGATCCAATGGGTAAAAAAGGATCCTGAAACCGGACAGGACAAGTTAGTTTTCGGTTCGGTTTATCCCGGTTAACGCGTGTATCAATCTGTTTCGACCCGGTCCGTGATTGATAGTTGGGTTCATTAACCGAGCCGTTCCCACTGTATCTCCGGCGAGACTCCTTTCTTCTCTCAGCTTATATCCGCCGTCGCTAGACTCGGTTCCTCTCTGTTTCCTCACCGTCACCGCCATTGCCATCACGGAGAATCCGAATTGAAAATCTGATTTACATGGCGCAAGTGTTTTCGAAGACGACTTTAAACCCAAAATCATCGTTTCGGTTCCACAAATTCAAGAGGTTGTGCTGCCCGGATATCGAGAATCCATAACAAGTTTCTCGAGCTGTAGAGATATCAATTTGGGGATGCCGAGGTTTCCATGGGGAGGAGATTCGAATTCGAGGATCGAGCTGTGAATAAGTATATCATCTTTCTTCGTCGAAACACATGCCTTTGTTTATCCCGTGAGTCGAAATTCAACAAACCAATACATCCATGGAGGTTCATGTGCTGAAAATATAACATTTGTGTGGTTCCTGGTTTGCAATTTGCAGGTTTCTAGATGAAGAAAGCTGTTGCATTTTTTTGTTTGGGCTCTGGATATTCGAAAATTCATCTTATGCATCGAGCCTTCAGATTTGATGGGTATAATTTCAAATACAGCAGGAGGGAGGGAAAAAAAAAAGCTAATGGGGCACTAATTAATACTTTGTTTATCATATTAATGGAAGATTAGCTTGAATTTCTAGCTGGTATAAGAATTGGTACTTGAGAGGAAAGAAGTAAGCAATAAACAACACTTGTTCTTTAAATAACGTTTTTCACACGGTTGACTTGATTTGCTGCATCAACTCGTCGGTTTTATATTGTAACTCTATGAATCTATATCATCATGCTGGGACCCAACAAGCTCACAAAGGTTGTCCACTTTGTGTCTGCTGCTGAATTTTATTATTGTTTTTGATCATCAACTTGTGTTCGTTCGGCTGTCAGATTTTCAAATACGTCAAAGAACACACTGCGTTTTCTATGACTCCAAGGTCAAATTTAGATCGACCTTTACTCTTTACGTTCTGCGGTTTTTTCTTAGACTGCAGAAGAAGAAAAAAGCTTCAATCTTCCATGGAACATGTCAGAGTCTTCTTCTTCTTCTTCTTCTTCTTCTTCTTTGTTTGTGTCCTAACGTTTGTTCCATTTCAAGCCTTAGCTCAGGTAGATACCTATGAGTTTGATCCAGATTTCAACTGTTTAGAACGAGGCAACTTCACGGCGAACAGCACATTCGCCGGGAATCTCAACCGCCTCGTCTCCTCTCTCTCCTCACTAACATCAAAACCTTATGGCTTCTACAACCTCTCTTCTGGAGACTCATCTGGAGAAAGAGCTTATGCAATTGGTCTGTGCAGAAGAGAAGTCAAAAGAGATGATTGTCTCAGCTGTATTCAGACAGCTGCCAAAAACCTCACCGAGCAGTGTCCCCGGGCAAAACAAGCCGTTGTGTGGTACACTCACTGTATGTTTCGTTACTCCAACAGGACAGTCTATGGAAGAAAAGAGACGGGCCCAACTTGGTCTTTGATTGCCGGTGAAGAGATATCAGCAAACATAGATGAGTTTGAGCGTCTGCAGAGAGGACTATTGAATAGGCTCAAAGGGATTGCGGCTGCTGGTGGGGCCGACAGGAAATACGCTCAAGGGAACAGTTCAGCTTCCCCAGGGTACCGGAAGTTCTACGGAAGTGCTCAATGTACGCCGGATATGTCTGAACAGGATTGTGATGACTGTCTGGTTTTTGGGTTCGAGAGTATCCCAAGTTGTTGTGATGCTGAGATCGGTCTTAGGTGGTTTTGCCCTAGTTGTAACTTCCGGTTTGAGACGTGGCGATTCTATGAGCTTGATAGCGATCTAGAGCTTGATCCTCCTGCAATTCAGCCTGCTGATTCACCAACATCAGCTGCAAAAACTGAGAAAACAGGTACATAGAATTGACTGAATGTGTTTCTTTATTGTTCTGCAGAAGTTTGTCTCTAGTTGCAAATGTTTTAGTCTCTGTGATATGTTTTAATGCAGGAAAGAGCAAAGGTGGATCTAAAGTCGTCATCGCGATAGCGATTCCGATAGTTCTTATTTCGTTATTTGCAGTTTGTCTATGCTTGGTCTTGAAGTGGAAGAAGAACAAGTCTGGCGATAAAGTCAAAGGTAACACAGTGTTCTGCCTCATGTTAATGTTATTCTGTTAAAATAGGATGAATTATAATCCCGAGAACTACTACTGTCTGCATACTCAGTTCTTGGGAATTCGCCTTTGTCGGGATCAATTGCCGAGGATGAGTTCTCGAATACAGAGTCGCTGGTAGTTGACTTCGAAAATCTTAAGGCCGCAACAAACAACTTTTCTCCCGAAAACGAACTTGGACGTGGTGGGTTTGGTTCAGTTTATAAGGTAAGTTTCTTCGACCAATCTTCTGACCGGTGACTTTGTTTTTTTTTTT
>JAHZTW010000004.1:48619558-48699057 GCA_020283515.1 Alliaria petiolata
TAACATAACTTTTGCATATTTTTGCTAGTCTTGCGTAAATGCGGTTCTGAATTTTCTTTCACCTGAGCACGTTACCGAATCTATCAAATTAGTGGGCGAGCTTAGTCAACTTCCTCAGAGCGTCAAAACGAAAGCAAACAAGATTGAGGTAAGTTCCCTTAGTTTGAAGCAAGATTGAATGAAAAGGAGTGGTGTTTATGTATATGTATTTGCTGCGAATCCAGGTGAAGAAAATGGCGATCCATAAGATCAGCGAATCTGTAAAGGAAATCCGGGAGCTCACATCTTCAGATTCAACCGCTGCATCGAGATTGTAACTAGAACTAGAGGTACCAATCTTGATTCTTGACCATTGAGAATTACACCATTCTTCTCGGAAAGATTCAGCCGTTGAGTTACAGTTTCGAGGACTAGGAGAATGTAAAAATATATAGAAATAAACAAACAAGAACAAAGAGAAGCAAAAGGGAATTCATTTACCATTCAGATTGTTGTTGGGTGATGAATAATAAAGAAGCATTGATATTAAAGTTTTTTTTTTGTTTTTTTTTGTTAACACATTTACACATCTTAGCTTGTTATTGACAAAATCTTATGATATATACGCAATTTTACATATGTTACAAAAGTGGGAAATATCTTGATGTTACAAAAGGTAATAACTATTTACATACATGTTAGCTTGTTATTGACAAAATCTAATGATATATACATAATTTAATTACAAACATCATTCGTTTTTGGGCTCATTTTGTTCTAAGAACAATCTTACCTTCTGCATCTTCATGCATAATCGGTAGGACTATCTCTGGAGGCTTCAGCCTCCAGACTTTAGGATCCTGAAACTGATGTCCTAACTTAGCCAACTTATCAGCGGCTCGATTCCCTTCTCTGTAAACATGGCTCAACACGCAGTTGCTAAGCTCAGGCATAACCACATTGATGTAATTCACATGCTTTTTTGCTTCTTCACATCTCAATCTCCCTCTCTTGGCGATGATATCGACTATGATCTTGGCATCTCCTTCGAGCCATAGATCCGTCCACCCGTTTTCTAGAACCAGCTCGAGCCCTCTTTTGAGGGCTGCGAATTCTGCCACGGTGCTCGTGGCTTCCCCTATGGATTCCGAGTATCCGAGGATGAACTCGGCTTTGTGGTTCCTGAATATTCCTCCGATGCTGGCTTGTCCTTGTCTTCTCGACCCATCAAAGTTAAGCTTTGTCCATCCAATTTCGGGTTTCTTCCACACAACTTCGATAAGTTGTTTATGGTAGTTTCTGATTAAGAATATGGTAGCTCGAGTTCGAAGCAGCCCTCGGAATCTAGCCATCTTTGAGAAAGCTAGCATTGTGTGTTTAAGTTGTTGGTAACTTCTCTTTCAAGAGATTTTAAGAAATTTTCGCAGACTCCGGTTTTTTTTTGGGGGGGCTCTCTACTATTAGCGAGTATCGCGTAAGATGAACATTATCATCATCATTGATGTGTGGAAATGAAGAACAGGGAAATGTAATGGAAGGGTTTGTTAGGGAAAATGATCCTTGCAAGGAAAGCAAAGAATGATCCTGGGTTTAATTGAAGGGAAAGGGAAGGAACATTAGCAGAATATAGTAAAGTCAGATAATTAATGAGAGTGGTTTTGTCAGATGAGGAATGGTTTCAAGAAATGATTTACTATGTTTTAATGGGGATTTAAGGAGAAATAAGGTTTTTATGAAGAGATTTTGAAGGAACCTGAAACGGCAATGACTACTTTTGTCTTATCCCTAAAATTACTTGGGTGTCTCCTCGATTCCAGGAGAATCTCTCTCTCTCTCTCTCTCGTTTAGAAAGTTGCAAAGCTAAAAGAGAATGAGAACAGAGGAAAACAGAGTTACGTACATTTTCTGGAAACATTAGTTTTTTTTATACACGGATTTATAATACATAGTAAGAGATTCATAGCCAGATCAAAGCAGTAACAGAATTATTCAATATGCAAGTGAACTCGATTAAAAAAGAAAAATTTGAGAACAGTTGATGATCAGATGCCATTCTTCTTATGAAATAGAGCCATAACCATTCTGCGAGTTATCTCAGAAGACAACATTATAATTGATTCTTTAGTAGTGACTGTGTCCCAAGAAACAATGTGATCAATGCGAGAAATAGACACGCTGGTGTTAATACATAAAACTCTTTTTTGTTTTGGTTCCCTTTCGTTGGTTTACATGTAAATTCTATTAACCAGTTATCGGAAAAACAACCTGAAGCTTCTCCTCTCCGGACAAGTTCGTTTTCGGTTCGGTTTATCCCGGTTAACGCGTGTATCAATCTGTTTCGACCCGGTCCGTGATTGATAGTTGGGTTCCATTAACCGAGCCGTTCCCACTATATCACCGGCGACTCCTTTCTTTCTTCTCTCAGCTTAAATCCGCCGTCGCTGGAGTCGGTTCCTCTCTGTTTCCTCACCGTCACCGCCATCACGGAGAATCCGAATTGCAAATCCGATTTACATGGCGCAAGAGGTTGTGCTGCCCGGATATCGAGAATCCATAACAAGTTTCTCGAGCTGTAGAGCTATCGATTTGGGGATGCTGAGGTTTCCATGGGGAGGAGATTCGAATTTGAGGATCGAGCTGTGAATAAGTATATCATCCTTCTTCATCGAAACACATGCATTTGTTTATCCCGTGAGTCGAAATTCAACAAACCAATACATCCATGGAGGTTCATGTGCTGAAAATATAACATTTCGTGGTTCCTGGTTTGCATTTTGCAGGTTTCTAGATGAAGAAAGCTGCTGCATTCGAAAATTCATCTTATGCATCGAGCCTTCAGATTTGATGGGTATAATTTCAAATACAGCACGAGGGAGGGAAAAAAAAGAAGCTAATGGGGCACTAATTAATACTTTGTTTTTCATATTAATGGAAGATTAGTTTAAATTTCTACTTGGTATGAAAACTATTCAAAGTTTCACTTTCAGTTTTTGTTTTCTTTTCCAGTTCATACATATTGGTGGTACTTGAGAGGAAAGAAGTAAGCAATAAACACACTTTATTTAAATAACGTTTTTCACACGGTTGACCTGATTCGCTGCATCACCTCGTTAGTTTTATATTTTAACTCTACGAATCTATATCATCATGCAGGGACCCAACAAGCTCACAAAGGTTTGTCCACTTGTGTCTGCTACTGAATTTTATAATTGTTTTTGATCAGCAACTTGTGTTTTTTCGGCTGTCAGATTTTGTAATACGTCAAAGAACACACTGCGTTTTTTATGACTCCAAGGTCAAATTTAGATCGACCTTTACTCTTACGTTCTGCGGTTTTTTCTTAGACTGCAGAAGAAGAAAAAAGCTTCAATCTTCCATGGAACATGTCAGAGTTATCTTCTTCTTCTTCTTCTTCGTCTTTGCTTGTGTCCTAACGTTTGTTTCATTTCAAGCCTTAGCTCAGGTAGATACCTATGAGTTTGATCCAGATTTCAACTGTTTAGAACGAGGCAACTTCACGGCGAACAGCACATTCGCCGGGAATCTCAACCGCCTCGTCTCCTCTCTCTCCTCACTAAAATCCAAACCTTATGGCTTCTACAACCTCTCTTCTGGAGACTCATCTGGAGAAAGAGCTTATGCAATTGGTCTGTGCAGAAGAGAAGTCAAAAGAGATGCTTGACAGCTGCAAAAAACCTCACCGAGCAGTGTCCCCGGGCAAAACAAGCCGTTGTGTGGTACACTCACTGTATGTTTCGTTACTCGAACAGGACAGTCTATGGAAGAAAAGAGACGGGCCCAACTATGTCTTTAATTGCCGGTGTAGAGATATCAGCAAACATAGATGAGTTTGAGCGTCTGCAGAGAGGACTATTGAATACGCTCAAAGGGATTGCGGCTGCTGGTGAGCCCGACAGGAAATACGCTCAAGGGAACAGTTCAGCTTCCCCAGGATACCGGAGGTTCTACGGAAGTGCTCAATGTACGCCGGATCTGTCTGAACAGGATTGTGATGACTGTCTGGTTTTTGGGTTCGAGAGTATCCCAAGCTGTTGTGATGCTGAGATCGGTCTTAGGTGGTTTTGTCCTAGTTGTAACTTCCGGTTTGAGACGTGGCGATTCTATGAGCTTGATAGCGATCTAGAGCATGATCCTCCTGCAATTCAGCCTGCTGATTCACCAACATCAGCAGCAAAAACTGAGAAAACAGGTACATAGAATTGACTGAATGTGTCTCTTTAGTGTTCTGCTGTAGAAGTTTGTCTCTATTTGCAAATGTTTTAGTCTCTATGATAAAGACAGTGATTGTTTTAATGCAGGAAAGAGCAAAGGTGGATCTAAAGTCGTCATCGCGATAGCGATTCCGATAGTTCTTATTACGTTATTTGCAGTTTGTCTATGCTTGGTCTTGAAGTGGAAGAAGAACAAGCCTGGCGATAAAGTCAAAGGTAACACAGTGTTCTGCCTCATGTTAATGTTATTCTGTTAAAAAAGGATGAATTATAATCCCGAGAACTACTGTCTGCATACTCAGTTCTTGGGAATTCGCCTTTGTCGGGATCAATTGCAGAGGATGAGTTCTCGAATACAGAGTCGCTGGTAGTTGACTTCGAAAATCTAAAGGCCGCAACAAACAACTTTTCTCCCGAAAACGAACTTGGACGTGGTGGCTTTGGTTCAGTTTATAAGGTAAGTTTCTTCGACCAATCTTCTGACCGGTGACTTTGTTTTTTTTTTTCTTCGCTATTTGAGAGATTTACAAACTTGGGATTATATGTAATGTCTCAGGGTATGTTCTCTCATGGGCAAGAAATCGCGGTGAAAAGATTATCTGGTAATTCTGGACAAGGGGATATCGAATTCAAGACCGAAATTTTGCTACTTGCAAAGCTTCAACATAGGAACTTGGTTAGGCTTTTAGGTTTCTGCATTCAAGGACAAGAAAGACTCCTTGTCTATGAGTTCATCAAGAACGCTAGTCTTGACCATTTCATCTTTGGTAATTTTTCCTCGGCCTTGTGCTCGCTCCATATGATCCTACCATTATTTTTCCGGTCTGTGTTAATCTTTGCACCGTTGCAGATCTCGAGAAGCGTCAACTTTTGGATTGGGGACTGCGATACAAAATGATCAGAGGAATTGCTAGAGGACTTCTTTATCTTCACGAAGACTCTCGTTACCGGATTATCCACCGTGATCTTAAAGCTAGCAACATTCTTTTGGACCAAGAAATGAATCCGAAAATCGCAGATTTTGGATTAGCTAAACTCTTTGACACAGGCCAAACCATGACACATCGATTCACAAACAGAATTGCAGGAACTTTGTAAGTAAATTCATCTTACTAACTTATTAAATCCATGGACACACAAGTCTGATAAACCGGTTATTTCATTTCATCTTGTAGCGGGTATATGGCTCCGGAATACGCTATGCACGGACAATTCTCTGTAAAAACAGACGTTTTCAGCTTCGGTGTATTAGTCATAGAGATCATTACAGGTAAGAGAAACAACAATGGTCGATCGAGTGATGAAGATGCAGAAGATCTTCTTAGTTGGGTAAGTACACAAGAACAAACTAGTAATCGGGTTTTGGTTTTAGTTCATCTTCTTAAATGAATGTGTGATTCTGTTTTTTTATTCTCAGGTATGGAGGAGCTGGAGGGAAGATATTATATTAAGCGTGATCGATCCAAGTTTAACCACGGGATCAAGAAACGAGATCTTGAGATGCATACACATTGGTCTCTTATGTGTTCAAGAGAGTGCAGCGACAAGACCAACAATGGCTTCGGTTGCTCTGATGCTCAATAGCGATTCCTTTACCCTCCCGACGCCTTCAAGGCCTGCGTTTGTGTTAGAGAGTGTGTTACCTTCTAATGTTTCTTCTTCAACGGAAGGATTACAAATGTCGTTGAATGATGCCACTGTTTCTGAGTTATCTCCTCGTTAGGCCCGGAAGCTTCATCTGTAAATGTTTTTTGATTCTTCGTGAAAGCCTTTTAATGGGTTTTGTTTGTGTGAATTTTCAGACGGCCTGGCTTATTCTTGTTGTGAATTTTCGATATTCATTTCGGTACAGTGCCATTTGATAGAAGTATAAAGATGTCTGTAAAAAGGGTAAACTAGAAAGTACATTATAAAAACTATCAAGTACTTATTATTAGTCTTCTTATTTCCTAGTTGGTTTAAAAACTATTAAGTACTTAGTCTTCTTATTTCTTAGTTGGTTTAAAAACTATTATTCTATCTGTTTAACAAAAAGTGTCATTCGGACATTTTCCATATATTAAGAAATATTTGTAAATCTCTTTTATGCTCTTTATTAATACAGTAAATCAGATTCTCTTTCTAATTAATATGCTAAAATAGTACGGATAAAACTGAGATTTACTTTAAAAACTTCTATTGAAAATATAAAGTGACACTCTTTGTGAAACAAAAATCAAGTGTCAAAATGACACTCTTTGTGAAACGGAGAGAGTATTTACTTAGTCTTCTTATTTCCTAATTGGTTTAAAAACTATTAAGTACTTAAAGCAACCACAATGGTAACACCATTAGTATGGGTCTTAATGATTAATTATTAATATTTGGTAGATTTTTTTTTTTTTCATTTTCTGTGTTAAATTTTTGTTTTTCCATTGGACACTTTGCCACCTGTCTCTTTTTAAACTAAAAAAAAATCATCCCTTGTCTAAAACATTAGACACTCTACATAATTTTTTAATTCATTTATATTACTAAGAACTTGTCATTAAACCATGATCAACGCAGTTTCCTAAGTGGAGTTCTTAGCATAATGAGGCATTTAATTAAGGAGGGGGTATTGGATGGTTGAATTAAAAAGAATGTACAAGAATTCAAAAATAATTGATTTTAAAGTAATTTAAAACATTTTATTAGAATTTAAACTAATTCTATTAAAATCTGAGCAAAAATGGTAAGAATTGGTTCTTTACAAATTTTTAATGAAATTCTATTAAATTCTTTCCAAATGATAATACTATCAAAGCTGTTACAAAATTGAATAACACTAACATTTAATAGAATTAAGAAATTAATGAATTGAATAACACTAGAATTCAATGTAATTTAATAGAATGCATACAAATAATCAATCCAATAACACATAAATTTAAAAGAATTCATAAAATACATAATTGAATAACACTAGAATTGTAAAGAATCTCCAATTCTTTCAAATTCCATTAAATTCTTAAATTGAATAACCCCACCTAAATGAAAATTAACTAATAAGGGGAGAACCGATCCTTAACTAAGACTTTTAAGAATCGGCTCTTAACTGCCACGTGTCAAAATAAACTTTCTTTCTCTCGCCCTCAGACTCTTTCTTCGATTCTCTCGCCGTCTTCTTCTTCCGGTGGTCTGCTGCTGCGGCGTCGGCGTCGACATCGAGATCGTCGTCTTCTCCGGCGGCCGGTCCGAATCTTTAGACGCCGACCTACCGGTCATCATCTTCTCTTTTCTCAATTTATTCGAACTCGTTCACTGTACCGTCGTCTGCAATTCATGGCACTCCCACCAATCCAATCCCTAGCTTTTGCTCTGCCTCTCGTATTTGATTAGGGTTGAAATTTTAGACTTTGTTTCCTGTAATGGAATCGCTACAAGCCCTGTATCGAACTTTGATTTGGTTGGTGTGATTATTTTATCTTTTATGGCTGCCTTTTGACACCTGGGTTCAAATTCGTTGTTAGACACATAGTTGATGGGGTTATTAAATATGAAAATTGTTTTTGTTTTGTTTTAGGTATGATGAGATGAGTAGCAAGTTCAATGTTGAATATATCGCCGGAGGTAATTCATCTTTTGTGCTTTTTGACGATCCTGTAAACCTTTAATCTCATATTTGCTGACATGGTTTCATGATTCAATTCTTTCTTAGGTGGTACTCAGAACTCAATCAAAGTGGATTGAGATTTGAGAGACGTTGTTGTTTTGTTATCTTAATGATCTCTCTCCTTTGCTCCACAAAAGGATACAATGTGAGTTTTATGTTCCACTTGATCGATCCTATTGTCTAGAATTTATCAATTTGGTAAGTCCCATAGAATGGAGCTACGAATCATGAGTAAAAATTCTTCAGGGTGTGCAGGAAACTGAATTCTTCACAGAGTATGGAGAAGCAAACAGGTACCAGATTCAAGAAGTCGTTGGCAAAGGAAGCTATGGTGTTGTGGCTTCTGCTGTAGAGTCTCACACTGGAGAGAGAGTTGCGATCAAGAAGATAAACGAAGTGTTTGGCATTGCCCTTTACGTGGATGGCATAATCAATATTTAAGGTAATATTCTTTGTAGTCATGCTGTCTCCTACTGAATACATTCAATGGCATTGCTCTTTAGGAAGTGGGTATCCAAACTTGATCTTGAATAAATATATGCGATTTTAAAGGTTTTTTCTACTACTATATTCAAAGATACCTCTGGTAATCTCTAATGTATGATCTCAACAGCATTGGCTGATTATTTTTCGAAACTCTGTGGATCGTTTTTCTCCAAAGTAAGATTCTTTTTCACTGAACTCAACTGCTATTGTTACCTCTCTGTTTCACAAGAAAAGGCTTCTCATTTTCGGTTTTGTAGATCATTGTTGTGTGGTTCTGTGTGTTGATGAGACCAATCCATCTCATTTTCGGTTTTTTTTAAAGAACCCCTGCCTCTGCAAAAGTGTCTCGCTTTATGTTCTTGTTTTGGCACATACGATTCTCTATCCAGGATACAGTCTTCGAACTTTCATTTTTCTGGTCATATCTAACTGCAGTACTCAAATTCTGTGATTTTGGTTGGTTTTTGGTTGGTTTTTTCTTGTCACCTCTCTGCTTCCATTCTTGCTTTTTTTTGCCAGAAACATTTTGGTTGGTTTTTTTTTAAGAACCCCTAATGGATTCTACCATTGAAGCAATGAAACAAAATTATCTTAACAAAAGTTCTTAAAATAAGATTTATAATTAAATATTAAGTAAGAACTCCATGAGGGGGTTCTGGCATTGAACATGAGATCTGTATTGGGGTTGGCCTTGGTCTTCTTATTTCCTAGTTGGTTTAAAAACTATTAAATACTTAGTTAGTCTTCTTATTTCCTAATTGGTTTAAAAACTATTAAGTACTTAGTCTTCTTATTTCTTAGTTGGTTTAAAAACTATTATGTACTTAGTCTTCTTATTTCTTAGTTGGTTTAAAAACTGTATCAAATACTTAATTAGTCTTCTTATTTCCTAGTTGGTTTAAAAACTATGTATCAAAGTTTCAGTTTTTTTTTCCTGGTGGTATTTGAGAGGAAAGAAGTGAGCAATTTCACACCGAAGACCTGATTCGCTGGACCAACTCGTTGGTTTTATATTAGTAATTCTATGAATCTATCATCATGAAGAACCCACTTGTGCCTGCTACTGCATTTTATAAAAAAAAATTATCAGCAAGTTGTGTTCTTTCTTTTGTCAGATTTTTAATAGTTCAAAGAACTCACTGCTTTTTCTCATATAGATTACAGAAGGAAAAAAAAAAAAAAAATCTTCAAGCTTCCATGGAACAAGACATAGTTTTCTTCGTCTTGTTAACTTTTTTCCTAATGTTTGTTCCATTTCTCGCCATCGGTCAACAGGATACCTTTGAGTTACCCCCAAACTTCAGGTGTGTAGATCGTGGAGGCAATTTCACGGCCAACAGCACTTTCGCCGGCAATCTCAACCGCCTCGTCTCCTCCCTCTCCTCACTCACATCCGAACCTTATGGCTTCTACAACCTCTCTTCTGGAGACTCATCTGGAGAAAGCGCTTATGCAATTGGTCTTTGCAGAAGAGAAGTCAAAAGAGTTGATTGTCTCAGCTGCATGCAGACAGCTGCAAGAAACCTCACTGTGAAGTGTCCCCGGGGAAAACAAGCTCTCGTGTGGTACACACACTGTATGTTTCGTTACTCGAACATAACAATCTATGGAAAAAAAGAGACGGACCAAAATCTGTTTTATACTTCCGGTACAAATGTAACATCAGGCATAGATGAGTTTGCGCGTCTGCAGCTACAACTATTGGACAGACTCAGAGGGATTGCGGCGGCTGGTGGGCCCAACAGGAAATACGCTCAAGGGAACAGCTCGGGTACATCGGGGTTCCAGAGAATCTACGGAAGTGCGCAGTGTACGCCGGATTTGTCTGAACAGGATTGTAATGACTGTTTAGTTTTGGGGTTTGAGGAGATCCCACGTTGCTGTAATGCTCAGACTGGTCTTAGGTGGTTTTTTCCTAGTTGTAACTTCCGGTTTGAGACTGGGCGATTCTATGAGCTTGATAGCGATCTAGAGCCTGATCCACCTGTAATACAGCCTGCTGACTCACCGACATCAGCTACAGGACCTGAGAGAACAGGTACATATATAGAAATGTTTGAATCTGTGTCATGTGTGTTCTGCTTCAGAAGATTTAAGACAGTGAATGTATGTTTTATTGCAGGAAAGGGCAAAGGAGGATCTAAAGTAGTTATTGCGATAGTCATTCCGATAGTTCTTGTTGCGTTATTTGCAATTTGCCTATGCTTGGTCTTGAAGTGGAAGAAGAATAAGCCTAAAGATAGAGTCAAAGGTAACACAACGTTATTCTTCTTGTTATCATTATCTTGTTAAAAAGTAGAAACTTTAATCCTGAGAAATTCTCCTTTGTCGGGATCAGTTGCTGAGGATGAGTTATTGAATAGAGATTCGTTGGTAGTTGACTTCGAAACTCTAAAGGCAGCAACAGATAACTTTTCACCAGAAAACGAACTTGGGCGTGGTGGCTTTGGTTCTGTTTATAAGGTAAGTTTGAAGGGCAATACTTCTTATTGGTTTGTTTATTTGGGAGATTTATAAACTTAGGATTATGTATGTGTATGTCTCAGGGTGTGTTCTCTGATGGGCAAGAAATCGCGGTGAAGAGATTATCCGGTACTTCTGGACAAGGAGATATCGAATTTAAGAACGAGATTATACTACTCGCAAAGCTTCAACATAGGAACTTGGTTAGGCTTTTAGGTTTCTGCATCCAAGGACAAGAAAGACTCCTTGTTTATGAGTTCATCAAGAACGCTAGTCTTGACCATTTCATTTTCGGTAATCTTTTAATGCCTTGTGCTCCATAACATGCCATTCTTTTCCGCTATGTGTTGATCTTTGCGCCGTTGCAGATGTTGAGAAGCGTCAGCTTTTGGATTGGGGACTGCGATACAAAATGATCGGAGGAGTTGCTAAAGGACTTCTTTATCTTCATGAAGACTCTCGTTACCGGATTATCCACCGTGATCTTAAAGCTAGCAACATTCTTTTGGACCAAGAAATGAATCCGAAAATCGCAGATTTTGGATTAGCTAAACTCTTTGACACTGGCCAAACCATGACACGATTCACAAGCAGGATTGCAGGAACTTTGTAAGTAAATTCATCTTACTAACTTATCAAATCCATGAACACACACAGGTATAAACCGTTTACTTCATTTCATCTTGTAGCGGGTATATGGCTCCAGAATACGCTATGCATGGACAATTCTCTGTAAAAACAGACGTGTTTAGCTTCGGTGTATTAGTCATGGAGATCATTACAGGTAGGAGAAATAACAATGGTCGATCTAATGATGATAAAGATGCAGAAGATCTTCTTAGTTGGGTAAGTACACAAGACCAAACTAGTAATCGAGTTTTGGTTTTTGTTCATCTTCTTGAATATTGAATGTGTGATTCTGTTTTTTCATTCTCAGGTATGGAGGAGCTGGAGGGAAGATGTTATATTAAGCGTGATCGATCCGAGTTTAACCACGGGATCAAGAAACGAGATCTTGAGATGCATACACATTGGTCTCTTATGTGTTCAAGAGAGTGCAGCGACTAGACCAACAATGGCTTCGGTTGCTCTCATGCTCAATAGCGATTCCTTTACCCTCCCGACGCCTTCAAGGCCTGCGTTTGTGTTAGAGAGTGTGATACCTTCAAATGTTTCTTCTTCGACGGAAGGGTTACAAATTTCGATGAATGATGTCACTGTTTCTGAGTTATCTCCTCGTTAGGAAGCTTCATCTGCAAAATGTTTTTTGATTCTTTTCTTTTAAGCCTTTTTAATGGGGTTTGTTTGTGTGAATTTTCAGACAGCCTGGCTTGATTTATATCCTCGTTAATAGAAACTGTTTTCGTGATTGTTGTTCTTAAATACCAAAAACTGCATCGTGTAAAAACATGAAGTTTGCAGAAAATATCAGAAAAACTAACCACCACCTAAATATTACAATTCATATATTTTTAACTCATACTTACATGCATAAATATATGTATTTATTTATTTTTAAAATTCAACCATATATTATAAAACATACACTGTTATTTTTTAACACATAAAAGGCATACTTTGATTTTTTCACAAATATGTGTGTGTATATGAATATTAAATATGCAAAAATCAAAGTCGTATGCGAACTTGTTGTGCGTGCATTTTGTTAACCTCGATTATAGTCCAATTTTAATTTTAGTTATTAAACAATTCATATATATTATTTAAATCTCTATATGTTCTAAGAGCGGTGAGGTGGTTGGTACACACGAGCGTGCGGACCAACTATCTACCCGCTCTTATGATAAGTAAAAATTGTAAAATCCATTTTGGTTTAATTAGCAATAGGTCAAAGAAAAAAATATATATATATTGCCAAAATTATATTGTGTAAAGAAAAAAGAAAGCACTGTATAGATAATATCAAGACATATTATAAGAATTTAATTATTATTTAATAAAACTTTTACATTTGCAATTATATGTTAATGTAAACGATAGAAAAAATAAAAAGTTTTAAAATAAATCAGTTTCAAAAACATAAAACGATATGAAACGTTTGTGTGATTGTTGTTAAACACTAAAATTGTATATGTATAAAAATATAACGTTTACATAATATATAATAAAATTAATCAATACTTTAATATTACAACTATTTATGTCTATTAAAAAATTATACATGCACATGCCTCTAGGCCAACCATAAAAATTAATATTTTTCAGTTTATTTAGTTATCATATTTACACTTTTTATCTAAGGAAGTATTTTAAAATCTTGGTTAATGGCTTTTTATCTTTAATTTCTATTGAAATCTAGAACATTTTTCATTTGATTCATCATTATTTTTTTATTATTAAATATTCATATAATGTTATTATTAATACATAATTATTAATATATAAATAGATCAACTTCAATATACAATATAATTATATATTGAACCTGTAAAATATTTTATAGCTCGCATACGATGCAGACCGATCACCTAGTTATAATTAAATTAGCTTATTTTTTCTTCAAGTACTGAGGAAGTCAGTCAACACCATTTTAAATGCATTTTTCAATTTTCAACTCCCAAATAGTAGCCCTATTAATTTTATGGAGTAATAAGGCTACTACAAATACACATATGGTCGTTAATGGTTCTACAAGAAAAACAGCTTTACTTTTTAAAAAAAAGAAAAGAAAATGTAATAAAATTGTAATTGCAAATGATATTTTAATATGTTTGAAATCCTATAACATCTAACTTAAGAAAAGAGAAAGAGTACGTATTTATTTACCACTCAAAATTATATTAAAAAAAGGTGAACAGCATAGTTGTATTGTATCACGTGTAAAATTCTAAATAACGTTTTGGTTAGTAGAAGTCTATATAAAAAAACAAGATATTATTAGTGAATATTCAAATGTCTTTGTCTACCGTTAGAATTCTTGACTCCTCATTGTGGACGGTGGACCCTCATTGGAGTGTTTTTTTATCATTAGTAGTTGTAGCCTAGTAGACACATTCTCTCAATTATACTAACTTTTTTTTTGTGTAAATTTTTCACTTTTTATTCAACTAATCCACTAAATTAATCAATAATGTAAACTCCAAAATCCATCTGGCATTGTATCATTGTATGCTTTGTTGCTGCCACTTGCCAGTGCCACTTGAGGTTTGGCCGCATCGATATTCTTTCGTACAAATAATCTAACGTCATGCAAAAGAGGAGTATATTTAAGTTTTGGGTAATTACTGGATCTTAGGCGATAAAACAACAGTTAAATGAATATAGTTAAGAACATAAATATATCTAAAATATTTCACGTGCAATAAAATAAAGAGAAGAGAAGACCCATCCATCCAAATCCGATGTTCTATAATTTTGACCACTGAGTCAATGTGGCGGCCAAAGGCAACAACAAGCCTTTAAACAAAAATATTCGAAAGCAATAAACTAATATACAAAGCTAACTGCTCCACTTGTGTGACATTTTTTTCTTAATAGATGTTAAACCGCTTAATACTCTAATCAGTCTCCTAAACTGCAACTGTTAAAAATCTTATATAAGTAATTTTTTTTTTTGAATTAGGTCATACCCCATAGTACACTTATGTCTGCAGGTTGTATAATGTTGAAAAAAAGAGTATTGAAACTTGAAAGGCAATATTACCTTATAAAGGTGAATTTAATTCAAACAATTTGACTTTTTTTTTTCTTATATATTGGTTCACCAATAAATAAAAAAAGACCAAAGTTCCTAATTTTAATTCTCTGGTCCAACTTTCCAACCTTGAAAACGAAAAAAAAAGAAACTTCTCAAGAGTTGGTCACACAAACAGCCACCTCCCCCCCTTATTTGTACCATTCTCCTTTGTCACCTCTCCTCTCTTACTTTTATCCTTAACGAAGTTTCCGCCATTATTATGTTTCCTCTGCTCTTTTTCTTCTTCTTTCCTCATTAAGCAATTCTCAAAACCAATCCTTTATTACAAACATCCTCACTTGGGTCTTCTTCTTCTTCTTCCCCAGAAAACCCAGAAAATGAGAATCTTTCGCAAACCCAAACACTATCATTCTCTCTTCTTCTTCTTCTTCTTCCTCTACGAATCTTCCATGGCTGCAGATACAATCAGAAGCGACGAATTTCTTAGAGAAGGACTCAATCACAAACCTTTAGTCTCTCCACAAAAGACATTCGAGCTCGGTTTCTTCAGTCCCGGAGCCTCGACTCGTCGTTATCTAGGGATTTGGTACGGGAACATCGAAGATAAAGCTGTGGTATGGGTAGCAAACAGAGAAAACCCGATTTCAGACCAATCTGGAGTTCTCAGGATAAGCAACGACGGGAATCTCGTGTTACTAGACGGGGGAAACTCCACTGTTTGGTCTTCAAACATCGAATCGAGCAGTAACAACAACAGAATCGGAGCTATACGCGATACAGGGAACTTCGAATTGATTGAAGTTAGCTCAGAGAGAGTTATTTGGGAGAGTTTCAATCACCCAACGGAAACGTTTTTGCCTCAAATGAGAGTTCGTGTGAATCCCCAAACCGGAGATAACCTCGCTTTCGTCTCATGGAAATCTGAGACCGATCCTTCTCCTGGTAATTACACATTAGGGGTTGATCCTTCAGGAGCACCAGAGATTGTGCTCTGGGGAAGGAACAAGACGAGGAAATGGAGAAGCGGGCAATGGAACTCTGCGATTTTCACGGGGATTCCGAATATGTCTCTGATGACGAACTATCTATAAGGGTTTAAGCTTTCTTCTCCACCAGATGAAACAGGTAGCGTGTATTTCACGTATGTTCCTTCGGATCCATCGGTGTTGCTTAGGTTCAAGGTTCTTTATAATGGCACCGAAGAGGAATTGAGATGGAACGAGACTTTGAAGCGATGGACTAAGTTTCAGTCTGAGCCAGATACTGAGTGTGATAAGTATAATCGTTGTGGGAACTTCGGTATCTGTGATATGAAAGGATCTAATGGAATCTGTAGCTGTGTTAAAGGTTATGAGCCAGTTTCTGTAGGGAATTGGAGTAGAGGTTGTAGAAGAAGAACGCCGTTGAAGTGTGAGAGGAACGTTAGTGTTGGAGAGGATGAGTTCTTGACTCTGAAATCTGTGAAGCTACCTGATTTCGAAACTCCTGAACATAATCTTGTTGATCCTGAGGATTGCAAAGATAGATGCCTAAGGAATTGTTCTTGCATTGCTTTTACTTTTGTTAATGGTATTGGATGCATGATTTGGAACCAAGATTTAGTCGATTTACAGCAGTTTGAAGCTGGTGGATCTTCGCTTCATGTTCGCCTTGCTGATTCTGAAATAGGGGAGAGCAAGAAATCCAAGATTGTGGTGATTGTCGCGGTTCTTGTTGGTGTGATTTTGTTAGGAATATTTGCTCTGCTTCTATGGAGATTCAAGAGAAAGAAAGGTAATAACTTTCTTCTTTCTCAATATCAAAGTTTGGTTACCAAAACATAACATCTTGTTGATTCACTTCCCATTTTATCTGCAGATGTTTCAGGAACATATTGTGGTAAGAACACCGATACTTCGGTCGTTGTTGTTGATATGACCAAGACCAAAGAAACCACGACGGCGTTTTCAGGATCAGCCGACATAATGATTGAAGGAAAAGCAGTTAACACATCCGAGTTACCTGTTTTCTGTCTGAACGTTATAGTGAAAGCTACTAATGACTTCTCCAGAGAGAATGAGCTCGGAAGAGGCGGATTCGGACCAGTTTACAAGGTTGATTGATTACAGCTGTTTCTACTCCGATTCTTTGTGTTTCAGAGTTGTGATGTTATTATTGAGGATTGAAATGTGTGTTTTTTTTTGTCAGGGCGTTCTTGAAGATGGACAAGAGATAGCTGTGAAGAGATTGTCTGGTAAATCTGGACAAGGAGTTGATGAATTCAAGAATGAGATCATTCTCATAGCGAAGCTTCAACATCGGAATCTTGTGAGATTACTTGGATGTTGCTTCGAGGGCGAAGAGAAAATGCTTGTATATGAGTATATGCCTAACAAAAGCTTAGATTTCTTCATATTCGGTATGTTTTTCTTCGAACCTTATGAAAAAGAACGAGTCTTGATTCTTTCTTCTTATTCTTATTCTTGTTCTTTTGAATGTGCAGATGAAACGAAACAAGCGTTGGTAGACTGGAAACTACGGTTTGCGATAATAGAAGGGATTGCGAGAGGGTTGCTTTATCTCCACAGAGATTCAAGATTGAGAATCATCCATAGAGATTTGAAGGTTAGCAATGTGTTGTTAGATGCAGAGATGAATCCAAAGATCTCAGATTTTGGTATGGCGAGGATCTTTGGTGGTAACCAAAATGAAGCTAACACAGTTCGTGTCGTTGGAACTTAGTAAGTAAAGAACACAATTCCAAAAACAGATCATATGTTTTCATTTGAAGAATGACAACACAAATCTATGGAGAAAATCATGTTCTTAACAACTTACTTTACTTTTTGGTCTTTGTGAATGTAGCGGATACATGTCTCCAGAATACGCGATGGAAGGACTTTTCTCTGTGAAATCCGACGTTTACAGCTTCGGTGTCTTGTTGCTAGAGATCGTAAGTGGGAAGAGGAACACAAGTCTTCGATCTTCTGAACATGGAAGTCTCATTGGTTATGTAAGTTTCCAAAAAAACAGAGTATAAGACTGTTGTTTGTTGCTCTCACTTTAAATCCTCTAAATGGTGGAAACTGAAATTGTTGCAGGCTTGGTATCTGTATACACATGGGAGATCAGAGGAGCTTGTGGATCCAGAGATAAGGGGCACATGCAATAAGCGCGAGGCGTTGAGATGCATACACGTGGCAATGCTGTGTGTACAAGATTCGGCTGCGGAGAGACCGAACATGGCTGCAGTTTTGCTGATGTTAGAGAGTGACACAACAACGCTCGCTGTGCCAAGACAGCCAACGTTTACTTCCAACAGAAGAAACTCCATTGATGTCAACTTTGCTCTTGATTCGAGCCAACAGTACATTGTTTCTTCTAACGAGATCACTTCCACTGTTGTTCTTGGACGATAGATTACATTTTGTTTTGTTCTTTTAAGTTGTAAAGTTTCTTATTATTCTTGTGAAAACGTATAGTTTTTTTTTGTTTGGTTAATTAGGATAATGGAATATTGATTGTGGAAATTATGTTGATAAAGTGAAATCTATATACTAGACTTTCTAATTCAAGATGAAGCGCGAACATATAACTATTTGACTAAATATCCATTTCCCAAACATCGTAGGGTTATGTATTCGATTTAAAATGTGATTTTATTTATATCTATAGACTGTATATTATATAATCAAACGAGGAATGAAGAATCATGTGGATGCTCAAAGCCAAGACTTTTGTAACGCTGACTTTGATAATTATATGTCTTTTCAACATTCTATAAAAGTTTATTTGGTTAGTGAAGATTTACAAACGATATAGGGTTGAGTCTTCGTGTATATGTATATAAATTTAGATAGATATAAACCTAAAAACCGTATTATCATAAGTTTCCTCTCCTCCAAGATCCCAATCCAACGATTTAAAATTGACTATAAAACTATCTAACAAAAGGCATTGTTCTTGGTAATAAATAATTGTGAGATGTAGATTTATTGTTAAGTTTTTGACCAATTATTAAATGGTAGTTGGAAGGAATAAAACTAGAGTTCGAGAGAAGAAAAAAAGTCAGGAGAAACGTGGAACGGCCCCCTTCTTTTTTGTCTTCGGGGAATGCGGAAAGAAATTAAAGTGGGCATTGTTCGGTGAAGTCTATATACATTGGGAAGGAAACAAAAACTAAATAAGAGTATTTAATACAGAATAAAACGGATTTTAATTCTCTTGTACACACTAGAAACGGTTGACTGATATTATTATTTAGAGAAAGGGGAAAAAATTCAAAAAGGGATGAAGGGCATTTTATTAAGAAAAATACAAAAAGCTAAATATCTCAATGTGAATTTGTAAATAAAAACTACTTGTAGAAAAGGAAAAAGAAGCCTGAAAAAAAAAAACTAAATATCTTTTTATTTACTTTATTTAACATCAACAAACAATTTAGATAAAGGTTTTTGATATGATGGAAATTTATTTTGTTATTTTTGGATCAAAGTTGATCTTGAATTTGTAATTTTTTTTTTTTATTGTAATTTGGACGGTTTTTTTTTTGGGTCCGCAATATTTCTTTTTATATAACCTATCACATACAAATGATTCACTGATATTAATATTATTTATTAGGAGAAAATCATTTTATTATTATTATTTTTTTAAAATGTTAAACAATAGTTTATAAAAAAAAAAATCTCACAAACGAAAAAAGAAAAAACTAAACTTCGTCTTCACGACAAATCAAAACAATTGTGATGGCAACGAGCAAAAAAAAATAAAACGACGACACAAAGACAAAACAATGGTGATGGAGATATCGCAGGAGAAAGAGAAGGTGTCACATGAGAGAGGAAAAATGTCGATAAAATTTCAAGCGACAACTTCTTACCACAGTAACTCGACTATTTTTAAAAATAGCGACGACTCCTTTACACTATTACGACTCTGTTTATAACTATTTTTTTGTCGTCGTCGCTTGTTATAGCGACTATAACAAGAATATGAACTATTTGTTTGTCATTTATTTTACAATATCCAACATAAAAGTTTAAAATTAAAAGTGATTGATACGATGAAAGTTTTTTGCACTTTTGTAGATCAACTTGCAAATATTTTTAGTATTTTGGACTGATCTTTTCATCAAGGATTTTTTTTCATTTTTTTTTAAATATAAATCTTGCTTTTATTTAAAAATCTACAGAGTTTTTGTAAAGGTATTTGATGTGATGGAGATATGAATCTATAATAAAAAATAACACACATAAAAATAAAATAAAAGAAATCTGACAAAAAGGAAAATGAATTTCTTTTTTTTTGCAAATTTTCTTTTAATTGTAATTTTTACAAAAAGAAAATAAATCATTATACTAAGATTTTTTTTTATTTTAAAATTGGTGGATATACATATCAATGATAAATCAGAAAAGGTAAAAATGCCTGATAGAGAAAAAGAAAACGACTTCTTTTGCTAGGTCAACTCTGAATTCGACGTTACACAGTACATTATAGATTATATCAAATGCGAAGAAGAAGATGAAGACTTTAGCAAAAAAAAAAAAAAAAAAAANATTATAAAAAATCGAGTAAACTGTTCATGCATTTAACACAAAACATGTCCGATACCTCCAAAGAAAAAAAATTCTCAAAATTTTCATTTAAATTTCTCAAGAAAGAGAGAGATAAAAAAATTAGAAGAACACAAGAAAGTTGTGTAGAGACATGATGGGAGGAGTACCAAACTTCCACCATTCCTACATGCTCTTCTCCGCCTTCTCCGTCTTAATTATGTTCCCTGCGTTCTCTATCTCTGCCAACACTTTGTCGGCTACGGAATCTCTGACTCTCTCAAGCAACCAAACCATTTTGTCTCCTGGTAATATCTTCGAGCTTGGTTTCTTCAAACCCTCTTCAAATTCTCGTTGGTATCTAGGGATTTGGTACAAGGCAATCTCTAAGAGAACCTACGTATGGGTTGCAAACAGAGACAATCCTCTCTCTAGTTCCATCGGAACTCTCAAAATCTCCGACAATAACCTCGTCGTTTTGGATCAGTCCGATGTACCTGTTTGGTCGACGAATCTGACCGGAGGAGTTGTGAGGTCTCCGGTGGTTGCAGAGCTTCTCGACAACGGTAATTTCGTGCTCAGAGACTTCAACAACAACAATCCGGATGGATATCTGTGGCAGAGTTTCGATTTTCCGACGGATACTTTACTTCCGGAGATGAAACTAGGTTGGGATCTCAAAACCGGACACAACAGATCCCTGAGATCCTGGAGAAGCACAGATGATCCTTCAAGCGGCGATTTCTCGTTCAAACTCGAGACCAGAGGGTTCCCGGAGAGTTTCCTGTGGAACATAGAGTCACGAGTGTACCGGAGCGGTCCATGGAACGGAATCCGGTTTAGTGGCGTACCGGAAATGCAACCATTTGATTACATGGTTTTCAATTTCACGGCGAGTAACGATGATGTGACTTACTCATTCCGAATCACCAAAAACAATATGTACTCGAGATTAAGCCTAAGCTCCGCGGGATTATTACAACGGTTCACTTGGATTGAGACGGTACAGGATTGGAACCGATTCTGGTACGCACCAAAAGACCAATGCGATGAGTACAGAGAGTGTGGGATTTACGGTTATTGCGATTCGAATACGTCACCGGTTTGCAATTGTATCAAAGGGTTTGAGCCGAGGAATCCGCAGGCGTGGGGGTTAAGAGATGGGTCGGATGGTTGCGTGAGGAAGACGCAGCTGAGCTGCGACGGCGGAGATGGGTTTGTGCGGCTGAAGAAAATGAAATTGCCGGATACTACGGCGACGAGTGTGGACAGAGGAATTGGGGTGAAAGAATGTGAAGCGAAGTGCAAGAATGATTGTAACTGTACCGCGTTTGCGAATACGGATATCCGAGATGGCGGGTCGGGTTGTGTGATCTGGACCGGAGAGATTTCGGATATTCGGAATTATGCCAAGGGAGGTCAGGATCTCTACGTTAGATTGGCCGCTACTGATCTTGGTTAGTTCCTTCTCCTTTATCGAAAGAGAAATTGAATATCAAATTTGAAAGAAAATTATTCATCGACACGATGAATAATAAAGTGTTCGATATCTATGCTTCTGGTTATCATATTCACAACTAATCTTGCCTAGTAACGGTCGATAGAGTAGAATAGTTTATCATTTTCTTACCTCATTTGCTAAAACTAAAAAGTAAAAAATTTAAAAAGACATCATAAGAGAAATTTTTTCTCACAATATATTTTTTTTGGAATTTCTGTTCTTCGCATTATATTTTGACGCCCAAGAAAAGACGTGTCTATACGGTTTAGAAGGGAATACTAATTAACTTGGTTTGTGAATAATGCGTTTTTCTTTTTTTGTTGGGTAGAATGTGAATACTGGTGCCGAATATGGCAAGTCAAAGTTATATTGTTATTGTTTAACAGACTTTGAATTTAATCAAACGTTTTTTAGTTTTCTTTTCCCTCTTTTTGAACTTGATCATGATGACGTCTTTGATCATTGCATATATATGTGAAAACTTTGTACTCCATTAAATATTTCATACAAAAATAAATATACGTTTCCAGCATTTTGATCACTATAAAGTAGTATACTTTGATAAATAAGAAATTTGAGTCCATTGGACTTTAATCATCTTAGAAATTGCTATGCGTCGTCGTATTAATTGTCGTGGTTAGTGAAACAAATGATTACTATACTAATCAGAAAAACTTATCTATCTCAAATTCTCAATATTAGTATGGTTTAAGCTCGATCCAGTGCCAAAAAGAAACTATTTTTAGGTTGACCATTGTTATATAAACTAAAAGTCCAAAAGTATCACCAGATTACTTAGGAGGAATTTTTCTTCTTCTTTTTCTTTGTGACAATTACCTAGAAGAGAATATATGCCTCGTTTTTACTTAAATCATAAAATAACATAAGTTTTTTTTAAAATGCAAAATTAATTTCCTTGGTCGAAGTCCTAGATTTTTCTGTGGTTTAAAGGAAAAAAATAAGTGACGTGATCTATGTATGACTCATCAAGCCACGTCAGCCGCCAGGTAGGATATTAACAATGGTATCTCTTTCCCTACTTCAGTGGACAAGAGAAACAGAAATGCAAAAATCATAGGTTCGAGTATTGGAGTGAGCGTTTTGTTTCTTGTAAGCTTCATCATCTTCCAGTTTTGCAAAAGAAAGCAGAAGCGATCAATAGCAATTGAAACACCTTTTGGTAAATCATTAACTCTCATTTCCTTTATCCTTGTCAGTAATTTTTTTGATAATTATATATCTTGATTGTGTTTATTTCTCTGTCTGAATGAAACAGTTGATCAAGTGAGAAGCCAAGATTTGCTAATGAACGAAGTGGTAATATCCAGTAGGAGACATATATCTAGAGAAAACAAAACAGAGGATCTCGAATTGCCATTGATGGAGTTTGAAGCTGTTGCCATGGCCACAAACAATTTTTCTAACGCCAACAAGCTCGGACAAGGTGGCTTCGGTATAGTTTACAAGGTAAAAATGACTGAAAACTTATTTCAGAGTCTCTTTGGTCAAGGTTTCATTGGGTAATCAAATGTGCGGTAACAGGGAAGGTTACTTGACGGGCAAGAAATTGCGGTAAAAAGACTATCGAAAATGTAAGTTCAAGGGACCGATGAGTTCAAGAACGAGGTGAAGCTGATTGCAAGGCTTCAGCACATAAACCTTGTTCGGCTTCTAGGCTGTTGCGTAGATGGGGAGGAGAAGATGTTGATCTATGAGTACTTGGAGAATCTAAGCCTTGATTCTCATCTCTTTGGTTAGTGACTCAAAACACCTCTGTTCTAACAATTGAACTATTTTGGGAATAAGTTAACACGTTTCCGATTGTGGTCGATTTGTAGATAAAACCCAACGCTCTAACTTAAATTGGCAAAAGAGATTTGATATTACCAATGGTATCGCTCGAGGACTTTTATATCTTCATCAAGATTCACGGTTTAGGATTATCCACAGAGACTTAAAAGCAAGCAACGTCTTGCTTGATAAAGATATGACTCCGAAAATCTCTGATTTCGGGATGGCCAGGATCTTTGGACGGGATGAGACGGAAGCTATTACGAGGAAGGTGGTCGGAACTTAGTAAGCAATCATTCTCCAAAACGACAAAGAGCTTTTGTCTTAAATCAAATTTGAAAAAGAAACCTCATAATATGAGTTTAATTCTTTGTTATGCAGCGGCTACATGTCTCCAGAATATGCAATGGACGGGATATTCTCGATGAAGTCAGATGTTTTTAGCTTTGGGGTCTTGCTTCTTGAGATTATAAGTGGCAAGAGAAACAAAGGATTCTACAACTCGAACCGTGACCTTAATCTTCTCGGTTGTGTAAGCTTAAAACCTCTCTAACATGGTCTTGTTTTCACACTCAAAATCTGATGATAACACTAAAAGAAAGCTTCGATCTATATGCACAGGTATGGAGGTATTGGAAAGAAAGAAAAGGGCTAGAGATCGTAGATCCGATCATCATAGATTCTTCATCATCAACGTTCCAGCCACATGAAATCTTAAGATGCATACAAATTGGTCTCCTGTGTGTTCAAGAACGTGCAGACGACAGACCAACGATGTCCTCCGTGGTTTTAATGCTCGGAAGTGAAACAACGGCTATTCCTCAGCCTAAACCGCCTGGTTATTGCGTTGGGAGAAGTCCTTTTGAAACTGATTCCTCTTCTAGTAAACAGCCCGGCGATGAATCTTGGACAGTGAACCAAATCACCATGTCAGTCATTGACGCTCGGTAACTGTGAGAGTCACAAGACCAAAGATGACTAAAGTGCATGATAGAATCAGCAGTTGAAGGAGGCTTATTATCTACATTCTATTATTTTCTCTGTAAATCTCAATATCAAAGTTTAGGAATTTTATTAAATGATTGAATTATTTGAAGTTCAACTTGTATTCTATGATTGTGTAGAAGATGTGGATGCAACTGTTCAAGTTCATCTCCAACTCTCTGTTCCCAATTTCTTTATCCCGCTTCGCTTTTCCATCTTTCCACAGTTCTTATATTTGTTCAGAATCAGAAGTCGTTTTTTCTTGACTGATTAAACTTTTTGTGTTTAAAGACTGATTAACCAACATAGCCTTTTGATCTATGTTTCTTTCAGTCTAGTGTCACAAAATAATGAACTAACAATTATATTGGTGAAGTATATCCGAAATTCTACAGGGTTCTTCACAGAAAAATTCAAAGAGATAGTCTGATGTGTACTAAATTGATTATCAACATGGATTCGTTTACTGACCATATTTGACATGATTTACAAAACGAAGGACGTTTGCTATAACACAATCTATGTTTTAAATTCGAATGTGGTCGGATAATACGTTCTTATTCCTGTTCAACTCCTAGATTCTCCCTTAGTGGTCGAGTACGGTTGAACAATAGGGCTAATAGCCTGATACTGAATCAACGTCCGCCTCATGCAGAAGGTGCCTAAAAACACGAGATTGTGCTAAGAAGAGAAAAACAAACCCAAGGTAATGAGGCAAAGAAAAGTTCTTAGACCGGAATGCAATCTTAATTTACTTTGTTACTTTGGTCACCTGGGCTTTTATCTTAGTGGGTTTTACTTATGGGCGGATCTCCAGCTTGAGATCCGACAACAACAATACAACTGACTTTTTTTTTCGACACAACAATACAACTGACTATACAAAGTAAATAAAATGTGTATTGTGTAATAAAATGTGTGGTAACAGGGAAGGTTACTTGACGGGCAAGAAGTTGCGGTAAAAAGACTATCGAAAATGTCAGCTCAAGGGACCGACGAGTTCAAGAACGAGGTGAGACTGATTGCAAGGCTTCAGCACATAAACCTTGTCCGGCTTCTTGGATGTTGTGTCGATAAGGGCGAGAAGATGTTGATCTATGAGTACTTGGAGAATCTAAGCCTTGGTTCTCATCTCTTTGGTTAGTGCGTAGTTACTCAAAACAGCTATGTTCTAACACTTGAATATCTTTGGAAATAAGTTAACACGTTTTCAATTGTGGTGGATTTGTAGACAAAACCCGAAGCTGTAACCTAAATTGGCAAAAGAGATTTGATATTACCAATGGTATGAAAGCAATAAGAAAATAAAGCTTAAAGCTTGAAGAAAAGAAAGAAGAGATGTTAAATTTGCATGTTCATTTCTTATTTGCATGTTCATTTCTTATTCTTCACGGATTACATCATTACTGCATTTATAAATGCTCTTAAGAGGAATCAAGACAGCATGGGTTTAACTATATAACAAGACATCATGGGTTTAACCGCACGGCATGAGCGTGCGTTTAGTGTTCTGTTTTCCTTAGACAGAACCGTTGTGAATGTTGCAGGTTTTGTTGTGAATGTTGCAGGTTTTGCAGGTTTTGACTTTGTGGGCTTCATGGGCCTTCCGATCGTCATTTTGTTTATGGGCTTTTGCTGAGTTGGTGTTGACACCCCCTCGCAAACTCGTGGTGGGAGGATTCGCAACACCGAGTTTGGAACGTAGTGTGAAGTAAGTGTCTTGAGGAAGTGACTTTGTGAAGATGTCAGCCACCTGAAGCGCAGAGGGAACATGAGAAACCACAAGAGAGCCATTTGCCACCTTTTCTCGAGCATAATGAAAGTGTGTTTCAAAGTGTTTCGATCGGTTATGTAAGACTGGATTCGATGTAAGATGAACTGCAGAGAGGTTGTCACAGAATGCTGTAGCAGGCTTGTCTTGAGAAAAACCAATTTCTTTGAGCAAAGAGGAAATCCATGTCAGTTCTGCAGCAGTGTCTGATAGCGCCCTGTATTCAGCTTCAGTGGATGATCTGGAAACTGTTGGTTGCCGTTTTGCAGACCATGAGATGATGTTTGATCCTAGAAAGGTACAGAAACCTCCAGTTGATCGACGTGTTTCTCTGCACCCTGCCCAATCACTGTCGCAGTAGGCTTGAAGAGAAGAGTCAGAGGCAGAGTTGAAGAAGAGACCCATTTGTAACGTACCTTTTAGATATCTTAGGATCCTCTTGAGCAGCTTGAAGTCAGAGATCGATGGCTGATGCATCTTTTGGCATACCAGGTTGACCGCGAATTGAATATCAGGTCTTGTGATGGTGAGATACTGAAGCTTTCCTGCTAAGCTTCTGAAATAGGTAGGGTCTGAGAAGATTTCACCTTGTTGAGAGATTCGGTCCAGCTGCAGAGGAAGGGGCGTAGGCATTGGAGCACAATCAAGCATTCCCGCTGCTTGTAAAAGATCAGAGGCATACTTTTCTTGATTAAGAAAGAGACCTGCTGGTGTAAACTGAGCTTGGATCCCTAGAAAATAACTTAGCTGACCCATGTCTTTCATTCTGAGCTTCTCACTCAGTGAATTCACCAGTTTATTGATGAGATCATTGTCATTACCAGTGAGTACCATGTCGTCAACGTATAGGAGAAACAGCAGAATACTGTTTCCGTGCAGATAGGCAAAGAGCGATGGATCTGCAGTACTGCAAGTAAACCCAAATTCCAGCAAGTACGAACTGAGATTGTCAAACCAAGCTCGAAGAGCCTGTTTTAAGCCATAAATAGCCTTGTGTAGCAGACAAACGTGGTCTGGATAATCTGGATCCTCAAAGCCTGGAGGCTGCTTCATATACACCGTTTCATGTAAATCTCCATGGAGAAATGCATTTTTCACATCAAGTTGCTTGATTTCCCATCTGTTCACAGTGGCTGCATGTAGAACCAATCTCACAGTGGCAGTTCGTACTACAGGGCTGTAAGTTTCAAGATAGTCCACACCTTCTTCTTGCTCATATCCTTTTGCAACAATTCTGGCTCGAAGCTTGTCTAGTTTACCATCAAAAGTCAATTTTGTTCTGAATACCCATTTGAAACCCAAGATATTAGCATTCTCAGGAGGCGGAACTAGACTGAAGGTATTTGTTTCTTGACAAGTCTGTATTTCTTCTCCCATAGCTTCAGTCCAACCAGGATGCTTGAGAGCAGCCGCTACTGTTTTTGGTGCCACAGGAATTCCTTTCACCGAGAAAAGAACATATCGTGGATTTGGTTTGCGAATACCTGCTTTTCCACGAGTGATCATAGTATGAGTATTGTTTACAGCTTCCTCTTGTGCCGGCAATGGAGGAAAATCAGCTTCTGTGAAGATTGTTGCTTCTGCAGTTTCAAAGGTCTGTTCTGATGATGTATCTGCAGGTTCTGGAATCACCATTTCTTCATTAGGAGACAATGCTGCAGGTGTAGAGGTTGCAGCAGGGTCAAATTCCTCAGCAACAGCAGTGACAGGAACATTTCTCGCATGCCGAATTGCAGGTTCTTCAGGACAATTTTGTGGAGCAGACTCACTGTTTTCTTGAGTGGACTGATTTCTATAGTACCAGGCTTTAAGCAATGGAGTCTTCGCTGGTGGTATAAAGTCCTTGTAGCTATCAGTGAAGGGAAACCTTTTCTCATCAAACAGAACATGTCGACTGATATATACTCGACCTGTTGGAGGATGCAAGAACCGATAACCTTTGTATTTCTCATTGTATCCCACAAAGACACAGAGAAGGGACTTTGGATCGAATTTATTCTGAGCATAGGGCCTGAGATACGGGTAGCAGGCACACCCAAATACTCGTAAGGCCGTGTATACTGGAGCTTTACCATTTAACAGCTCAAAAGGACTCTTCTTTTGATCCAGAACTGAAGACTGTAGAAGATTGGAGAGAAAGTTTGCAGTAAAAAATGCCTCAACCCACAGATGTTGCGGTAACTTTGCTTGAAACAACATTGAGAGACCCAATTCTGTAATATGTCTGTGCTTCCTTTCAGAGACCCCGTTTTGCTGAGGGGTATGTGGACACGATATGTATTGTTTGATTCCACATGATGCAAAGTGATGCAAGAACTGATTGTTGATAAATTCACCGCCACCGTCGCTTTGAAAAAATACAAATCTTCTGGTTGAATTGTGTCTCGACCATACTTTGAAATGTTGTGAATATGGAGAAAACATCTGACTTCAACTTTAAAGGATAAAACCAAGAAAATCTTGAGTAATTGTCAATGAATACAACGTAGTATCGAAAACCTTGAACTGAGCTAACTGGAGAAGGACCCCATACATCACAATGTATTCTCTCAAGAGGTTTAGAAGACTGAAAATCCGACTTAGAGAAGGGAAGCTTGCACGACTTTCCCAACTGACAATGCTCACACGTAGCCATCGAAGCTTTATTGAAAGAGATTGCTTTTATTGATGATAGATGCTGAAGAACTTGATGATGTGAATGCCCAAGTCGCTTGTGCCATAACTCATCGCTGGTACTTTGTTGTCTTGATGAATAGAAAGCCAGGAACTGCGGGTTATCCAATCTGTACAGCCCTTCATGCTTGCTTCCCTGACTGAGAAGCTGCTTGGTCTTTTTGTCCTTGACACACACGGTTTGAGAATCAAAAATGAATTCGCATGGGTAATCATTGGTAAGTTTCGAGACAGACAACAATGACTTTGTAATTGCTGGACAAACTAGCACATCTTTGAGAGGTAGAGTACCTGAAATGGCTGGAAGAGCAATAGAACCCACATGAGTGATTGGTAGAAAATCAGAGCCATGGAGGCTCCTGACTCTCACGCTCTAACAATCAATCAAGTTGTTACCTTGAAGCTCTGATACCATGAAAGCAATAAGAAAATAAAGCTTAAAGCTTGAAGAAAAGAAAGAAGAGATGTTAAATTTGCATGTTCATTTCTTATTCTTCACGGATTACATCATTACTGCATTTATAAATGCTCTTAAGAGGAATCAAGACAGCATGGGTTTAACTATATAACAAGACAGCATGGGTTTAACCGCACGGCATGAGCGTGCGTTTAGTGTTCTGTTTTCCTTAGACAGAACCGTTGTGAATGTTGCAGGTTTTGTTGTGAATGTTGCAGGTTTTGCAGGTTTTGACTTTGTGAGCTTCATGGGCCCTCTGATCGTCATTTTGTTTATGGGCTTTTGCTGAGTTGGTGTTGACATGGTATTGCTAGAGAACTTCTATATCTTCACCAAGATTCACGGTTTAGGATTATGATACGAGTAGGATCTTAGAAACAAGAACAATGAAATAGGAAATATGATATATTGATTTGGTAACCGCAAAGTACAAGCTTAGAGACTGTTATGGAGTTCTCTTTTCTCCTTTGACATAATGACCATATCATTCCCTCTTTCCTCTTACGATCCTAACCGTATTTAACAACCCAAAGATTCTCTTACCAGTCACACCATGCGCGCCGCCCACACTCACACCATGCGCACCGCCCACACATCACGCACGGGTAGTACACGTGCTTATTCCTTATAAGCTCCTTTCCTTCTAGCTGCCACCTCATCACTTCCCTTGGGCCTTACCCCTTCGATTGTAGTGATAGAGTATGGGAGGATGATGGGCCTCATACGTATCATTACCTCCTGCTCTGAAATTGACCTTGTCCTCAAGGTCGAAGGTAGGATATTGATGATGAATTACACGCTTCCACTCCCATGAGCTTTCATATGCAGGCTGTCCTTTCCACTGTATCAACAGTTCCTCCTGTCCCGACTTTGGATTGGTACGAGAGCCTAACACCGCTTCAGGCTCCACCTCTAACACTCCCTCAGCCGTTAGTTGTTTTGGGAGAGGCTCGGTGCTCAACAGTGATCCCACTGCTTTTTTGAGTTGAAAGACATGAAATGTTGGGTGAATCCGAGACTCCTCTGGTAGCTTGAGTCGGTATGCAACCTTTCCTACTCTTGCTTTTGTCTGCTTCTACACCCTCTGCGGAAATGACGTGTCCCAAATACTCAATTTGTCGACACCCGAATCGACATTTCTTTCTATTCGCGTAGAGCTCCTGCTTCTGGAGTAACTGTAACACTACCCTCAAGTGCCCTATATGCTCCTTCTCGGTACGGCTATAAATCAAGATGTCATCAAAAAACACCAACACAAACTTCCTGAGGTAGGGTCGAAATACCTCGTTCATGAGAGATTGGAACGTGGCCGGGGCGTTTGAAAGACCAAAAGGCATTACAAGAAACTCATAATGCCCATCGTGAGTACGGAATGCTGTTTTCTGCACGTCCTCCGCTTGTACCAGGATTTGGTGATACCCTGACCGAAGATCCAACTTTGAGAATACCACCGCTCCGTGTAGTTCATCAAGAAGCTGGTCTATCATAGGGATTGGGAAGCAGTCAGCTACTGTTTTCTTGTTAAGTGCTCTGTAATCCACACAAAAACGCCAACTCTCGTCCTTCTTCTTTACGAGTAAGACAGGACTAGAATAAGGATTCGCACTCTCCTGGATTATCCCCGCTGCTAACATAGCCTTCACCTGCTTCTCTATCTCAGCCTTCTGTGCTTGCGGATAGCGGAAGGGACGTACGCTAACTGGACTAGCTCCTGTCTCCAATACTATTGCGTGTTCCTTCCCTCGGAATGGAGGCAATCCTTGGGGTTCCTGAAAGATAGCCACATACTCTTCCAATATTGGCTCCAACTCTTTCGGTATTAACGTCTGCTCCTCTACTCCTTCCACCTTCAACCCTCCGAACTCCACCAACACACCCTCGCCTTGTCTCTCTATAACCTTCCACAAGGATTTTAGCGAGATTGCGGCGTTGCAGAGGCTCAGGTCGCCTCTCAACGTCACTTCTTCCTCGTCTAGTGGGAATCGAAAAATCTGCAATTTCCAGTTAACCTTGGTTTCTCCCAATGTCTCGAACCATTGCGCTCCGAGTATCATGTCCGCACTTCCCAGCTCCATTGGAAGGAAATTAGTGACCACTAGGCACCCTTGCATCAGTAGAGGAACGTCGCGACATACTCCTTTCCCTCTCACCGTCACGCCGTTTCCGACCAGAACTCCATAGCCATTGGTTGTGATGGCTGTGAATCCTAACTTCTTCATCAGCCTTTCTTCGAGAAAGTTGTGTGACGCCCCACTATCAATCAACACTATCACCTCCGTCTCGTTGATGGAGCCCATCAGCTTAATCGTCCTCGGTGACGAGATCCCCACCATTGAGTTGATCGAAAGCTCCGCCAGTTCTGTCATTTCGATTTTCTCACATTCGGACGGATCCTCAACGTACTCCTCCTCGTACTCCTCCTCTGTGCCATCCTCTTGGACCACCAAGACCGTGAGCTCCTTCGATTGGCATACGTGGTTTGCATAACGCTTCTCGTCGCACTTGAAACACAACCCATCCGCTTTCCACTTCGCTATCTCCGCTGGTGTTAGTCTTCGGAATGGCGGTTTGAGTCGGTTGTGGTTCTTTAGAGTTTGACCCGTGTTACCTTTAAACGCAGTTGTACGGCTTTCACCGTGATTAATGGATCTGGGTGATGGGCCGTTATAACCTCCTCCATTATTCTGGCCCATCAAGTTTTCCCCAGATGCGAAACGGTTTCCGGAGTTGCGGTAAACTCTCCCTGATCCCTCCGTCTGCGCCTCCAACGTCGGTGGATCTCCTGGACCTCCCCAGTCATCCATCATTTTAGCCAAACTCATCATCTTCTCTAGGGTTTTTGGTTCGAACATCTTCACCCCTGTTCGAATCTTAAACCTTAATCCCTTCATGAATGCGATCTCCAGCACTTTCTCTGGGATATCCAGAGCATTAGTCGCTAACGCGATAAATTCCCTGCAATACTCCTTCACCGATCGGGTCTGTTGAAGAGAGAGCAACCGCTCTCCCGCCGTTGTGTCATGCGTCGGCGCGAACTGTCCCAATAGTCGTGCCTTCATCTGCTCCCAATCTAAGAACGGGTTCCGGTCTCTTTCCCAACGATACCACGTCAGTGCCTCCTCCTTGAAACACATTCGTACTGCCCTTAATTTCTCCTCCTCGGTGAATTCGCTGAGCTCAAAGTATTGCTCTACGCGTAGGACCCACTGCTCAGCTCCTTCTCCATCGAACAACGGAATCTCCATCCGCCTCGGTAACGGTTCATTCCTGCTCTCCGTCGGCCAAGTGTTTTGGCGTGTGGGTGGAAATGGACGATCCTGTGGTGTGGTGACTTCAGTGAGCTGTGGAGCGCTCGCGGAAGCCATGACGTTGCTGTTTGTGGCCCCCGAGACAGCAGCTTCTCCTTCAGCTATCCCTTTTCCCTTTTCCCGCACGGTCAGCCTCTGATCCAAGACCTCGAGGCTCTCCAATTTTTTGTTGATCAACACGATACTCTCCGTGTTCTGTTGTAAGAGCTCCAGGATCCGCTCCATATCTGATCTCTCTTCAGTGGGTTTCTGTGCTTTTGGTGGCATGATGATTCCCGAGTCTCGTCCGTGCTCTGATACCAAGTTGATACGAGTAGGATCTTAGAAACAAGAACAATGAAATAGGAAATATGATATATTGATTTGGTAACCGCAAAGTACAAGCTTAGAGACTGTTATGGAGTTCTCTTTTCTCCTTTGACATAATGACCATATCATTCCCTCTTTCCTCTTACGATCCTAACCGTATTTAACAACCCAAAGATTCTCTTACCAGTCACACCATGCGCGCCGCCCACACTCACACCATGCGCACCGCCCACACATCACGCACGGGTAGTACACGTGCTTATTCCTTATAAGCTCCTATCCTTCTAGCTGCCACCTCATCACTTCCCTTGGGCCTTACCCCTTCGATTGTAGTGATAGAGTATGGGAGGATGATGGGCCTCATACGTATCAGATTATTTATAGGGACTTAAAAGCAAGTAACGTCTTGCTTGATAAAGATATGACTCCGAAGATCTCAGATTTCGGGATGGCACGGGTATTCGGACGAGATGAGACTGAAGCTAATACGAGGAAGGTGGTCGGAAGTTAGTAAGTAATCATTCTCCAAAACAACAAAGAGCTTTAATCTTAAATAAAAAAAAGCATCATAACATATATGAGTTTAATCTTAGTTATGCAGTGGCTACATGTCTCCAGAGTATGCAATGGACGGGATATTTTCGATGAAGTCGGATGTTTTCAGCTTCGGGGTCTTGCTTCTAGAGATTATAAGTGGCAAGAGGAACAAAGGATTCTACAACTCGAACCGTGACCTTTTCTCGGTTGTGTAAGCCTAAAACCTCGCAAAAGATCTTGTTTCCCGCTCAAAATCTGATGATACCCACTATTTTTTTTTTTTTTTTAATCTTTATGCACAGGTGTGGAAGAATTGGAAAGATGGAAAAGGACTAGAAATTGTAGATCCGATTATCATAGATTCTTCATCAACGTTCAGGCCACATGAAATCTTAAGATGTATTCAAATTGGTCTCTTGTGTGTTCAGGAACATGCAGAAGATAGACCAATAATGTCGTCGGTAATGGTGATGCTCGGAAGTGAAACAACAACTATTCCCCAGCCTAAACCTCCCGGTTATTGCGTTGGGAGAAGTCTTCTTGAACTGATTCGTCGTCAAGTAAACAGCGCGACGATGAACCTTGGTCAGTGAACCAAATCACTCTCTCGGTTATTGACGCTCGGTAACTTTCAATTTACCGAGCCAATTTGTTTATATGCATTTTTCCTATTTAAGTCTCAATATCAAAGGTTTACAGCATGATTCGATTTTCATAACTTGCATGATGTAATTTACGTAAAAGGAAATCGTGTTTCTGTAGCTGTTTTGCTGCATATATTTCATGTCCAGTCTTGTATGCGGCAAAAAAGTCTTGAATTTAGCGAGTTATGATATCAAAGCAGTCCTTTAGGGATATTCACATGAAACTTCCGTGTTTCAAGCGTATACATATATAAAAATTGTATATGTAAACATGATTACATAACTTTTTCCACACAAAAAGATAATTATGCAAAATTTCCGTCAAAAACAAGATTTTATTTATTTTCCAACAAAAACGCGATTATACTATTTTATGCCAAAAACACGATTTCGTCAAAAATACGGTTCCGTAATTCCACGTTAAAATATAAATGAGTAGAATCCTATTTTTGACGAAAAATAGGAAAATCACATGTTAGCAAAAAAAGTGAAATCATGTTTTGGGAAAAAAATAGGAAAATCATGTTTTAGTTGTTAAATTACGGTTTTGCATTGAAAAAATATTGAAACAAAAAACAGTGGTAAAATATCACTTATCATAAAACATATAGTATAACGTTTATCTTACATATAAATGATGATAAAATTGAAAGTTCAAAAAAAAAGTTGCTAATAAAATTGTAAAATTAAAAACAAAATACCCCAATCACACCTCTCAATCGTTGATTTTAATTATGTGTAACTTTTTAAGAACTATAATTGCATCGTAGCAATAGATGAATGACGTCATTGTCAAATTGATGTACCTATGACACTCGGTTTCGAAATCCATATATATACATCAATAATCCCTTCTACTGTTTAATATCCTTTCCGTAAGAGAGTTTGTAGCAAATATGAAATGTGTATATTTTATATAAAGATAGTACTTAATTCTATGATTTGAAATATTATTGCAGCATAATAAATATAGAACTACACAAGTTCAATACAGATAAATAAAATATGATAGTATAATAGCTAGCCACTTAGAATTGTTCTTCTTTCTTTCACTTATGATTTTTCTTTCTAGCACTTAATAATGTAGTAATATCTAATACGAACATTGCTCAATAACTTTCAATTTACCGAGGCGTAATTTCCGTCATGGTGCATTCGATATTCGACGACGATGATTCAGCATCACAAGGACTTCTTCCGACGCAATAAGCAGGCGGTCTAGGCTTACGCATCGTCTCTGTTTCACTCCCAAGCATCAAAACAACCCACGACATCGTTGGTCTTTCCTCTGCATATTCTTGAACACACGTGAGGCCAATTGTTATGCATCTTAAGACTTCATCTGACCGGTATGTTGGTGACGGTGATGATGTATCTAGAATATTGGGATCTATTACCGCAAGCCCTCTTCCTTCCTCCATATTCCTCCACACCTGTTTATAAGAAAAAGAAGCTTTTTAGTGTTTGATCAATCTCAATGAAGGAAGAACGAATTTGATTGGTTTAAGCTTACGAAGCTGAGAAGATTACTATCCAGGTCCGAGCTAGTGAATCCTCTGTTCTTCCTTCCACTGATAATCTCAAGAAGCAATACCCCAAAGCTGAACACATCTGATTTTTCCGAGTATATCCCACCCATCGCGTATTCCGGAGACATGTAACCGCTATCAAAACCGAAAGATTAAACACAAAGTGTGGGTTATACAGACAAAAGATAACTTTTTTTATTTTATTTTAGATGATGGTATTTTTTTTTTTTGATAAAATGTGAATATTATTACCAAAAGGAAAGTTTAATACAAGAGCTATAAAGCAGAGAACTTCTTTGGCCAAAAAAAAATAAAAAACCAAGAAGAAGTTAAGATATACTACAAAGCAATTAGCAGCAACTAGCTATACGAAAACCATTGGGATAAGAGTCCACTACATCCCTTACGAAACCGTCTGGCAAGTAGAGTATCTCTGATGGTTCTATCGATCTGTTGGAAGATGCTGTCTGGTGGAAGAGAGATGTTGTTATGAATCCGGCTATTCCTTTCTTTCCAAAGGATATAAACTGTAGTTTGAATAGCCAAACCTTTAATGATCCCATTCCTAGAACGAGACAATAAGCATGAAATAAAAGACTCCCATGATCTGAGAACACGTGCTGATAAACCCAAACGAAGGAGAACCTTACGCCAAAATCTGAACAGAAAAGTCACAGTGGAGAAAAAGATGGTCTCTTGATTCCTGGTGGAGAGAGCAAAAGGAGCAAGCGGGATCAATATTTAGACCCCAATTGACCAACCTTGCTTTAACAGGGAGTCTATCTGCGGTCCAGAATGTGAAAGAGTGTTTAGGGACTCCATGCTTGAACCACACAGCTCTGAACCAATTTTTTGTCGTCTCAGCCGGTCTAATAATTTCCCAGGTTTCTTTTGTTGTGAAATCCGGGGAAGGTTGCGGTAATAAACCCCAATGGAAGCGGTCAGGACCCCTCGAAGAGTCAGGAGACTGAGAATTCCTTAGGCACTCCCGCACTATCCGAATCTGCTCATTTCTGGCTCTTGAAGTAGCATGCCAATCTCGAAGACTGAAAGCTTCCTTCACTGTGCTCTGAATCGGAATTCCCATAAGCCTTGGCCCCGAAACTCCTACAACTTCAATAAGAGGACCAATCTCACACCATCTATCAAACCAGAAGCTGGCTGATTTCCCATCATTCAACTTACAGCTGAGGAGATTTTTTGCCACTGGCCTTAAGGATAGAAGGAACTTCCAAATCCATGAATCTCCCATCTTAATTTCAGTCGACCAGAAACATGACCTTTTGAGTTTGTGCTCTCTTATCCAGGCGACCCACAAAGAGCCACTATTTGAGATGATTTGCCAAATCAATCTCAGGTTGAAGACTCTATTCCAGATCATAAAATTTCTTAACCCGAGGCCTCCTTCAGATTTAGGTAAACAAATCATTTTCCATGAGACCTTGGCCGCTCCTCTCTTCTCTACATCACCAGACCATAAGAACCGGGAACAAAGCTTCTCAATAACTTTCAAACAACCTTTAGGCAGCGAGAAAGCAGAAAACCAGAAATTCACCAAACTGTTGATAACATAAGAGATTAACTGAAGACGACCTGCGAAGGAAAGGCATTTGACCGTCCAGCCATTAAACTTTGCCGAGATGTTATCAATCAAGGGAGAGTAATCTGCTTTCCTTAGCTTTCGGTGAAGGAGCGGCAAACCCAGATAACGAATGGGTAGAGAACCCCTTCGGAAGCCATAAATGTTTAGAGCTTCAGCTTCCTCTGGTTTCAAACCCGCTGTGAATAAATCCGTCTTGTCCCTGTTCATACTTAGCCCAGACAGAGTTTGAAAGGAGTCAAGAGATGAGGCTATACCTTGCAGGGCTATACCTTGCAGCGAGTGGTCAGTTCCATTGAAGAGGATAATAATGTCATCAGCAAATGCAAGGTGAGAGATCTTGGGATTTCTGCCGAGAGGGTGGTAACCGATAGAGCCCGCTTCAAAACGTGAGTTGATCAGATTTGAGTAGACCTCCATTGCCATAACAAATAAAGAAGGGGAGAGAGGATCCCCTTGCCTTAGACCTCTAGATCCTTTGAAGTAGCCACAAAGCTCTCCATTGACGTTGATAGAGAAGGAGGTAGATGTGATGCACTGAACAATCCAATTAGTAAAGCTCTCCATTGACGTTGATAGAGAAGGAGGTAGATGATGGTATTTTGATTGCTTACTAAGTTCCAACTATCCTCCTCGTAGTAGCTTCCTCCTCGTCCCTTGCAAAGATCCTGGCCATCCCGAAATCCGAAATCTTTGGGATCATATCTTTATCAAGCAAGATGTTACTCGCTTTCAAGTCTCTGTGGATGACCCTACACCTCGAGTCTTGGTGAAGATATAAAAGCCCTCGAGCAATACCCTTGATAATATCAAATCTCGTGGGCCAATTTAGTTCAGCGCTTTTGGTTTTGTCTAGAATCAATCACAAATTTATGATTCACAACCAAAACGGTTTAACTTATTTCCATTGACATTCAACCTTAGAACAAAGTTTATAAAAAGGCGAGGCACTAACCGAAGAGATAATAATCGAGGCTTAGATTTTCTAGGTATTCATAGACCAAAATCTTCTCGTCTGCGTCGGCATAACAACCAAGAAGTCGGACAAGGTTAATGCGTTGAAGCTTTGCAATCAGCTTCATCTCGGTCGCGAACTCAGTGGTCCCTTGAGTTGACACCTCCGATAGTCTTTTTACTGCAATCTCTTCCCCGTCAAGTAGCCTTCCCTGCTACCGCATATTTCAATATTGAGTAAAACTTTTTTCCCACTGAAAAACACTATATTTTTTCCAGTCATTAATTTGTACCCTGTAAACGGAACCGAAACCGCCTTCGCCGAGCTTGTTGCAGTTGGAGAAATCATTGGTCGCCATGGCAACAACGTCATATTCCATCAATGGCAGTTCGAGATCCTCTGTTGTGTCATCTCCTAGCAAATTGTGGCGTCTACGTTCGTACTCTGTTTTATTTAGACACGAAAACAACAAACAAACAAAAAAAAAAAGACAAAAAGTTAAAATTGAGCAAACCATATTAAATCAAAATTTACGTACCAGAATAAAAGAAACGAAGGTTACTACCAAAAGGTGCTGCAATTGCTTTTGCTTGCTTATGTTTCCTCCAAACTAAAAAGATGATAAAAACTCAGGAAAACCAAAACAGTGGCCCCAACACTAAGACCTATTGTTGTCCTAGTTTTCCCACTGTTGTTGTTCGCCTTCTCTGAAATAGTGAAAAGTCATACCACCGTTAATGTCCCACGTCGCAACACTCAAACTAATGTCACCACAAAACACATCACTTATTTTTCGGTATTAGTCAACTATAAATATAATTGTGCTTTGGACTTTTAGATCCAAAAAAGGTTAAGCAGTGGTCTTCTCAAACATATAAGACTTTTTTGGGGTATTGGATCTAACTAATTTTGAAATCTATAACTATCAAGTGAAAAATACGGTAACCCATGATACAAGAACTTATATTTAATGTGAACAATTGTTATAGTTAAAGTTAATTTATTATTTTACTATAAAAACAAATTAAAATGTTTGTAATTAAAAAAAAAAAAATTGTTGTGCAATATTTTTTCTTATATTGCTATCTCTTACCTTTTTAACCGCGTATATCGTTTTGAATTTTTATAAAATCCTAAATTTTAGTGGACTAAACAAAAAAATTATAAAAATCATTTAAGGAGAGACGAATTTTTTTTCAAATGATTTAAGAGTTAATTTATTTTTTTTCTAACATTTGAGAAAATTTAGATTTTCAAAAAACTTATTTGAAATATCTCTAGATATGTAACATAGATCCGATTCCATATTTAAAAGTCCCAAAAGTCCCATGTAGTTAAATTAAATCTGGGAGGGATTCTCTGAATTTTCAGGATATAAGATTTGTGTCGAATTCTATGGGAAAGAGCTAACCGAGATCGACAGCAGCGACTCTGACGTAAAGACCTTGACCCGCATCGGCGGCAAAACTCCGAATATCGGCGAGCTCGCTGGTCCAAATTATACAACCCGACCCACCATTTTGGATATCCATATTGGCAAACGCCGTACAGTTACAATCCCTAAGGCAACCCTCCTCACATTCCATTAACCCAATTCTCTTGTCCGCAATCACCCCCTTACTAGTATCCGGCAACTTCATATTCCTCAGCCGGACAAACCCATCTCCACTGCAGCTCAGCTGCGTCTTCCTTACACACTCACCCATCCCGGCTTCCAACGCCCAGTTCTGTGGGTTCCTCGGCTCAAATCCTTTGATACAGTTACACAGTGGTGACGCTTTCGTGTCACAGTAAGCATACGGACTACACATCCCGTAAGCAACGCAGTCGTCTAAAGATGACATCCATAACAAGTTCCATTCCACTTTTGTCGCATTCCATGTGAATAGTTGTAAAAACCCTTCGGGATTGAATGTCAGTCTCCAGTAGATATTGGGGGTGTTGACTCTAAAACTGAAGGCGACCTCCTCTCTGTTCTCCGCGAAATTGTAAGCCAATGTTAAAGTAATGCCATCGTTCCATCTCTGGTATGCCGCTAAACCGCCTTCCATCCCACGGACCGCTCCGGAACGATAGCGAATCTTCGTTCCAAAGAAGAAATTCAGGTAACCCTCGAATTTCGAGTTTGAACGAATAATACCCGCTTGACGGATCATTTGAGTTTTTCCAGGATGTAAGAAATCTGCTGTGCCCTGTTTTGAGATCCAACCCCCCAATTTCATTTGCGGGAGTAAAGTATCTGTCGGGTAATCAAAGCTCTGCCACAATAATCCATCTTCCCCGTTTGTTTCGGAGTCTCTAAGCACGAAATTGCCATTAGGGAGAAGCTCTGCTACCACCGGAGATCTCACAGCTCCAGTCAGATTCGTCGACCAGACAGGGATATTAGATTGATTGAGGAGAACAAGGTTAAAACCGGAGATTTCGAGTGTTCCAGCAGAATTAGAGAGAGGATTATCTCTGTTGGCAACCCATACATTGGTTCTTACCGGGATTTCCTTGTACCAAACCCCGAGATACCAACGATCACTTTCTCGAAAACTCGCGGGGACTTTGAAGAAGCCAAGTTCGAAATCATCACCAAGAGAGACAATGGTTCGGTTGCTGGAGATTGTCAGAGATTCTGTAGACGGCATCGATCGAGAACGCAGGGCAAAGAAACAGAATTGAAATAACAAACACGAAGAATTTTTTTTTGTAAGAATGGTGGTAATTTGGTATAACACCTCTCATCCTCTCCACCACTCTCATATGCGCTTCTTCCTTTTTCTTCCCTTATTTATAATTTTTTACAAATATCATTTTTCCTAAGCTCAATTATTCCCAGCCGACAAGAAAAATATGATTTCAACATTCCATGACTTTACCAATAAAATGTACATGTGAAATTAATTTCGTGCAACATGACATGTCTTGTTCATTCAGCCAGTATGTTTATTCATTCATGAAGCTATGGTGCTCTCGCAAGTGCATTTTTCTAACATATCAATAAGTTATGAATTAAACGGCTTGCCTAGATAAATCGCACAAGGGTACAATATACAGCTAAGGGATAACACTTTATATTTACTCTAGTATAATTTAAAGCTATCAAAGTGGTCTAGTAGCAAACCATAACATAAGACTCTCCTCATATTTTGTATCTCCCAACGCGTGAATAGAGCTTAAACAATTCGGAATGTTTTTTGTCGCGTAGTTTGATTAGAGTTGGGGATTCACCATGTTTTCTTCCATTTCTTGCTCTCTATATACTATAGATTGTAGCTTGGAAATCATACCGTAGCAAAAAAGTGGGGATGCGCTCTTGATTTCCCGATAGACTCTCCAAGATAGCCTCTCAATCGGTGGTGTACTTATCTTGAAGAATTCATCGGGTCATAGCGCTCCACATTTGGCCTGAGTAAACACATGAGAAAAATGTGATTTCTCGATTCAATTGTCGAATTGCACAGAATTCATTGAGCATTAGCCTCTTGATTCCAAAAGAGTCGCCCGTTTACCGATTGTGCATCGCTGTCCAAACGAGGAACGGGAATCTCGGGTAGCATGTTTAAACCATACATTGCATCCTCGTTCTTAGATCTTTCTTCATCAACCTTTTACAGCAGGTTTGATGTGTTTGTGTGTATACACATTTTATTGTGACTCTTTAATATGTAAACACATAAACACATCTTCTCTTTCTCTTCGACTTTTGTGACGACATTTGTGACTGTTCACGGGTAGAAATGTCACGCGTACATGCATAATGCATTAACTGTTTTGTGACTGTTTTACACGTAAACACATAAACGCACAATTTTTATATCTTTATGCGTACACAACACAGCGTTAATGTCTTTATTTATACCAAACGTAACTATTTTGTGACTCATACATGTAACCACATAAAAACTGTGTTATGCACACAACTTTTGTGTTTTTATGTGTTTCTGTGCACGGAATTTAAATTTTTGATATATATGCACACTTTACACAAACAACCATAATCATTATTTTGTGACATTTCTACACGAGAACACATAAATACAACTTTTTTTTCCTTCTATGAGTATATATACACCTTACACTAAGAACAATCTAAGCGAAAGAATTAATTATAATTCACATAAGACGACTCATGAAGTCTGCTATTTTGTTTATGGTTACCTGTGTTCTCATGTCTCTTTTTTTAAGTTATGCTAAAGGTATATATACTTGACTTTTATTTATTACTCACAAATATATGATAACAGTACGTGATGTTTATTCAATCAAAATAGGTCTCCATAAAAAAATTGAGGCATATTTTCTTTAAGATGAGACATTAAGTTAATGGTTTATTATATGTATACTTTTTCTGTTAAAGATTATTAATTGTAAAAAATTATTTTAAATTTCCTGTAAACAGAAAATTATTTGTATAATATATTAGCTATTTTGTTTATAGTTACCGGTACTGTTAAGATATCATTGGAGAAATGGTAAAATTATATGGTTTCTTATACTTCTATATCTTCGATTTGAGTAATGGTAAAATTAAGATATCAACATCCTACCTTTTCAAAAAAAAAAAAGATATCAACATCCTTTAAGTTTTGATTCAGGAAGTTTAAAAGTTCATCAATACTAATTGCAAAAAAGGGGTGTTGCGATAACAAAACAAAAAGGTCTAAAACATTGTTAATTATAATTAAACCTGTTGTGTATCTAATTTTTTTTTTTATGTGCAACTAAACAATTTATTGCTGGGTTTATAAAATAACAGATGTGGAAGCTCGAAACATGGATGAGTGCAAATGCAGGAGAAGTTTCATTGGAACATGCCATAACGGAAAGAATAAGTGCAGAGCTGTTTGTCTTAAGGATGGGGACAACCCTTCTCAATGCAACAGTGTAGTTAGTCGCGGTACTCCAACTTGTACTTGTCAAATTCTTTGTAAACCAAAACTATAGTTATGTTTACTAATGATAAGAAATAAAATATATAAATACTGTTGACATGTCAAAAAAAAATCTTTGTTAATTTAATTTTGATCTTATTTCTAATTTGATTATCACTTTTTATTTTTAGAAACTCAATAAAATCATGCATTGAGAAGGGTTGTTTTTTTCCAATAGTCCACATGAGTCTCAGTTACTCTTTAAAGAAAAAGACATTGTCTTTTTCCTCCTTGAGGTATTTTTTTGTTTTTCATTTCTTAATCACCTTCTAGTTCCCATTCTCACATAACCTCCATAGTGGAGTTCTTTGAAAGGAAAATCTTCCTCCGTTCACGCATTAGGTCTTTCTGGCATCGGTCCCTAGCTAGTCTTGTATAGCTGGATTTCAAGATAAGGTGATCGAGTCTCCATAGTCCCTTTCGGCTTCTGAATCTTGAATCCCTTGGCTTAGCTTTCTTGTAGTGACATCTTCCTTTCATTCCTTTAGCTCACCAATGACCGAAATTTCATCTTGTATTTTCACCCTTGAGAGTCTTTAACCCCCCCCCCCCCCCCCACCCAAAACCCACACACACACGCCACCCTAAGACCCTTATTCACACGACCGTGGTGGACAAGTCAAATTTTCTACTCCCTCGCATGAATTATAAAGTTAAAAAAGTGAAGATCTAGATATCAAAACTCTAATGACATAGTACATCATTCATCAAATCTTGGCCTACAAGTTTCTGAGAACTATAACACACTCTGTGTTTTCATCACGTGGGGAAAAACAGAGAACCCTCTAAGCCATGAAGGTTCCGATAGTAAAGAACTGAAGCATAGGTCCGAGCAAGCTTTTGCTTGTAGCTGAACGTCTATTTTCATCTGAATCGTAACAAATAACAAAAACTATCGCCTTCAAAAATTCCGGATTATGTTTATAATTCTGAATTGATATTTTTTTGGTAAAGGGTATTCAAATTAAATGCAGAAAAAGTATTACAATGATATGACTTTAGGGTCACATAGTTTGAGAAAGTTGATAAAGCAAATAGGAGACAAACATACAAGGACGTTGAAGCTATAGAGAGTGTGGAGTAGAGCTAAAGAAAAATAAACTCTCTAGAGTTCTAGTATGGTGTGTAACGCTCCGACCCTCCTACCAGTGGCCCCAACGTCCTCTCTCGGCCCGTAGTGTGTAACGGCCCGTATAGTGTGTAACGGCCCGGGATGTTACATGGTGTTTCGCTGCCCCTCGGCCATCACGTCCACGTTTACCAGAACCACCAACCGTGATTCATTCCATTTCTTGAACCTTCGTTGATTGGCCGTCCTCCATTCTGGATGTATCACCCATCTCATATTCTGAAGACTTTTTCACCCACCTCATAGTCTGAATAGACTTCAGATTCGAAAGCATCAAATTGATTGCCACCAAAGACATTCCTTGCACAGTTTCAACTAGGACTGCGGTTCCGAACGGAACCAAGGTTAGGGGATTTCGGTTATTAGTGATGAACCGATCGGCAGCATTACAACATAGACTTGGTTTTTGGTTCGGTTCCGTTCATTCGAACGGAATGGTTAACCGAGAAATCTAACCCTAGTAGAGAGATGGGAATCAGCAGCCGTTCTCCTATTTCTCTCCCTTCGCTCTTCATTCGTCCTTCTTTCCCTTTATTCTTCGTTTCTTCTTCTTCAAACCATAGTTTTATTCGGTTAAACCCTATAGTTTCATATGTTTTCCAATTAGATTAAAAAAAAATTATACAACCGATTACTAATCATAAAAGAAAAATGATTATAATTACTCACACCTGTATAAATAATTTTTATATCTCTTAATTTCATATATACTAACAAACTCAAAACTTCAAAAATATTTTTCAAAAGGATTAATAATCCTTAAAAAAAAGAAATATACCTACTTACATTCCGGTTAGATTAAGTAAATTATACAATCAATTACTAATACTAAAAGAAAAAAAAATTATAATAATTAACGATTTATTTTATCAACCTTCTCAAAAACAAAAAAACAAAGAAAGAAATATATTTTATTTTATTTTATAATTGGTAAAAAAAGTTTTTTATAATTTTCAATTATATTATAAAAAAATAATGCAATCGATTACTTAAAACAAAGGATTATAATTATTCATTCCATATAAACAAGATGTATCTCTCTCATCAGTTTTACACAAACAAACTTAAAACTTTAAATATTTTATTATAAATCTGCGTATAAATTAACGTTGAATTTTGTTATTTAGGGTTTAGGGCTTCTGGAAGGTTAAAAGCCAAATTGGAATAGGTTGAACAAGCAATAACTCATTTAGGTCTTTAGGATTTAGTACCAACACCGAACACTGATATCGATCGGGTTGGGTTAGAATTAGATAAAAAAAATTATATAAAAAATAACTATAAAAAAAAAATAGTAGAGAAACATAAACATTCATTTGATTCAATAAATTTAACATTTCAAAAAGACAGTGTGCTTAGATGTGATTATATTAGATCAATGATGGCAGATACTCTACCAGTTCGGGTTAACTTGCGTGGTTTATTCGATTTATTCTATTGCTCACAACCCCCCTAACATTGTTTATATATTAAAGTATCACACCTCAAATAAATAAAAAAGAGAGAAATCGGTGATTATTGAACTCCATTCGGATTAATGTTTCACACTATTATTATGATTAGTAACAATCAGCATTTTCAGAATTTATGAGCAACCAATCAAAGTAAAAAGAAAACTATATATATACATATAACCTTGAACATGGTTGTTCAATGGAATATATTAGCTTCTTTTGGTTTCTATTGGTTACTCACATAATCTGAAACCATTGGTTGTTACTGATCTTAGTTACAGTACTCTAGTATACAAATTAGATAGTTTAACGATAGCACAAGAAATTATAAATTTTGGGAATTAAAGTTATAAACTTAACTTGTTCACACTAGCTAACAAACATTTCTATCTTCATAAAAAAAAAACATTGTTCTCAGTATGAGGTGTGCATGACACATCGTACTAAGAACAATTTAAGAGAACAGGTTCATTTTAATTAAAAACAAAAATAAGCTTTCATCAAAATAAGATATTATATACACAAAAAATGTGTGCGTTATAAATAAATATATAAAAGTTAGGAACACATAATCACGTAAAATGTGTGTGTTTGTATAGTTTTAAATAAACACATGAAAGTTAGGAACACATAATATGTGTGTGTTTGGCAATTGGCAAACCCTTTGGCAAAAATAAAATAAAATAAAATTATGTGTGTGTGTTTTACGTGTAAAACCAGCAAGTTATATATCCGAATATCTTCGTTTAAAATTTCAGATCTCCGAATCCAGATAATTTGTCCAACCCTACAAGTTACTGGACCAACGGGTCGACCCAAATGATTTTTACAATTCCAGTTCTTCTCCAATATGCACAAAATCTCATCTCGTACAACCCGTTTATATATCTATAAATAAAATCTTAGCATGTTTCATGACAAAACGGTTTACGTCCAACTCATAGTTTTTTACTTTTTTTTTATCACTTCTTATGTAATAATATATTTTACATATTTAAATTTTATATTATTTAAATGCATCGAAACATAAAAAAACAAATTCTGCAAAAAAATCTTCAGCAATTCTGTTTTTTTTTTTTTTTTACAAATTTACTCTTCAACTGCAAATAATGTAAAAAAGTTCTTCAACTCACAATAATTCTCGCGATACAACCAACCCTACACGGACAGTGCTTACCGTATTAGAAAAAAGCCGTGCTTGCCACAGGCCACACCTCAAAATAATAAATGCAGTATAAAATATATATATTGCAAAAACATTATTACAAAATTTTATATTTCGGATTTTTATTATTATGCATCAATATAATAGATAAAATTATATTTTTGTAAGGAAATAAAGTAACACATCATTTTTATGAAATAATTAAAATTCTTTATTATTTGTGATTGTATCAAAGAAAATAAAAATTGAATACTAATTTAATTTAAACTATAATTAAAATATTAAAATAGGATATTTTGCTAAATAATTTAAAAATCTTAACAATAAATATAAAATACAATTCAAGTATTTTTTAGAAAAATAATAAATATATTAGATTTGGATATGATATTATTAGGTTATAAATAATCATAATCATCATCAACTAATAAAAATTATATAATACCATCATCTACACCAAAATAAAACTATCAACACATCTCAAACATGACTTTCACAAATATATTTTTTCCATACAAAATAGAAAACAAATAAAAAATATAATTCTCCATAAAGACGGACTAAAATTTAGTAAATTATATAATACATTTATACCAAAAATAAAATCGTCAACACATCTCAAATTTTCACGTAGATAAATATATTTTCCAAAAAAGAACTAAACACCAGGAACAAACGTATTAAACTCGATTTTTTAAGTATTCTGTGTATTTTTTGGTGAGTCAAAATAGTTGGTGTATTTTTTTTCCAAATTTTAAATAGTTCATGTATTTTTAAGGTCTTGTCAACAATAATAAAACCCACTTTTTTAACTCAAACGACGTTTAATTTGTTCCGTTCAATGGTTTAATGGAGTTGATGGTGCCGGTGTAAAACCAACATTTGAATGTTCTCATATTAAACTGGATCTTTTAAATAGTTTATGTATTTTTGGAGAACCAAAATAGTTTGTGTATTTTTTTTTCCAAATTTTAAATGATTTGCAGAAGAAAATAGTTTTGAAGGTTTTTTTTATTCAGTAATCCCTAAAATGTATCGGAAACATACTGTGGTGGATCAATTATAAAAGTTACTCATTTATTTCTAACATATAAGAAATTGGAATTGTAAAAATTTAGTAAATTTTACATAATGTTTCAAATATATAAGTTCGTTATCACTATATATATTTAATACAAAAACACAAATTTATTATTGACTTTAAAAACTATCAAACAAATTTTAGCAATGCAGTTGTTATTCAAAATGAATCCTCGTGCAAATCTCTTGTATGTTCAACGTTAAAAGAATAGCTCCACTTGAAGAAGTTAGACAATTAATATGACAATGATCTCGAATCCAATGAAGCTCATAACCTCTATGAACTTAGTAGAGATATCCCCATCTTTTTCTTCTGTTATGACTTTCATCCACTACTTTCTCTCTCCAAGCTTACACATCCGCACATTCTTCTGTAATAAAAAAATCGAAATCTACAAAGAGGAAAATCAACCAGAAATAGCGTAACACCCCGATTTCTTAAATATGGTTTCGCATGTGAAAAAAATTAAAATAATTGATTTGGTGAATGATTTACTAAATAAAGCACTTTCTCAAATTTTATAACACAAAAAAAGCATTTTCCTCAACTGAGTCACTTTTGTTCTCTTTTTGCTATGTGATTTTCCTATACTATTCTTAATGAATATTGAGTAGTGAAATAGTCATTTTGTGTTTGTTAAACGACGCCAGTAAAAACTATGGCAGGGTCCACACAGCTGTGGAGAGGACTCGTGTGGATGGGTCTAGGTACACGCAGTTGTGGACAAGGATTTGTTGGACGCCCCACGTCGCTTTGAAACATGGACGATGAAGGGGAAACTCCGAGATAATGGGTTTAATATTTGGGAATAACTAATATATATTTACAGAGTGAGATCCCCCTTTTTTTTAATAGAACGAGCGCTAGTATTTTGAGATGATTGAATGACTATTGTTAGGTATTCTGATATTATGGATGAGTAATTGTGGAATTGAAAACGTGGACGATCTTATGCAACTGAGAGAAAGAGATTTTGTTGAGATGGATGCATGAATGCAATATGTGTTATGTAATTATCATGGATGCATAATCTTGGAACGGACATCGTGGATAATAGGAGATGAGGATAACTTGGGTAAGGGAATATGAGATTATGGACAAAATAATATGGATGAACATGTTTTATGTGGATAGGAACAAATGGACGAAATAATATGGATGAACATGTTTTATGTATACCTATCAGACAAAACGATGGTGAAATATGCAAGTGTGTTTGGTGAACAAAGAAATGTATGTACAAGCTAGTCATCTGAATAAAAACACGTGGACCCATAGGACGCAAATATGTAAATGAGCATGCGTTTTTACTTATTTGACTGTCCACGGAGGTGAATCCACGTGAACATGTGACTTTGGTCTTGTAACTGTAATAGTGTTCCATTGCAAAATGAAGTGTTTGTGTCCACGTTTTAGAATCCACATGGTCGTGTCTATAGACATTGGTGATGGGAATGTAGGTAGGAACACTGATGAATATAATATAGACAAAAGATTATTACGAAAGAAAGAGAAGTAATCTCGTCCATTTTTTATGGAACATGTGTTTTCTTCTAAATGGACATGCATGCCTCTGTCACACATTTTGCCGAACACTTTGAAGACGTCTTTTGTACTATGCGACCAAACGTTTTTGGGATAAGAATCTTCTTCGATCCAGTGACGAGTCCACTTGTAAAGATATGGATTCACGTGACACCCTATAAATATTATAACTAAAAATTTTAAGCTAAATTTGTAACTTTACAGTAACTTAGTTGGTAAAATCTCTTACCATTGAACCCTTAAACCCACGTTCAAAACTCTCTAGTGACACTACATATCCATTTTCAAGCCATTTCTCTTAATTAAATAAATTTTAATTTTAATTTTGACCCCACTAAAAAATGTTCCTGGACTCGCCACTGCTTCGATCTAGCGGTGCCAGTAACAAAGCGGATTTTACCAGTAACAAAGCTCGAAGTCTCCGTGAATAGAGAGAGAGATGGAAACAAAAAAAGACGAGAGAGACCATGAAAGATGTTTGAATTAGAGTAAAAGAGAGAAACGAGAAAAAAGAGAAGAAAAAAGAATGAAATTAGAGTAAGAGAGAGTGAAGAAAGAAAAGTGAAGGAGAAGGTATGATTCGATTAAGTGAAGAAGAAGAGAGAAAAGTAAAGAAGAGAGTGAAGAGAGAAAAGCAAAGGAAAAGGTAAATTAAGGGTATAATAGTCTTCTACTAGAGAGAAAGTGTGTGAGTTGAAGCAAGTGTTTTTCTATGTAATTATAGTTCTAGAAAGTATCTCATTCTGTAATATTCTCTTGATTTGATTATCTATGTTACTAAAGTACAATTATCTTTTCGATCATTTGCCCTTAGAAAACTCCAAAGTTATGCATGTTTGACCTAATCTTGAATATGGTTTCGCATGTGAAAATTATTAAAATAATTAATTTGGCTACATATGTCACCAAAGTTTACTTATCTTTTCGGTCACTTGTCATGAGATAAGTCCAAAATTAAATGTGCTTGATCTGGAGCAATTTAATGATGAGTACCTATCGGAAAGTGATTTCTGATATCGTGTGAGGGAAAAATCACATGGTGATTTGCAGGGTCAGTAAATCAAGTCTTTTGAGCCTCCCGATTAACGTATCGGCCGTCGGATGAGGGTGAGGCCCACATGCCGATAGTAGGCGTGGGCCCACTGATGGTGGCAGTCGGAGCGTTATAAGTGGTATTAGAGCCGAACCCTGATATATGTGGAGTCATGTGGGCTCACATCGTCGGGGGTGACGGTCCTGAAGCGCAATGAGAACGTTGCACTATGTGAGTGGGGGTGATTGTAAATCCCGATTTCTGAAATATGGTTTCACATGTGGAGAGGCTTAAAACAACACTGATTTTTGGAATATGGTTTCACATGTGGAGAGTCTTAAAAAATTGATTTGGCTACATATGTCACCAAAGTGGACTTATCTTTTCGGTCACTTGTGCTGAGGGAACTCTAAATTAAGCGTGCTTGAGCTGCAGCAATTTAATGATGGGTGACCTATCCGAAAGTGATTTTCGATATCATGTGAGTGATGACAAAATACGGAGAGAAATATCACGTGGTGATTTACGGGATCAATAAATTAAATCTTTTCAACCTCCTGATTAACGCACCAACCGTCGGACGAAAATGGAACCTACGGGCCGAGAATGGATGCGGGGCCATATACGGTGATCAGTGCCGTTCCAACGATTTTTGATGCCCTATACAAATCTAAAAAATGCATTTTCATATATTATATTTAATATCATAAAGAGTTTTTAAACCCTTATAAAACAATCTTATTCTAAACAAAAATTTTGAACTCATAAACAGTTTGTAAAAAATTAAAAAAACAATAAAAAATTATATATTGAAAGATAACTCTATATAGTCAGCTACACGTTTGTTAACTGATTAAAAGTTTTAATTTTTTCTTATAACAAAGTTTTATTAATAAAAATAACACTAAACTTAATTAGTATGTTTGTTAATAAAAATCTATAAATTGCTAACAAAATCTATAAGTTTTTCTAGTATTTTTTCTAGTATTTTTTCTAAGCCTTATTATTAAAAAAAAAGAGTTTAAAAAAATTATTTATTTATAAACACACATAGCCGTGCCTTGTATATAAAACAATAAGGCAATTGCGTAAGACCACATAAAAATGAACAAAAAAGGCACATTTTTTTAAGGCTAATGTATATAGTTTGATAATATATGTATTTGGATTTTTTTTTTGTTTGAAAAGTCCATATTATTAAACATTTCTTGTCACAAAAGAAGTTATAACTTGGCTATTATTATTATAGAGAGGAAATTAGTTTTGAAAAAATCGAATATGTGAATTTGATGAGTTATTTTATAGAAAAAACAATAAAAGCAAAATTTTGATTTAAATTTATATATTATCAAAAAGGTTTATTATCATTATATTATATATTTTTATACAATATTATAGTTTCTTAAATTTATTTTAGTTTTATATTAAGGGCGACAATTTGTAAACTTGCCTTAAGTCACGACATTAAACACATTAATAAAGAATCATAATAAGGAAAATATTTTAATAAAATGCCCCTAAAATTTTGCTGCCCTAATCATGTGCTTCACTTGCTTGCCCTCTGGGCCGGCCCTGACGGTGATGGTCGGGGCGTTACAAATCGACAAAAGGTACTTTTTAAAACTCCAAGTGATTCTTAATTAAGTTCACAATTTCCTCTTTAAAATTTTTAGTTTCATTTTGATCAGGTTTAATCAGCTGATCCATTGTTCTTCATCAATCTCAGGAGGAGCTTCTATCATTTCATGAAGCTTCTCGGGAAAAGAAAAAAAAACTTCTCGGAAAGATTCTCAACTTTGTTTTGAAGCTCTCTTATATAAGTCGTGATACTTTTTTCTGTCACTGTAAATAGCTTGGAGACAAATTGATCTCTCACCTCTGTTCTCTAAATTCGAAAAACTAATTCGAGATTGGTTCTATAGAGAAGATGAAATTAAATAAAATGCAGATTCAGGGAAAAATCTAGCTATCTTTTCAGAAACATTGGAGTGATATGATAGATTGGAAATCAAAATTTCCAGAAAAGATCTTCGAAATTTCAAGGTCTAACCAATATAATTAGGTCAAATTTCCCAACATTCTCATCTGATCTATAAATGAAAAATAAACGAATACCCCTGTTCTATTTAACCTTTTTAATATAAAAAAGAAATATGTCTTTGTTACTTACCACTACTATTAAAGTTATATATGCATGCTTTGTTTCCGTTGTTGATGCATGCTCCAGTAAAAATCTTCATATTGATGCACGAAACTTTTTAAAGGAGTATGCAAAAATAACAGAAACAAAGTGTGCATAGATGACTGTAATAGGAATTAAATTGTCGATTTCTTGAGGGAGTTTTTTTATTTGTTTCTAATATTATTTTTGTTTTTGATTAATATATAATAACCTTTAAATCTCTAATTATGCTAACATAATCCTAATAAATTTACATAACAGCAAACACACATGAACTAGCTAACTGGTAGTGGCTCAATGCTCACAACAAACAAACACCATAACTAATGAGAAAATTAGATGAAACTCTATGAGAACATGAAAAAATACATTACTAAGATTTCTACGAAATTGTGAATTAAATAAACTTAATAGAATATATTATGACAACTTTATTGCGAGGGAAACAGTTGAGCAAAAAATAAGTGATGAAAAAACTTGTAGACTATATTTTTAAGTACGAACACACAATTTTATTGATTTTGTGAAAACAAATATAAAGGCACCCAAATTTGAAATCATTTTGGAGTATGACCCTTATTCTTTATGACATCCGAACACCAGAAATGGAGTCTATACTCTCTCCTTTATTTACTAGTAAATAGATTTATGTTATAAGAATATAGTAAAACTAAGAAAAGAAGTTTACATGTGCAATAACAGATGCTTCAACCTCATAATGTAAAACTATCGTACCGAAAAGTGCTTTTTTATCATATCATCAAAGTCTTCTATGCATACCCCCATTTCCATTTTAAAAAAAAAAAATTTAGCAAGGCCCCCTTTTCCATTTTTGGCCGCTTGAATTTCATTTCTTTCCATATACGAAACCTTCTTCTGGAACATCCAGGAAAAAACGGAAACAAGATGTGCAAAACTGACTTTAATAAATGAAATTCATCTTCAATTTTTGGAATAATAGATATTTTTTGTTTCCTTAAATGAATGTTTTTTCTTTAAAAACGAATTTTTAAAATAAATTAAATATTAAAATATATGATTTTGAGGGTAGTTTAGACACAATTTGACATACAAAAATAAAGGTGTAGATGGACAAGAGGGTACAAAAAACATCTTTTATTTCTAATTTTCCCTCAATTATTTCATCTTCAATTTTTTCAGTTTCCCTAAAAAGTTTCACAAATTTTATTTTCTATAAAATAATGGTCTACTTTTTATATTTTGTAATTTTGTCTAAAAGATTCATGTCTAATATAGATACTCACGGATATTAAAAAAAAAAATAACCAGAATTCATATATCAAAAAATTAATATAACTATATCTCACATGTATTCGAACAGGTAATACATTTCATATAAAATATATTACCCGTTCAAATACATGTTAGGATAATGTTACTTTGACTTTTTGAATGTATGATCTTTGTTCATCCTTATCTTCACTCGTCGTTCTTCATTTTTCATAATATTTTCAGTTTACTTTCACTTTTATTTAATAACCGCAAAAACGTGAATTTTAATCTAATACATACATATATATGGGGTTTCTACGTACATGTGTGTAATTGCGTATTGATTTAATTTGATTGGTGATTTCGTTTAAACAAAGGTGTTGATGAATTTTTAGTGGTAATAAAGTGGTGGAGATGGTAAAATTTGGCGGTAAAATATGGGACGGTATGGTAAGAGTCTAAGAGATAGCCGTCTAAATCAAATAATCAGAGTTATACAAAGATGCTGACCAACAAAAAAACGCAACGATAAGTTTTTCTCCAAAAATACTACGTTTTATAAAATTGTACCATTACTATATATGTATATCCAGAAATATTTTACATATACTATTGTATTTTCAGGGAATTTTAATATTGTTAAAGTTAGACAGCAAGTATACAAAATCTACGTGCATTACTCCATTAGTTAACGTCTCATTACTGGAGAAAAAATATGGCTCGAAGAAAGACTACGTACTTACTTTTCACGATTAATCACTGTTTTTAATTAAAAAAGGAAGTTGATATTACCTTGAACAGGATTTAAATGGAAGAACATGAGAACACAAACAAATATAAACACATAAAGATATGCGTGTTTATGTGTTTACGGGTTATGATGCAATTTGTGTTTATGTCATTAATTATGGCATTATGTATATATACACAAAATGACATGAAAATTGTGTGTTTATGTGTTATGTGTTTGCGTGTAAAACACTGACAATATTCTTTAACAAAAAAAGTAAAACACTGACAATATTAAACATTAAATGCACATGTACGCAGTAGCATAGCTAATGTAAGGTCGTAGTTTCAGCCAACAAAATATATGAAATTAGTTTTTATACCTTCGACGGTATAGATTGAAATGGCACAGTTTCTCGTTGCTATGAAAGAATACTTTATAGTAGAAGCCGCTAGGCTAGAGACATATATATATATATATATATATTCTCGTTGACAAAAAAAGAAAGAAAGATAAATATATACTAGAATAGGATCTACATATATGCGGGTTTTGAATAAAATATTTTAAAACAGTAAAAAATTATTTGAAAATAAAATACGATTACCGGTGAAGAAAAATAAAATTAAAAAAAAAATCGAAAATTTTATAGTGTCAAAATTACAAATAGAAATTTTATATTCTCAAACAAAATCTCGATAGACTTTAACACGTGTCAAGATCATGTTAATTAGCAACTTTGAAACATCAAATTTTATATAATAAGATTGTATATTTTTCTAAATTAGAGTTAATTTTATTTACTTTTGTTTAAATTTTAGATATCCACTGAAATATATATTTATTTAATATTTCTTTTTATAATCATATCTTTTTTAGGATTATTATTTGAATATATAATCTTTTAATCTAAATTTTTATTTAAATATTTTATTCATAAAAAAATAATATATTTTTCTTTAAGACGTTCTGTTTATAAAAGTACAATTTTATTTTATTATTATTTAAATTATATCATGATTGTGTTTTAAGTCTCGAAATTGTTATTCTGTGTATAAGGACACCAAATATTTATTAAATTAAATAGATAATTTATTTTAATTTGAAGTGTGAACAGTAGCGAACCAAATGAATAACGAAAATGGCTAAATCTATTCTAACAAAGAAAAACATTAAAAAAAAAATATTTTCTTTTTTCTTAATTTTTTTATTTTCTTTTTTGATTTTTGATTTTCATTTTACTATTAGTTTTTGATCATATAATTTTATTATTATTTAATTTATATCATGATTATGTTTTAAGTCTCGAATAACTGTTATTCTATGAATAAAAAATCAAAAATTTATTAAATTAAATATATAATTCATGGCTAATTCGAAAGGTGAACCGTAGCGAACCAAACGGATAACCAAAATGGTTAAGTCTATTCTAACAATGAAAACATAAAAAAAAAAAACTTTTTTTCTTTTTTTCGAATTTTTTTATTTACCTTTTTTGATTTTTTGATTTTTTAGATATAATTTTTTATTATAGAATTCTAATTAATACATAAAATTCTATTTTAATACACATAGAATTAAATCTTAAACACATAGAACTCTAACTTAATATACATATAATTCTATCTTAAAATTCTACGTTAATACATAAAATTGTATCTTAATAAATATAGTAGAATTCTATTTCAATATACATAGAATCTATCTTAATAAACATAAGATTATATTTTAATACACATAGAACTCTATCTTATTATACATATAATTATAACTTAAAATTCTACTTTAATACATAAAATTCTATCTTAATAAACATAGAATTCTATTTTAATATACATAGAATTCTATTTTAGTACACATAAAATTATATCTTAATAAACATATAATTATATTTTAATATACATAGAATTCTATCATAATAAACATAGAATTCTGAGATAATTATTACTTAAAATTCTACTTTATTACATAAAATCTTATTAAACATAAAAAATTCTATTTTAATAAACATAGAATTATATCTTAAAACTTAGAGATCTATCTTAATATACATAGAATTTAATTTTAAAATTCTACTTTAATACATAAAATTCTATTTTAATAAACTTAGAATTCTATTTTAATATATATATATATATATATATATATATATATATAATTCGATCTTAATAAACATATAATTCTATTTTAAGAAACATAGAGTTCTATTTTATTATACATAGATCTATAAACATAGAATTCTATTTTAATACGTATAATATTTTATCTTAATACACATAGAAGTATTTTAATAAACATAGGATTACATTTTCATTAATAGAATAAGATAGAATTCTATTTTAATACATAAAATTTTATATTAATATACATAAAATTCTATTTTAAAACATAGAATTATATTTTAATATACATAGAATTGAACTCTAACTTAATATTCATATAATTCTATCTTAAAATTTTACTTTAACACATAAAACTATATCTTAATAAAAATTGAATTATATCTCAATATACACAAAATTTTATTTTAATAAACCTATAATTTATTTCAATATACATAGAAATTTATTTCAATATATTTATTTTACAACCGTCGACTTATTTTGGATTGATCGACTTATTTTACAATAGTGGACTTATTTTACAACAGTGGACTTATTTCACAATAGTATACTTAATTCACAATAGTCGACTTATATTTTGGGTTGGTCGACTTATTTTATAACAATCGACTTATTTTACAACAGTCGACATATAATTGGGTTGGTCGATTTATTTTACAACAATCAACTTATTTTTACAACATACGACTTATTTTTACAATAGTCGACTTATTTTACAACAATCGGCTTATTTTACAACAGTCGACTTATTTTGTATTGGTTGACTTATTTTCACAACACTCGACTTATATTTTATGTTGGTCAACTTATTTTACAACAGTAGACTTATATATTTGGTTGATTGACTTATTTTACAACAATCGACTTATATTTTGGATTTGTCGACTTATTTTACAACTGTCGAACGTATTTTCCTTTTTTATAATTTTATGCACATATGTGGATTTTATTAAAAAAAATATTTTCCTTTTTGGTTATTAAAACTAATTTTTAGATTTTTGTAAACATTATGTTAAAATCTTTTGACACGTGTCACGAATCACGATCATGTTAATTAGCAATTTTCACGCATCCAACTTTATATAATAAGATATGAAACATAACATCAACAATGCAATTCTTTTAAAAAAGAGAGTAATTGCAACTCATAGCAACCAATAACATGAAAATTAAATCTCTCTCATGCTATACTATTCACTATGGTATATCAATTACCAAAAACCTTTTCTATCCATCCTATCATCTCTTAATTACAAATAAACCTCTTTCTCTTTCTTGACACATCCAATGAAAATAATTGAAGAAGAAGAAGAGAAGAAGAAGAAAAAGGAGGAGGAGAAGGAAGAAGAAGAGAAGAAGAAGAAGAAGAAGAAGAAGAAAAGGAAGAAGAAGAAGTGTGGTGCATGATGGTGAAAGTGGAGATGAAACTCGATGATGGTGTTGTGCTAACGACGGTGATTGTTGCGATGGCAGCAACAGTCACGGTGGTGATGAAACTCGGTGTTAACGGCGATGGTAGTAACGATAACTTGGTTGAGGGTGGCAACGATAACGCCAATAGCGGTAATTGTGGCATTGGAGACAATGGTGACGATAACGTTAGCAATGGTGTTGAAGGTAAGTTAAACAATAACAAAATAGTTAAGTTGTTATTGGCATAATTTTGTATAATTTTGTTAAGTTAACATAGTTAATTAATCAATAACTCACATTTTCTATGATATGATAACTAGTTAACACGATAATTTTTATATTTTTATAGTTTATATTTTATATGATATGATAACTCGTTAAACACAATATTTTTCTGATATAATAACTCTTTTAACATTCAAATTTTATATTATTAACGACATGATAACTGGTTTAACATACTATTTTATACGATATGCTAACTAATTTAATACGTTAATTATATAATAACAGCAGTTAACATTTGATAACAGTGTTATCAGGCGGACAATGAACAGTATTACCGGAGTGAACAGTGAACATTGTTATCAGGAAGGAGAGTAAACAGTGTTGCCGTGACAAACTTATTAAAATGACATTTGTGTAATTAAGCAAGTTAAAAAGGATTTTTTTGACCTAAGTTTGTTTTCTCTCTGTTGAATAACTAATTTCAAATTATCTGTTACCTTATACCTAATTAGATGGTCAACTATGTATATATATTAACATCACCCTCAAAAAAATCAACAATGCAATTAAATTTAATTTAAATATATATCAATTATATAAAACTATTTTTTGAAAGCTTAACTCGTCATGCAATGCAGTAATATATTTGGTTGTCTAACCCGTGAATAACCATATTCTTAAAAACACACCAACCATAATCTGCATCGCACCATATTTTTTAAAATGCTGATATATATTTTACTTAACTTTTATTATATAGTTGATTCTATGTTTTGTTTAGTTTATATCTATTTAGAAAAATCTGACAAATATTTTTTTTTTTAATTGAATGCCATAAATCTATGTTTTTTCAGTTGATTTTTACTTTAAATGGCTATTATTTATGTGATAAATCTATGGTTTTAAATGTTTTGTTAATTCTTATTTAATTAAGTATTATGATCTAATGGCATTTGATTTAATATTTTAGACTTTTTAGGATATTTTCTAAATAATATTATAGAGATGTCATTAATCTTATAGAGTATTGTATTGTATTTGTATATGTTTTAATCTTCCGAATTGGGTTAACACTTAACCCCAATAAAAATGCTTAGTAGTTAGAAATGAAATTTGGTTTAATAACCAAAAAAAAACTATAACTTAAAAATTAACCAATTTTCTTCTTTTTCTCTCTATCTTTTTTTTATCTCTCTAAGTATTTTGGTTAGTTTATAAATATTAGTTTTTTATGGTTATATATCAAATTCATCCAATAAGTCTGTCCAGCCTTTGAAAATAAAAAAAAGTCTATGCTTTTATTAAGAGACGTGTGAATCATGTGGTGTGCCTAAATATTCTTGACGAAAATCAAAAATATTTTGTTGTAATCTTTAGTAGAAAAAAACAAAGTTTCTAGACTGATGATATTCTCTGTACCTAAAATACCCTCGCCCGGACGTCCACGAAGTAAAAGGGTAATTTCGTCATCCCAAACGAAAGCCATTGCTGCAAAAGCTTCACGGTCCACGAGCCCCCTCTCTCTCTCTCACTGTGTAATTTATATAATTGTGAAGACGGAGAAAAGCAAACGTCTTTTTTTTTGGGTTCTCTGCTCTGCTCCTGCAGGAATCTTATAAACCGTTCTCTCTCTTCTCTCAGCCTCAATCTTATCTCGTTCTCATTCGAAACCCTGAAAGAAGTACGGTGGAAATGGCGTTTGAGTTGCCAAACGATTTCAGGTGCCCGATTTCCCTTGAGATTATGTCCGACCCGGTTATCATCCAATCGGGTCATACTTTCGACCGGGTCTCTATCCAACGGTGGATTGATTCCGGCAATCGGACTTGCCCAATCACCAAGCTCCCCTTGTCGGAAAACCCTTCTCTGATTCCCAATCACGCCCTACGGAGCTTAATTTCAAATTTTGCACATGTGAGCCCTAAGGAATCACGTCCCAGGGCTCAGCAAGAACACTCTCAGTCTCAATCCCAATCTTTAATCTCCACTCTCGTTTCCAGATCGTCGACTTACGAGTCAAGGCTCGAGTCACTGACCCGCCTCGTCCGACTCACGAAGCGAGACTCCTCAATCCGGAGGAAAATCACAGAATCAGGCGCGGTTCGTGCGGCTCTGGATTGTGTTGACTCGGGTAATCAGGTTTTACAGGAAAAGTCTCTCTCTTTGCTTCTGAATCTCAGTTTAGAAGATGATAACAAAGTGGGTTTCGTCGCTGATGGAGTGATAAGACGGATCGTTGCTGTATTACGGGTCGGGTCACCAGATTGCAAAGCGATTGCTGCTACTCTGCTAACGAGTTTAGCTGTTGTTGAAGTGAACAAAGCCACAATTGGTTCGTATCCTGATGCAATCTCTGCTCTTGTTTCTCTTCTCCGGCATGGAAATGACCGGGAAAGAAAAGAATCAGCGACGGCTCTTTATGCTCTTTGCTCGTTTCCGGATAATCGAAAACGGGTTGTGGATTGTGGGTCGGTGCCAATATTGGTTGAAGCAGCTGATTCAGGGCTTGAAAGAGCAGTGGAAGTTTTGGGGCTTTTGGTTAAGTGTAGAGGAGGAAGAGATGAAATGAGCAAAGTAAGTGGCTTTGTTGAGGTTTTGGTTAACGTTTTGAGGAATGGGAGTTTGAAAGGGATTCAGTATTCTCTGTTTATCCTCAACTGCTTGTGTTGTTGTAGCCGAGATATCGTTGATGAGGTTAAGAGAGAAGGGGTCATAGAGATATGCTTTGGTTTGGAGGATAATGAGAGTGAGAAAGTCAGGAGGAATGCTACTAACTTAGTCCATACTTTACTTGGAGTCCAATGAATTCTTGATTTTGGGAGTGTGAAAATGGAAAGTTAAAAGGATCGTTTTCGTCTACGGTGGCGGTTTTGGGGATTATAGTTGTCTGGTTTTGCTTATGTGGTCTGAAAATGGAGGTAAGTTTGGGTTTTTGTTGTGTTGGATTCTCCTCTTGTAGTTGTTGTACAGATGAAAGGAAGAACAAAACAAAAGTCTTAGGTTTTCAGCAACGCAAAATGCAAATGCTTTTTCTGTTTTTGTTTTCTGTACATTAAAGAAATAAAAGGATCATACAGACAAGTCTTCTTCAAGAGAATTGTAATCTTTTTCTGATGTTTTTATCATTTGAGCATTCCATTTTCATAGCATTTGATCCCTTCTCTGTTGAATCTAACCATTTGTTGTAAGTATTCTTACATGAATCGATTCGGAGACAAATTACAGAGTGCCTTTACACAGTCATGTTCAGGTACGTATAGTTCTCTCATCCGCGGAATCATCTCAAATCGTCATGCCTAACATTTTCCCATAATTTCAAAATGAAAAGCAGTAGTATACTGTTTGCTAGTTGAATCACTGTGTTAGTATATGCAGAAACAGTGAGAATCATTGTTTCTTCGAATCAATTATTTTAAGAATATGATTGATGTATTTGGTTTGTGTAAAGCATTCATGGATTCAAGAAATTAAATTTTCCCATCTTTTGTTGTCTTTATGTTCCTAAGAACTTTGATGATTCCACTAAGACAAAACCTGTCTTTGTACTGCAACGGTCACTGGGACAAACCATTCCACTGTACTTTATGATTCTATGTCTACTCGAATTAGGGTTATTTTTTATTTCAATTCTGGCGTGCTTGTGACAAAAGCATATCGTCTGTTGGAACAAAAATGAAAAAAGCAGCTTGAATTCGCCACAAGACAATGATTTCATTTTACTCATAATAAAAGTTTGGTTATGTTTTGACTCATGCTTTTTTTCTTCGAAAACAGTGCTTAAAGATGATTGCTTTATGTTACTTATTCAATCATATGCCTTGATTTGAGGACACAGAAACAAAACAAAATAGAGTCCTGTCCTTTGAGGTCCATGAAAAGGAGCTGATTTATTAAAGTGATAATTTTTTATTAAAAGATCTCCTTCATTGAGATATTAATTAATAATTATCTAATTTAGTTGACAAAAGCATCATCTAATCCGTCTCCCTAATCTTTTTTGAAAATCCACAAAATTCTAGAACTTCATAGATTCTGAAATTAAATCAATTAAATAATTGTGAAAGAAAAAAAATAGTTAACTGTACAATCACGCATTTTTTGTTTTTGTCGTTAAAACGACAGAATAATTGAACATAAACATAAAATAGTACGGTTGGGAAAGAAATCTGCAAAATCATAAAAGTCAATTCTATCTTTCCGCTATTTCACGGTGGTACGTACCACTAAAATAGTAGGAAGTAATATTGGGTGGAACAAGCTGAAACTGAAACTGCTCGATTGAAGTCAATCTAGCATGAAAGACGATTCATAAGCGCAATTCCGGCTTCTAATATTTGCGCAATGTATGACTCAGACTTTTGTTCGAGTTAAGGCTTTGGTTTGTCTCAGCGTTGCTCTAACTTTTTGATGAGACACGTTATGGGTCTCATCACCATTGCCGAAAAGAAGAGGGTTCTGAATTCTGATTTGTGTTAAGGATTTTTTTTTTTTTTTTTTTTTTTTTTGAACATTGTGTCAAGGATTTTATGCGTTGATATCATTGACATTAGTCTATCTTTTTCAAGTGAAGCAAATCTTATCAAACTCTTCCTTTGTTCAGATGTTCTATGATGGCTTCTTGATGTTGAAAGACAATATGGCTCTATCCCTTTATCTTCCACTTAGCCTCGACCTTTCTCTCGAATCACCCTTTCTAGCTATTAATCAGTATCGATTTGGTATAACGACAGTGGTGACGAACGTATAGTACGTACCTGATCAGACGCTTCGGTACAAATGTATAAATTTGCATGCATGACAAAACATCTAAACACATCTTGTAGGATTAATTAAATGTATTTCTTTCATGAATCTTTTAACCAAATGCAGTTAATTAATTAACTAACTATACAGAATTTAATTTGATATTTCATTTATACATATATATTTTTATTGTATATACTTTACACGTCCATGCATTAATCGTTTCGTAACTCTTTTACACATAAACACACAATTTTCATGTGTTTTATGTGTTTACGTGTAAAAGAGTCACAAAAAGATTCATACATAAAAAGATTCATACATATCAAGTACAGCAGAACCTCTATAAATTAATACTTGATAAATTAATAATTATTATAAAATAATTAATTTTGTTGATTCTAAGCTGAGCCAGTGTAAAAATTAGCAAAATTCGATAAGATAATAATTTTTTTAAAACTCTTATATAAATATATGGTTCTAATAATAATAATGTAAATCTAGACATATATAATTTAGGCAATTTAGTAAAATATGATTCTACTGTTGTTTTTTCTCTCTCAAAGTTGGATTCATTTTGGAATTCATCTATAATTTTTCTTATTGCATCAACAATTCATGGTGTTTTCTTCTCGATTGCTAACAAAAATTATGAAAATTTTGAAAAAGCATAAGTGCTTTCAAAAAATAAAAAAAAATAAATGGAAATAAAATTTAAAAATTTATCGATCAAAAAATATCTTTATAAATTCAATATTATTAATTTATAGAGATTTTATTGTATACTCTATACAATACTATAAAATATATCAAACAAACATAAAAAAAACGATGTGTTTATGTGTACACAATTTTGATCTGTGTTATATATGTATTAGTTGTCAAATTGTCTCTTTTATACGTATAATATAGCACACACCTTTTATGTGTATTAACTATCTTCACAACTTTGGTGTGTGCGCTTTTTTATGGCTAACAAAACAAAAGTGTGTGTTTTCTTTTATACTTGACACGTTTTATCGACTCTTTTAGATGTAATTTACATAATTTGTATGTGTTTATCTGTATTTATTATAAATACAACGTAACTAACTTATTAGTTGTCTTGTCTTCACAACTTTTGTGTGTTTATTTATACTTTACACGTTTTTCCAACTCTTGTATGTGTATGTACACAACATATATAAATAACTTATTTTGATAGAAAGTTTTGCTTACTAAAATTTAACTTGCTTTCTTAGATTGTTCTTAGTACGAGGTGTATCTCTAAGTGAGAGAAGTTAATGTTAAATTCTAATTTACACCAAAGAGTAATGAGAGATGACTTGTTTTATAGTTTTTTCATGTTTTTTTTTGTTAACTAGTTTTTTTTCATGTTATGTTATTGTAATACTATTTTCTACGATTAATAATCAGCAGTGCTTTCAGATTTTGCAAGTAATCAATCAAAACTAAAAGGAAGTTGATATATTACCTNTAATACTATTTTCTACGATTAATAATCAGCAGTGCTTTCAGATTTTGCAAGTAATCAATCAAAACTAAAAGGAAGTTGATATATTACCTTCTAAACCATGTTGAAGGTAAAGTATATCAACTTTCGAATAGTTTTGATTGGTTGCTAGTAAAATTTGAAAACACTGATTGTTACTAGTTATAATAAATAGTGTTGCAAACTGATGCAAAATAGTTTACGTTGAGGCGTGATTTATTTGTATCTTCTTAGGCAGTAATATATTTAAAATAGTCAGACGAACACGGATCTAGTTTTATTATCGTTTGAAGTATTATTTTCTTTAGAAAAAAAGGGGCTACTCTTTTGGGGCGGTTGTGAGCAATAGTAATTGAATGAAGAGTTCACTCAGAAAATAACAATATAATTCCGGGTAAAAATGTCGGAGGTGGTGCCGTGGAAACCGAAGTTATAGCCTGTGGTGTATGGCGATAAGACAGCTCATGCCCAAAGTAGACTTTCTTCCAAACAACGTGTCAGGTGCCGGGTGAAAGAAAACTGCAAATATTTTTAATCATAAGCATGAGATTCAAGCGCCAAGGTGAGATACTTAAGCTCATTAGTCTAATTACATATATTTGATATTAAATCATGCAGGTTTCATAAAAGATAACAAATATGACTTCTTTGTCAAAAAAAAAAAAAAAAACAAATATGACTTTTCCGAAACTGTAGAGTTTAAGCAATATTAGAGCTTTCACATGGGAATTGAGTTCAGATATAACAATGTTCGTTATTAGAAATCATCTTCATTTTTTCTTAAAACATAAAAATGTGATGCAAGTATATAATGAAACTTGAGTTGCACACAATGCAATAAGAGTCAAGATCAAATATCGGTCTCTAGAACTGTCAATTGGGCCTGACTGCGCCTAAATGGGCTTGCCTACGCGAACACTTTTTTTTTTCACGGACAAAAATAACCCGCGTTCAAATGGTCTGTCCGTCGTAGTACATACAAAACATACGGTCATTCAACTTTTTCTTGTTGACTTTTTTTTTGGTTCTCTCCTGTTAAAACGACAGAATAATTGAACATAAACATAAAATAGTATAGTTGGTAAAAAAAAATCTGCAAAATCATAAAATCAATTCTGTATTTTTCGCCATTTCACGATGGTGCCACTATAATGGTAGGAAGTGAAGCGAACGAGAGATCACATATTGTAAACAAATTAACATTGGGACTTTACAGTTCGTACAACAAAAATTGCACGTGTTATACCATATCGAAAAGAAAGTTACATGTGTTTATGTATAGTGTTGGATTTTTGTTTGATTATAACTGTTTATTTCCAGAAACTATATGTGTTCAAATGCGACGGAGAGGTGGAGAAAGTACTTGAAATCGGCATCAGACAAAGACCGCGGCTTCGAAGATCTTGTCTTGGACTATAATCTCCGTCATGAGTATTATTCTCTGACTTGTCTGAACACTAGAGTTGAAAGAATCTTATGATCATAAGCTAACGAACAAAAATCGAACTACTTAATTCATTGATTTTAGATTATATATAGAGTTGTTTAACCAGTAAATAACTAACTTAAGTACCTGGTTCTGTTCACCAGATCCTTTAGAGTTCAGGTGTGGATTACTCGAGACCTATTTAGATTTAAATGATTATCAAACAATAATTTATTTTATAACAGTAATTAAAACCAACAATAATACTTAATGTGAGACTGAACTTACAGTTATTTGTTCTTGAAGAAACTTGATGTACTCTATAGCATCATGGAGGACAGAAGCAGTGTCTGTCTGCAGAAATCATCAGAAAATAATATTTAAAAAAAAGAAGTTGATAACGGAATTAGTTATCATTAATTGGTTAAATAAGGCTAATTACTTGAGACATTAGTATAACAGATATTATGAAGAACACAAACCTTGCCAAAGGGTGAAACTAACTGCTGAAGCGCGGTGATTCGATCCCCGAGTTTCTCTTTACGAACCTTATCAATCAAATTCGGAAGATAATTAAAAATAATACTCAAAGACAAATATTGCAAGTAGCATTTTGAAAAATAAAAATAGAAAAAATTACTATAAAATTAGTTTGTATTTACAAACTTTTAAATTAAACAATCTGAAACTTTAATAAAATAAAAATTAATAAATAAATTTGTTTTTGTGCTTCGATATGCGTTATTTTTCATAACTACTTTTTTTTTTTTTTTTCATAACTACTTTCTTAAGAGACAATTTCTGAAAAGTGTAGTAAGATACTTGTTACTAACTTTGAAGCTCGGAAACTGAGATGGTGTCTCGAGTCTTTGTCTTTTCAGTCTCGGTGATGAGTCAATATCTTTGAGTTCTTCAGTTTTCTCACTCGCTCTCTGAAAATAACCACAACATCAAAATTTACAGAAAGATAACAAATTTTCTATAATGAAATAAACTAAATAGGTTTACGTACCTTGCAAGTAATTAGGTTCTTCCAGGCTTGTATTTCTTCCTCAGCTTTGTGTCTAATTTCGTGATCAAAAACTGAAACAGTTCTTGATTCGTTCAAGAAAACGTCATCGATGAAGTGAAAGCTTTCGAGTAGTTCTGGTTTCGCACAATTAGAAATTGATAGCTGCTCACTAGAATCAAATAATCCTTCTAGAAAACTATTAATCTGATTGAATCTTTCTTCTTCGCGACTGGACAAAGAAAGAAAAGGAAGGTCAAGAATCAAGATTTTAATTTTGCATCACGTTAGATATAAATGGACTTACATGTTAGGTTGGCTCGAAACATAGACTTGTGAGTTGGAATTAAGATTTGCATTACTTAAGAAAGTGGAAGTATTATGATAGCTCTCGTTATAGGTTTTGGCATCGAAGGTGTCAACGTTTTGCCATTCAAAGCCGGCGATATCAATGACAATCTCATCAGTGGAACATGGCAGAGAGCAGCCGGAGAACATGCAGTTGGAAGAGCTCCACCATGTTCCGGTACAAACTCCCGCGGTTTCGAATTCTTCTGTCATGTCTTGTTGGTTACGTAAGCTATTTTGTTTAGGTTTTCTTTTTGTTTCCTTGGAAATGTTGGAGTTTGCATGATGATCGTTTGTTTATATAGGTGGCGGTGAGGTTTTAGTCAACAACAAAGTTGCGATATTTTTTTTTTTCAAAGAAAAAACCCAAAAGGTTTTGATGTTATTTGCTTATTTAAATTTTTTGGTTTAATCCCTCCTTTTTTACAAAAATGTCATTTTGACACTTTTCACACAAATTAAAAAATTTGATAAAAAGTCTTTTCTGTCCCTAATAAATTCATTAAACAACTTTCTCTTTCTAATTAATACATTAAAACAATAGGGTTAAAACTGGATTTTCTTTAAAATTTTGCATTAAAAATATAAAACGACACTGTTTGTAAAACAAAAATTAAATCCTAAAACGACACTCTTTGTGAAACGGAGAGAGTATTAAATATTTGATCATTATGGGACAAAAATTAAGGTAAGTTACCGGCCAGAGTAGTCGCTACGAAGTTAGGTTATAAGCAAATAAATTAAAAGATGACATTTTTCCAGAGTACGTAGAAGGTAAATTTAGTTTTAAGTTAGTAATTAAAAGCAAAACACTACATGTGAGTTTATTATCATCGTTATTCTTATGCTATTTGATGTGCGATGGTAACACTAAATCGTAAATAGCTATTATGTTGGAGGTATATATATTTTTTTTTTTGCTAAAAGATGTCGGAGTATTTGTTTAAGGCCGTATAAAATTGATTTAAACGAATTTTTTTTGCGTATAATGTATTTTTAATGATTCATCGTGAAGTTGTTTTGGAATATAGATGTATATATTATTGTCGTCCAACTTATATTCATTTTTGTGCTATTCGGTAGTATATGAATGCGTACAGGGTACAACATATAATTGTATATATAAACAAAAAGAAAAAGAAAGTCAACATTACCAAATCCATCGCTAAAGGGGTAGTTGGCTGTCCTCGTTTTTTAATTGAGTTTTAGTTTGGTTTATGCGACATTGATCCGTCAGATAAATTAATATGGCTGAAAAACAATTTTTTTTTTGTTTTGTCAACTCAAATAGACTTTTTGCTCCAAGCCTCCAACGGATATTATAACTTAGGATTACGCCTGCTTTTTAGTATGGTTTATGCAATATTGATGCCTCCGATAAATTAATATGGCTGGGGAAAAATTATTTAACAAAAAATTAATGTCTAATTGATCAAGAAAAACAGAAATTAATAATACTCCTATTTGGCAATAATTATTAAATAGTTAAGACGTAAACTATAAAAACGTACATTCATTCACCATATTATTTTTGGTTCATGCTCACCTCAAAACCAATAGTGGAGTTTCTTTTATATAAGTTTTTTTTTTAAATAAAATAATATGATTAAAATGAATTGTTAATATATTCTAATATGATCAACAAATAATTATTTTTGTATCTTAATAGATGGATTAAGTCATACCGTCCACTCGAATCCACTTGGGTTGTTTAGCTATAGGTTTCATCTTCTTTTAATTTTAGAAAGATTCCCAAAATCTTCTTTCATCATATAATTATTTGTTAGTGATCATATTGGAATATCAAATGTGTGCTCATGTCATATAGTTTGACTCAACCAATGGTTTTAATTGTTTTTTAGTCAATACATATATACGTACTATTAACATTTGTAGACTTGTAGTGACTTAGGTTACACACCAACTTCTATAAAACGAAATTAACCAATTCCGTTATAAATAAATCAACAAATACTGGTTTTTGCTAATCAATTTTAACATCGTTTTCATACGATTTGAGTTCAATAGAATCTTGATATCAAATTCTTAGAGTATATAGACTGTTGATTTGAGTCATTTGACTTCGGGAAATTGTTCAACGTGTTATTTTTATTCCATGATAAAAAAACCTACAAGTTATAGTATATTAAAAAATCATATTGTTAATTTAATATAGGGGTGGGCATTTTACCCGGATCCGAAAATCCGATCCGGTACCGATCCGAAAATATCTGATCCGAACCGATCCGGATTCATCAAAATATCCGAACGGGAGTAATCTTTCCTTAGTTCGGGTACCCGGTAATATCCGATCCGATCCGATATCCGAAAAAATATCCGAAGTATCCTACTTCTAAGATACAATACTTAACTTTTTTTCTTTATCTCTAGTCGATTGCAATTTGTTCTATCCCAGTTTTCAAGCCACAAAATATAAATAGTATCATTCCCAAATCTAAAAATCTGTAAACCTTTAATCGTTTCTCCGCAGTCTCTCTTTCTTCTGAAACGTCAAGAAATCAGTTTCACCTATGAAATTATCTTTTTGGTTTTATATAAATAAAATATAACAAAAAATACATATATATTTCTAGTTTGGTTTTATGTCAATACATAAATTATCTTTAAACTTATTTTATTTTTGTTTTTATGTAATGGATTTTTTTTTGGTTTTATATTTTTTGTATTTCTTTTCTTTTGTAACAGTTTGAAGTTGGAACTTGAATGTTTATTTTGGTTTTGAATTTTGAATGTTTAGTTGGATTTATAATTTTTTACTTACTTTTGAATTTTTATGTTTAAATTTTCGGTTATTTTCGAGTATTTTTGGTTATATTTGGTTACTTTTGGTTACTTTTCGGATAAAAATATTTCAAACTCGAACCGAACCCGAAAAAACCGGATCCGGAATAGGATATCCGAACCGATCCGAATCCGGAGGGTACCGAACCGAATTCGATCCGAAATCTAATAATACCCGATCGGTACCAAAAGCTAGACTCCTAAATTATCCGAAACCCGAAATATCCGATCCGATCCGATCCGGTAATCCGAACGTCCACCCCTAATTTAATATTTCGTGGAGTGGGGAAAGTCAAAAGTGTTAACGGTATATTATATTTTATAATGTGTTAGTTAAGGGGTGGATATCTTTAATTATTAATTAAAAGCATAAGTACTTCCAACCTTACACCAATACTAGGGCTAGATTGTAGGAATTAAATGGGGTCAACTCAAGAATTGGCCCATTTAAGAGCTAATTCATTTAAAGCCCATTTATGAAAAGCCTATTGTAGGTTCAGCCACGTCGGATCCGGGTCGTGTGCGTGATTTCTTTCTTTTACCTCAACAAATGGCGGAAATTTACCTTTTTCCTCATCTTTTGGTATTATGCTCAAAAACCCAATAAATCTGTCCTTTAAAACCCCACTTAATTTTGTTTTATGATCTCCCAAAACCAGCTAAAAGTTTGTTCACAAATGATTCACTCTCCCCTATTAAATTTTAAACTCTCTTAGATGAATTCCAGATTTAGATTCCTAAACCCCTAAATCACATTCTTGTACATCATCATTACAAGTTTCTAAGAAATTGCAACAATCTATATATATGTTCTTTCAAAGTAATCACATAAAAAAGGAAAAGAGAAGCCTCTGAATTAACCAGAATGTTTAATTAACACTGGACTGAGACAAAAAGCAGAGTATGATTAACATTTTGCATAAGCAAATTAGATAAGAAGAAGCTCATTGGCTTGTTAGCAGGCTAACAGCAAATCTGTTTCATCTGAATCATTTCATATTAAACTGGAATTAACAATGTAAATCAATGGAAATCTTATTCGAATGGAAAAATTTCCGAGATGTATGTGTATACTCATGGATTGCTTCTCATGACTTCCAACAGAAATTCCTTTGTCTGTCCAAGATCAACAGAATCACCATCACAGAGTCCCTCAAGTATCTGAACAGAGGAACAAATAAGAATTGTTTAAAACCCCAATAAATCTGTCCTTTAAAACCCCACCTAATTTTGTTTTATAATCTCCCAAAACCAGCTAGAAGTTTGTTCACAAATGATTCACTCTCCTATCAAATTTCAAACTCTCTTAGATAAATTCCAGATTTAGATTCCTAAACCCCTAAATCACTGTCTTGTACATCATCATTACAATTTCTAAGAAATTGCAACAAACTAATGTTCTTTCAAAGTAATCACATAAAAAGGGAAAAGAGAAGCCTCTGAATTAACCAGAATGTTTTAATTAACACTGGACTGAGACAAAACCAGAGGATGATTAAACATTTTGCATAAGCAAGTTAGATAAGAAGAAGCTCATTGGCTTGTTAGCAGGCTAACACTGTTTCATCTGAATCATTTCATATTAAACTGGAATTAACAATGTAAATCAATGGAAATCTTATTCGATCGATTTTTTTTTTGCGAGATGTGTGTATACTCATGGATTGCTTCTCATGACCTCCAACAGAAATTCCTTTGTCTTTTCAAGATCAACAGAATCACCATCACAGAGTCCCTCAAGAATCTGAACAGAGGAACAAATAAGAATTGCTCCACTTGAAGTTGTTAAGCTAATGTCGATGATCTCAAATCCCATAAACCTCATAACCTCCATGAATTTAGTAAAGGTCCCAGGTTTCTTCTCTGTTGTGATCTTCAACCAAAACTTCCTCTCCCCAATCTTACACAACTGAACATTCTCCTGTCCAAAATAACAAAAACAAATCATCAAGAAAGATTTTAAAGAAAAAAAACACACAATCAAGAACCGATAAGAGAAATTAAAAAATAAAAACCTCGATTCCGAGTTTCTTCATCTCCTCTTTCAAGTCAATAGTTTCATGTTCTGGTTTTATAATCTGATCCGTTTGTTGTTCATCAATCTCAGGAGGAGCTTCTTCCATTTCATGAAGCTTCTCTGTAAGATTCACAACATTCATCTGAAGCTCTCCTATGTAAGTAATCGCATCTTCAACAATACTCGCTTTAGTCATCTGAACAATAAAATACAAAAACAACAACAATCATCACCAAACACACACAAAATACAAAAATTGAGATTTCGGATTTACGTTGGTGATAATTGGGACATGAGATCGCAGAGCCATAAGCCGACCATGTAGCTTCTCTCTTCTACGTCTCTCTGCTTCGAGATTTGGAGATTTGAAGCTTTCGTTGACTTCATCTTCTTCCTTCTCTTTCCTTACTTGTCTCCTACGGCTAATCCTGACTGGTTCTTGAAATCTGCTTCCTCCGCCCATTATTTTTCCTTCTTCACACTGATGACAAAAGTTTTTCTTTTTCTTGTTTATAGAATAATGGTTAAAAGACATGAGTTATATCGTTGCTTCTCATGTAGAGAGAAGTCTGTTGGTGGAGAGAGAAGATAGAAAGAGAGAATCTTCAGTCTCCGTTTGTTATTATTGATGTGATTTCGGTTAGAGTCAAACACAGAGAATAAAAATTATTATTTGTTTTTGTTTTCATTAATACAAAAGAGAAAAAAAAGAAAAGAGAAAAAGATATAACATTTTATGACGCATTTGAGGAATCTTATTTTTCAATACTTGAAAACAAGAGTCCTTACAGACAACGGAATGGTAACATTTCGAGTCCCGTCAGTCCAAGTGAAGCTACCAAAGAAGTAACCAGTGTTACACTTATGACTCGTCGAAACCCTAACTTTAAACCCAAGTTTCTTCGTGCTCGAATCGAACACCAGAGTCTCCGGTTCAACAACAATCTTTACACCTTGCGGAGGCTCCACCACGGCTCTATAAACCGAATCCACAGGTCCAACGTTAGTCACCGTTCTCGTGGCGGTCACTTCCTCTTTAAGGTTCGGAATCGTGATGGCTGGATAGTTAACGTCGAGAATAGACGGTAAAGGAGACGAGCATTTCGTCGGTTTTCCGGTGAGTACAGTGATCGCTGTATCGTTGTAACCAGAGGCGCAGAAATAGTGGATGTAATCGTCGAGGTTCATGTCGTAGACTAGCCCTGGATCTCTGGCTCTTTCCGCGTTCACGAGTCCTGCACCGTAGTCAAATGGATCAGCCAGTTTCCGTGGTGTTCCTTCCGCGAAAATCGGCTCCCCGGATGGATCGGTCTTCCACGCTACAACAAACAACAACAAAAGAAACCGCAAGATTAGGCTAACGAATGGTGGTTTTCTTGGTGAGGAGAAGAAAGATTTCTCGATTTCAAGAAACCTGTAGTCATGATAGCGGATTTAAGCGCGGCAGGAGACCAGTCAGGGTGTAAAGCTTTGAGTAGCACGACGATTCCGGCAACAATGGGAGTGGCAAAGGATGTTCCTTGAGCTACGATAAATCCAGGGGAACGTATGGGGTTGTCTGCAACGTCAGCTCCGAGAATCATCATACCGGGGGCTACGACATCAGGCTGCATCATGTATTTATACTTGCGGTCATTAACAGAAATCCTTGGAAACTACATACAAGATTTTTTCAAAACATTTTGTTTAGATAGAAAAAGAACCTTGAGAATGGCTGGAGAGACTGCATTAGGCCCCCTGCATGAGAATCCTGCAACTGTAGTCGCTATAGGACGCCCCACGAGCGTTTTACCATGACTTATTTCAACCGTGGGCGAACTGGAGAGAGACAGCGAAGCCATAAGAAAATGGATCAGTTTTACATACTAATGTGACTCAATCGCGAAAAATAAATAATGGATAAATTACCTTGAGGAGCGGATGTATTGTAGAATCTTAGTTCCGACTTCATAGTCCACGGTGATGGTTGCATCCAAGAAATCTTCAGATAGAAAATCAGAATTTCGTGCAACGATCACCGCATTGCCACGGACTTTGGACGCAGCGATCGTCGTGTCCGTATCTTCTTTGGCAAACGTTAAGACAACTTTTCCCCGCATGTCAGCAGTGTTGGTTTCCCAGTCTTCAGCGTAAACTAAAGCACCAGATACAGCGTCACCTATATACAGAGCTTGACCCTGAAACAGTTTTACGGATAAAGGTTAAAGAGTAAGTTTCCGAGACCATGAAAACAGGTAAAAAAAACAAAAAGCATTGTTACATATACCATAATGGTTATGTTGTTTCCAAGAGTGATGTCAACATAAAATCTACGGTCAAGGCTAGTTGCACCGACTGTGAGCAACCAGGGAGCTACATTAACCACACCGTAAGCTTCGGGGCCTGAATTAGAAGAACCAGTTATAACCGGGATGCCCTTTGTCACCGCGTGGAACGATCCAATCTCAAGATCTTCTCCAATGGCGTTAAATGGACGGACAGGATTCCCAGATGGGGCGAGTGAAACCGACAATACATCAACGCCATCTTTGATGGCCTCGTCGAATGCCCCGACAACATCCGCAATGGCAGAACCACGACCACCTGCTCTATCCCAGCTAACCTTGTACATAGCTATACGAGCCTTTGGAGCACCGCCTCTCATGACTCCAGGTGCAAGACCATGAAAAGACACGTTAGGCACGAACGAAGAGGCTGCGATTGAAGCGCATATCATTCCGTGTCCATGGTAACCTCTAGGGGACATAAATTCGACCTCGCTGATTTTAGCCCCCTTCGCTTTCTCATTCCAGCCATCAAGGAAGTACTTTGCTCCTACTAACTTCTTGTTGCAATGCTTTGCTGGGTCGAAATCCTCTCCGGCTACACACTTCCCCTTCCAATGTTTTGGTATCGGTCCAAGCCCTTCGTCGCTAAGAGCCGGAGACTCTGGCCATATCCCTGAGTCAATAATACCAATGACAACATCACTCCCCATGTTGCTGTCATGGAGAATTCCTTTGGGCAAGATCGGCGAAAGACCCAAGTAGTCGTAAACCCTCGTGCTCTGCAACTGAAGCTTTCGGTTTGATGCCACACTGAAAACATCAGGACGGTCTGGATATGACATGAAACAAGACACATGGAAAAAACCAGAAATTGTGTCAGAAGATGTGTTACAAGTCTCCACAAAGAGCTCTTAAGAATTCTTGATTAATCCAAAGATAAACCTGAAAGTTCCATAGCTTGTGACTCTGTAAGCCTGGCTGCAAACCCGGAGAAGCCATGGCGATAGTTGTAGATGATGGACTCTCGAGCAGCTTCCTCGCTTCATTAATTCAAAACCAAACAACAAATTCATTAGCTCGAAAAACCATGAGACATCATCATCATCATCATCAGAAAAAAGAAATCAAGAACCCTGTTTTTATCATGTACCTTCCGAGAACCGATTCCAATATCCTGTGGTGTGATTCGGAGACCAACTCAGGATCATCGTGTTGCCTCTCGCCTAAATACACTACATAAACCTACCTCAATCAGAAAAAAAAATAGACGAAGATGATGAGCTTTCATCAGTCACAATTTCACTAAGCATAACACAACCAAGGACCAGCATAAGAACAAACCCAGAAATCCATTCTACAGACCTTTCTCTCCTCATTGCCGCTTTCTTGAGCAAAGACGCAAAACCCACAAGTTAGAATGAACAAGAGTCCAATAAAGAGACATGCTTTGGAACTTCTTCCCTTCACAAATCCCATATTCTTGGGTTTGTTTTACTTTGGGAAGAACTCTGCAGTTTTATGCTTAATTGGTCTTCAATTATAGAACAACAATTACAAACAGATATGAGTAGCTGTTAGTTTCCTCAAAATAAAAAACCATCAAAAAATGAAAACGAGTTTTAATTAAACGATCACACCAAAACAAGCCAATGTGGTTAAAGTCCAAACAGATTTAAACGACACAAATCCATTTTCGCCATAGACATTTTTAATATTTGATCTCTCTCTCTCATCTCTGTTATATTATATTTGCACATCCAAAATCGAAAAGCAAAAATAAATTACATAATGATATTGATAAAAACTTCCCAGAAAAATAACCTTGGAAACTCGATAAATGAAATTTCAAAGTAATTTTTGGGATCGTTTTCAAAGGTTTACGGTTTTTAGCGCTCCTAGAAGATTTAGATACCAAATTCGAAAGAGTGGGAACTAGGAACTAGGAACTAGCAATTCGAAAGAGTATGAACTAGGAATTAGGGTTTGGTACGAGCTATGAACACGATCTCGGATTAGATACAACAAGAAACTATATCGAGAGCACCAAAAAAAGGGAAGAATTAGGTTAGGTTCGCAATTATTCAATGTAAACAAAGAGGAAAGTAGAAGAAAAAAATAACAGAGGAGGATAGAGAGAAAGCTTAGGTTAATGATGACGATCGACGAGGAAGACAATTAGCATTTCGTGTTGTCTATTCTGGAATTTGATGCTTCTTCCATTCGCATTTAGCTCCGGCTATACAGTTTATTCTGATGATCATAATCGATCCAACAAATCGGCCAGATTCTGATTATACCCTTTTTCCTCTTTAAAAAAAAAGTTTTAAAAGAAGAAGCCCCTAAAATATTTCTCCATACTCTAATTCTCCAATTTGAGCTAATTATTAGAGCTAAGCTCACTAAAGATATGATAATTAACAAAAATGAGTAGTTTCATCACAAAAATTTCTTATGCCCTTAAAGCCATTTTCTATTTTTTTTTTTTTTCCATATTCTCCAATTTGATAAAACATATATGAATCTATATTTTTTTGTATGATGTTGTTATTAGTTTATCATGTTATAAGTAATAATTTTAATTTAACATAGGTATCATATATCATATATTTTTGTGTGAGATATAATTTTGAAAACGAGGTGAAAATATTTTTATTTAAGGTAGCATCTTATTATACAAAGCAACACGGTAATGAAACCAAACTATTTTTCTTTTCCCAATATTGATAATCCCTAAAACCAGCTCCCCGATTGTATGATTTTTTTCCCCCTCCCCCAACAAATGGATTCCGTGAAAACATTATCTTATTTAATAATCGGTTACAGCAATTTACAGGAAAAAATTATCGATGAAACGTGTCCTCAAAGAAACTGGGATTGTGACATTGTGAATTCCATCACTCCAAGTCAAACTCCCAAAGAAAAACATAGTGTTCACTTTGTGTATGCCCGAACACACGGTCACCGTAAACGCAGCCTTGTTGGTTTCTTTGTTAAACACCAGCTTCTCCGGCGTAACCTTGACCTCGAATCCCTGCGGAGCCTCGATCACGGGAGTGTAAACCGAGTCAACGTTCCCGACGTTGGTCACGGTTCGGGTCACTGTGACCTTTCCCTTGACGTTCGGGATGGTAATGGACGGTACGTTGAGGTCAAGAATCGATGAACATGCAGAGCAGGGACACGTTTTAGTGACGTTTCCTGTTATTGCAGAAACTCTCTTGTCTGTGTAAAGAGCTTCGGAACATAAGTAGTGTATGTAATCATTGATGTCCATGTCGTAAACAAGGCCAGGATCTGTGGCTTTCTCCGGATTCACAAGACCTCCTCCAAAATCGAATGCATCAGCTATCTTGTGGTTACTTCCATCAGCAGCTATAAGCTCACCGTGTGGATCGGTTTTCATGGCTGAAACACGGAGAGTCTGTGGTCAAATTGCTGAGCTCGTCGTATTGAGAAACAAAAAAAAACAGTTTTAAAAGAGACATGTATAATATAACTAAACCTGTTGTGACAAGAGCTGATTTGATCGCAGCAGGAGACCAAGTAGGATGCGAGAGCTTGAGGGTTGCTACGATTCCTGCAATAACCGGAGTTGCCATTGATGTTCCTGCGTAAGCTAATTCGCTGGTGTCGTTGTTTGTCGGTATTTTAGGTGTTAGTAAGGCCACACCCGGTGCTGCTATATCCGGCTGCATTGCACGGAAAATAAAAAGTTAAGACTGATTTAAGTAAATCTTGATTTGTGATGGATCTTGGAAACGAGAGATGAATACGAAACGAAAAACCTTAAGAATGGCTGGTGAAAATGAACTAGGCCCTCTCGCCGATGATCTTCCGACTTTACTTGCTACTTTTTCACCGATTATTGTCTTGTATGGGATTATCTTGACCTTTGGTGGGGTTCTAAAAATAAAAAGAAAAAAGGCAAAACCAAAACAACAATTCAGATTCTCATATATGTAAGAAGATGAGATATTAATTCGACCACGAGCGATGTTTGTGAAGATAATAACCTCATATTTTCAGTGTAGAAAAATATATCGGATGCAACGTCGACATCCAAGACGATACAGGGGAACTTTGCGGGACAATCAATACGATCCGTCGGAGTTCTCGCATAAATCACACCGACAGCACCATTTTTCTCAACAATGTCTGCCTTAGGCAACGGTTCATCCTGTGAATTGAAGTACATCACAACTTTACCCTTGATTTTATTTGGATCAATATTAACATGATCGTCAGAATATATCACATCCGCGAAGCTCATTTCTGGTCCTGTGTACAGACTCTCACCCTGCAAAAAAAAACAGAAACTTAACTATCAATCACAAGCTTTTGCATTCGTTAGAGAGATTCAAAACAAAACAAAAATGTGTATAATAATACTGTACATACCATAAACGTCTTATTGTTATCGAGTGTAACCAATGCTGAGAAATACCGGTCAAGAGAAGTCGCAGCCACGGTTATTATCCATGGAGAAACGTTGATAACCGATGCACTGCGTGATCCTCCGTTACCAGCTGGAGTAACAACAGGGATGCCTCTGTTCACGGCGTGTAATGCCGGTATCGCGATGTCCACTTCGACATCGAGAGACTTGATCTTTGCTAAGCCGCCGATGGAAACGGACAAGACATCAACACCGTCGTGAATGGCTTCATCGAAAGCTTTCCAGACATCAGCAACAGAACACATTCCTCCTTCCACATCCCAGCATGCTTTGTACATGGCTATATGCGCCTTGGGAGCGGCACCTCTCATGACTGAAACATCCGGGAGGTCGCGGAAAGTCGCGTTAGAAACGAAAGAACCAGCTGCCGTTGAGGATACTTGAGTCCCGTGGCCATTATGATCTCTTGGAGACATGTATTCTGTAGTCTTGTCGATACTTGTTTCGAGATCTGGATTAAGACCATCGATGTAGTACTTGGCTCCGATAAGCTTCTTGTTGCAATCTGCAGCACTGAACTGGTCAGCAGATACGCATTCTCCTTTCCATTGTTTTGGTATCGGTCCATATCCCTTGTCATCGAAGGCGCCTGCTCCTGACCATATCCCTGCTCACACAATCTCGAGATTGTTATCCTTCTGATGCCAAAAGTT